>OY759270.1:9539460-9969460 GCA_963662155.1 Lamellibrachia columna
TATATATATATATATATATGCTTTATACGAACAAACGAATGGTAAATGCGGGTGTTTTGCTGTATTGCGAAGTTTTGAACATTTGCGTATGTGTGCTCACAATCTCGAACATATGTTGTTGTTGCTGATGCTGTGTTTACGTCTGCATAATCTAAAAAGTCATAAATCAACGAGGATACCACACATTAGCGCTTCGAATCGAACAAGTTCCTCTGTCCTGATATAATATACATAATACAGTTCTTCAAACAAATCAAGTACCAAGTCCAAACATGTAACGCTATTCCTGCACACTTGTGACGCAGATATCAAGATATCACATCGGATTTATTGCGCAGTCTTCTAGACACGTCAAATAGTGGTCTGAGCAACCAGCAGCACTTGTGTATGACTTCCCTAGGCAGCGGCCAAATCTAAGGATGCATCGAAGGTAGACCCGAAAGCACATCTTTGCACAATCGTTCGGAGTTGACGACCCTTCCGCGCAGACAGAACCGAAGATTAGTGTTGCTAAGGTCAGCACGATTACCTGGCAACAGATGAACACCTAATTACAACGACGTAGTTTGAACGGTCTACTAAGAATTAAAGAAATACAACTATCAATAAAAAAAAGGTGAATAAACTTATATTATATATATATATATATATATATATATATATATATATATATATATATATATATATATATAAATATATATATATATATATATATATATATATATATATATATATATATATATATATATATAATATAAGTTTATTCACCTTTTTATTGATAGTTGTATTTCTTTAATTCTTAGTAGACCGTTCAAACTACGTAACTGAGTAATATTACATTGTTTTGTAATATTAGTAAAGCTGTCCGCAAAGCGCTTCTACTTATATATATATATATATATATATATATATATATATATATATATATATATATATATACATACATATATATATATATATATATATATATATATATATATATATATATATATATATATATATATATATAGAAGCGCTTTGCGGACAGCTTTACTAATATTACAAAACAATGTAATATTACTCAAATATTACAGTTAGTACATATTTTAACAATTGTTTCCAATTATGTTATTATAATTAATTAAGTCGAGCTTTTAATATCGTATAATAAAAGTAAATGCTACTATTGAAATATACATATACTTTAAAGCGAAACAAAAGTCATGGTTTTGGGGCTATGTACCTAAAAGAAATAATAAAAACTAATCATGTGCAACTGAAATCGAGAATATCACGCCAGTGGTTTACTCAGAATGTGTTCCAATAGTTGGAGATTCTGGTAATTTCTAAGGTAGACTGAACGCTGACATATTAACCAGAGCGACCGATAAGCAGTTCTATGAACTTGGGGTAACCTGGCGTATTAAGTGAGGCCGGCATACACAGAACCAACGCAAAGTCTCAAACAAACATAATGTTTTGACAAAAAGAGGACTAGTTTAGTAAAGGCCAAAATATGTTACATAAATTCAGTTTGACCGCAAACAGCATGGCCATATCCTACTGGCAAATGTTGTAACAGGTTATACAAATATCATTTCATTTGGCGAGCGAATGTTGCTGGACTATGACGCTCGTGACGTAGGGTTATTTAACAATATGGAACGGCCAATGAAATAAAGATGCTGGGTGTTCAACAAGTTTTCCCTAGTAAACCACTGAGATTTAACAAGATTTAATAAGATTGCCATCCCAAACAACAAGTTCCAGATGGCAAAGTGGACAAGGAAGCCATTGGCTTATCGAGAGTCCAACAATTTTCTCATCTATGTGTAGCCCACCCTTATCAAATATCTGTCAATTCTATTTTTAAACATATTCACACTACTAGCATTAACACAATCATTTGGCAGTTTGTTCCATTCATTTATCACCCTCTGTGAGAAAGAGTACTTTCTCATGTCCAACCTACACTGCTCCTTAACTAATGCTGCTTTGTGTCATCTGGTTCTACTGCCTTCTTTAAGTTTGAAGAACATATTCCTATCAACATCCTCATAACCGTTCACTATTTTAAATACTTCTATTTGGTCTCCTCTTAGTCTCCTGGTCTCTAGTGTTGTCAAACCACATTGTAATAAGCGACTTTCGTAACTAAGGTCTCTCAATTCTGGAATCATTTTGGTTGCTCTTCGTTGTATTCTTTCTAGATTGTCTATGTCCTTTTTACGATACGGCCTCCATGCTTGAATACAATATTCCAAATGTGGTCTAACTATTGCTTTGTACAGGGGTACAATTAGCTGTTTCTCCTTATACATGATAGTTCTCCTAATTAGCCCTAGAATTTGATTTCCTTTTGACGCAGCAATCCCACATTGCTCTGAAACTTTCATGTCAGCACTAAATGTTACTCCTAAGTCCTTTTCTTGTGTGGTTCTACCTAGTACAGCATCCCCCATTTTATAGTCTTCGTCCATGTTTCCATGCCCTATGTGTATACATTTGCACTTCCCAAAATTGAATAACATTTGCCATTTTTCTGACCATTTAACTAATTTATCTAGATCATCCTGTAAACTTTGTTTATCTGTATCATTTGTAACCTTTCTGAATACTTTTGTGTCATCTGCAAAGTTGAGTACTTTGCTAGATATGTCATCTTCTAGATCATTTATATATATTAAAAACAGTATAGGGCCTAATACTGATCCCTGTGGTACCCCACTCAAAATCGATTTCCAGTTTGAAATCTCACCGTCTACTCTCTGTCTTCTGTGTGTAAGCCACTTTTCTATCCAGTTGATTACATCATTACCTATACCATGGGCTTTTAGTTTAAGTATCAATCTTTGGTGTGGCACTTTATCGAAAGCTTTCTGAAAATCTAAGTAGACAAATCCACTTGTGACCCGTCATCTACCCACTTTGTAATTTCTTCAAAAAAACACAAGAGATTGGTTAGACATGACCTTGCTTTTAGGAACCCATGTTGAGATGTATTTATTAAATTATGTTTTACAAGGAATTCCACTATGTGGTCTCTAATTAATGTTTCGAGTAATTTACATATAACTGATGTTAAACTCACTGGTCTGTAATTTTCTGGCTTGTTCCTCGATCCCTTCTTAAATAGTGGCGTAATGGTTGCTTCTTTCCATTCTGATGGAACTATTCCTTCTTCTAGTGACAAGTTAAACAAGTTTGCAAGTGGTGTACTAATTTGCTCAACAATTTCCTTAAGCAGTTTTGGTGGTATCCCATCAACTCCAGGTGATTTATTATCTTTCATCTTCTTAATTTTGTTTGCTATCATTACAGGAGTTACAAATAACTGCCCTAAATGTTCTGATTTATTTCCCTCAAATTTAGTAAATGGAACTGGAAGTGAGCTGATATCTTCTGTGGTAAATACTGAGCTGAAATACTCTTTCAGGACCTCTGCCATTTGAAACCCCTCTGAAATTATGTTTATGATATGCTTAATTGTAGTTGCCAATTGTTATGTTTTAGTAAATCTTATAGGTGCATAGGCCCAAAACCATGACTTTTGTCTCCATTTAGCTAACGTTATGTGTGATGTCACTTCGACAAGATATTACGAAGAGAACAATTAATCGCGGCCTCTCTGTGTATCCCTCGATTAACGCGTCCGTTGTGTTTTACATAATGATATATTTGCTCATGACGACGCAGATATAGACTTGTTATCGTGTACTTACAAGTAGTCTCATATCGGCAGCACTTCTTCGTGTGGCTATGACTTGTGTCTCTGTAATGTGGAATGTTAATATAATAATTTCACGAAACAAGACATTAATGTCACACAAAAGAGTAACATCATTGTAATTTTCGAAAACATACGTTGTGTATATTCGTTGGTTAATGTTGGTACTGTAGTGTTTAACAGTAATCATCGTAGTTTTGTAGTTAATTATATTGCAACTTTGTTTCATATTTGTATTTTAATATTTCGCTTCAACATAGACGTGTGCCATTGTAATGTGCACACATATACGTTGCCCGTCTAGTACTAGTCTCATATAAAAGCAAAGGGAGTGTAAACCTGGATCCTAGACTGCAGTTTGGAAAACACATGATAGGTCGTTTGGTTGTGTGTTCGTACAACATGTGCTATGATAATACATGTCACAGCAATCCTTACCTGTTCAGCATGCGTCACTGTAGCGACTTGTTTCACAGCTGTTTGTTTGCAGTAGATGTATGATGATGATGCAGTTAATATAAGCCTGGCAGAAATGTGTGGCTTTGTAGTTTATTTATACATACGCACGTCACAGCCTGGAGACGCGTCGTAAAGTGTGCACTTCAAGTGACCACGATGACAAGGCAATTCACCGTGTTAGAACAATGACACAATTAAGCTTTACATATATCAATCCTGCTTATAAATATATCCTCACTGCTAATGTGTATACAAAGCATGGAACATCACGTGCTTGGCTAAATACTGCCAAGTAGCTTTGGTCGGTATTGTCAGCAAAGTAATCGAGTGCTTCTGGACAAATTATAATATGGTTGGTTTCAAGAAGAATCTTGACACAAATAAATGTACATGTGGTATTTTAATTACGTGCGTGTTTCGTACGTGCTTGCCGTTTTTTTTATACTGCATGCCAATTTTGCCCAGTTTCCTCTGGACTTCGTAATTTTTTTAATTTCATTTCATTTCATTGTACAGAGTGTAATCTCTTTCCTCTTTCTGTATGATGTTCCCTTTTTATCAAGGGAACAAATCTACCGACAACGCCCACAGTCTCGCATTTCAAAAGGTTCGAAGTAGATTACTCTTAAGTTTATTCCTTAAATATTCAACCAAATGGATAACTACCGAGCACACTTGTGGAGGCATCATTGAGGTATTGCGCAAGGGGATTCTACCTTATAATCGTCATTTGAAGGATTAGCAACTATTAAGGTTTGCGGTGAGCGCCGATAGACAACTTGTCTGGACAAGCGTGCCTTAAGACGGACGATCTCAAATGAAGCTTTACTTACCGTCTAGGTACAGAGAGGGCGTCATTCAATGGCTATTAAACCGTGCATTTTATTTCAACTTAATACACAATAATATAACATTTTGTCACATAGCGTCGGAGAACGTAATACAAAGGATACGAGATTAGGCACTATGTGTTTTACAGACAACACATAGTTCAACACAGTTCAAGTGAAAGGAGTTTTGGCAGAATAAATGGGAATTGCTTACGATATATTTCGAAGCATAAAAAGTCACAAGAGATGTTTGAGTGGTACACGATAGTACAGTGGTGGTGGACTCGCTGGTGAGAGGACGCTGTTTCGAAGGTCAACGTCCATAGTTCACTCCGCCATATAATTGAATAACTATTTAGACGGAGACCCATTTAGACAGTGGTTGAATCGTGAATAAGCAATAAGCTATAATAACTGCGTTGCCGAATCTTTCCCAATGAAGTTGAGCTGGTGTTCGAGTGAACATGTCTGCCAGCGGTGCAGAGCGCATTACGAGACGACACATGTAACAGTCCGGCTGACGCAGTCCACAGACTCGGAAGCGTGTGAACACACACGACCTCCAGAGCGATTGTATTGACGGAGAAAGTTCACGAAAGGTCTCCGCATATCTCGCCGCGACACGTGATCACACATCGACAAAGTTCAAAGTCAGTCCTGAATATTTTTTCATCTCGTCAACAGAACATTCGTAGACATTCGCCATAGCCCTTAGCGAGCGGTGCACGACTGGCGGTGCGAAGCTATTCACTTTTGAAGTTGCCTCTGTTGTGTATAATGTTTAGCTTGTGTAAACCACTTGATGGCAGGGGAGTGTATACGTGAGGACTTGCCGACCTCAATAAAGTAATGTTGATTTAATGATGTCAAGATGTATGTACATTAATAAATGCAATATTCCGTGATTAAATACACCACTCCTTGAATAAATGCCCTATTTGGTGAACGCAACAATTTATAATATATATATATATATATATATATATATATATATATATATATATATATATATATATATATATATATATATATATATATATATATATATATATATATATATATATGTTCGCAATAATGTAACATTAAGTCATGAGGCACAAATAAAGTGCAAACGTTTGATATTTCCGGCACTTTCATGTATTAAAGGTGTATAGGCTCAATACTGACCCTATCCATCCAGTTGTGTATGCGTTTCTATCCGTCCTGGTGATGGCTAAATTGTTGGTAGACACTGTCATTGTTTGCCGATTGCCAAATCTTTCGCTAATTTCTAGTTGAAAATAAGTGGCGCGGAAACACATCTGGTTTTGACCGTTTTGTTTATTAGCTGCTGTGTTGAGACCCATGCAATCTTCAGCCTGTTACAAAAGGGTTAAACACGATATCTTGGATTCATACAGCTGTGGTAAACACGATACAAAAATGGGTAGACTCCAAAACATTAACATAGGTTTTGCGAATGAATACTCTATAGTATATAAAACAATATCGATGGTTGTTGTTTTGTTATGTTGTGTAATGCTATCAGCTGGGTTATTTGTGTCAAACAATAACTTCCAACGTCATAGGGCGAAATGCGATTTACATTCTATTTGGTAGTAATATGGCTAAAAATGTATTATTCTTAGAATCATTTATACTTACACTGGCACAATTGGAACACATTTGTTTGCCTATTTTCTAATACCCAAATCAATTCAACCTTCCGTTTTGGAAAAGAACATAGGGAAATGATAAAAGGTAGATTAATAAAAATCAAATAATCAAGCACCAGACATGCACATGGCGCGTGCATTGTGAGAACAATAATTATTTTATGCGACATCTCTAAATTTGTCTGAGCTCAGGTAGACATACTATAGTACGTCCAGTAATGTCCGGCATTAAATGTGCAAGTCATCGTGTGTGATCCACTAAAATAGATCGGCACGCGCAGATTTGTCTACCGTTAAAGTGTTGACTGGCATTGCCTTTGGATTATATCCAAATGCCGAATGACGACGTTTTTGTCACGTAGTTGTTATGATCCAAGACACGCCAGTCATTCTCTCAAAATAAACACCGATTAAATGTGGTTGCCATTATGACTAATTTGTAAGAAACCCCAATGTAAACGTTGTTCGATGTCATGTATGTATGTATGTATGTATGTATATATGTATACACGCATATATATATATATATATATATATATATATACATAACATCGAACAACGTTTACATTCTATAGTTTGGGGTTTATATATATATATATATATATATATATATATATATATATATATATATATATATATATATATATATATATATATATATATATATATATATATATATATATATATATATATATATATATATATATATATATATATATATATATATATATATATATATAGGCCCATCCTCAGGGTTTTAATAAGGGGGTTCGGGTGTACACAATCAGCCGAGATTTCTGAGAGAGAAAAAAAAAATTTGTTCAAATAAATTCTTAAGAAGGGGTGTTCGTTCGTTTGTGTGTGTGCGTGTGCGTGTGCGTGTTTGTGTGTGCGTGCCTGTGTGTCATTTATGGACAATTTTGAAAGATCAAGTGTACATATATTTAAATGTATTATTGTAGAAGACATTTGTATTACTGTAACTGTATTGATCATTGCGTGGCAGTTGTAGGTGATTGCTACAATGTATCATATGCCACTGAATTGGAATGATATGTTATTAATTACTTGTATGTTACATTGTTGTATACACTATATCTGTTTACCTTTTCTTCATTGTCTTTAATGCTGTCCAGCGACATCCTCTACTTTTGTGTTGTAGCCTGACCAACTCCTTGGATAGATTTTACACTTCTATCTTAAGGTGGCTGACTTCCTCGGATAGGGTTTCCGTTGTACTATACTATCATTAGTAATATACTAGCAAACTTGTTCACAACAACTGTATGTTATTATTAGCTACAGCTACCGCAAATGTTGTTTGGTCAGGCTCAAAAGCTGAGTGTACAGATTTTTTAAATTAAACAATATCCATACAACATGCATTTTCAAGCTAGGATTGCATGCAGTACTATTATATTTAAATACAACTCATTACACATGAGGCATTCTACTTGGTCATATAAATGATAATTGACAATGGAAAAAAATATTCTTGGGCCGATAACTCCGTGAGGGATAATATGTAATATATAGTTTAATGTGGTAAGAAAAATGCATATCTATACAACTGCACAAATGTTTACACCATCCACAATTACCCAGATTAGAGAAAAATATTCAGTAGACATATAGTATAAGGCCCAAAGTAAATGGACAATTATTGTTTTAATTAGCGTGATATGGTCCATTTGATGTACAGCCCCTCAAAAGAGTTCCCGTATCCCCACGAATAGTATCCCTGCAACATGCACGGGGTTAATATGGGAATATATAGAAACGTGCTGCCATTTGGTGTTGTTGACTTGTTCTACACCAGCAGCGTTGTTAGCGACTCACTGCGAATCAAAAGAAGTTGACACGTACGAAGTACGTTTTCATTGTTTTCGGACAACGTTTGTGCTTAGATGATTTTGTGATGTTGACATGTATTACTCGTAGATAATGTTGACATGTATTACTCGTAAATAATGCTGACATGTATTACTCGTAGATTATGTTGACATGTATTACTCGCAGATAATGTTGACATGTATTACTCGTAATTAATGCTGACATGTATTACTCGTAGATAATGTTGACATGTATTACTCGTAGATAATGTTGACATGTATTACTCGTAGATAATGTTGACATGTATTACTCGTAGTTCATAATTACGTACTATTTATAATTAGTGAGATATATTCAATTATCATGTATTAGAGTTTAGGATTTTTGCATAAAAGTTAGTGTTATTTTGACTTACTAAAATGTGTTGTCTTGTCTGTGCCAGCAGTTAGCATGTATTGTTGCATACACACCACATTCACAAGTCATACGTAATATTTGTGGCCAAAGATATGAATTTATCTGTGAAATAGTGTACAATATTGACTACTTTTGTATGGATATTCAATAACAGTGTTTGTCGTATGGATACAAGCTAATTCTCTAAAGTGGTTCATGTGTATCTCTGGTCGGGTTTAGTTGAGGCTGGTCTACATGGTTTAGGTGAGGCTGGTCTACATGGTTTAGGTGAGGCTGGTCTACATGGTTTAGGTGAGGCTGGTCTACATGGTTTAGGTGAGGCTGGTCTACATGGTTTAGGTGAGGCTGGTCTACATGGTTTAGGTGAGGCTGGTCTACATGGTTTAGGTGAGGCTGGTCTACATGGTTTAGGTGAGGCTGGTCTACATGGTGGCTGAGCGTTTAGGCTTCGTATTCTTAAGTATTTCATATATAATTATTTCTTTATTTAAGCAAAATAAAGAAAAACAGTGTGTTTAGGTAGCATCTGTCAAAATAGCGCTGGTAGATCAGTAAGATAGAAGAAAATATTCGGAGGGAGAGGGAAATAAATAGTTTTCTAGTTTCTATGCTTTGTATTAACAATTGTGTATGCACTAGCTATTTATGTGTAATATATTGCATGGATGTTGCCTTTCTGATATTTGTTGAATATTAGCACAAAGGGTGCGTCAGCATCAAAAAGGTGGCTGGATAAGAAGCGTCAGACGAACCCGAATTACGCAAAGAATGAGACGAAGCGAACAGCTGTATGTTTGTTTTGCTCTATAAATTTGTAATCAGAAGTTAAAAAATCAACATCACATTAATTACGATCATTGCAAACACGTAGGTTACATTGATGAATTTAACTGCCGTATGTTTTGCATTTGTGCGATTTCCCTAATCAACGTATAATGTAATTTAATGGTTGTTTATTTAGTGCTTAATCTAGGTATTTTCCCCCTTCTTCCCAGAAATATAGAAAAAGAGTCTCAGAAATGTCAAAGGAGGCAGTCGCACATCAGCGACTACGTAAGGCCATAACTGCCCAAAAACGTAGAGACGGGTTGAGACAAGAGAAGCTGGAGCCTAAGCCGTGCAACAGCCAACAGCCACTGTTGGTTGGTCGTTGCCGTGCCCAGTATTGTAGGCTCAAACGCAGGCCTAAGCAGAGCAAGGAGGAGCGCGGTCAGTTGATGGCCCAGTTGGACACACCAGAGGTGCCGCCACCAGTATTGTCAACGCCAAACCCGGTGAAGGAGATCCAGTCCTTAAATATATATTTTTTTCTTTCAAAACACATTTTGAGTATCCATACGACATACTTTTATCCAGTTAGATAACACATACATCCAGTCATTAGTAACATCCAGCAATGCATCATTGGGAATCTCAATATCTCCACTAAAAATTTCCGGTGAATATTTACTTAATTCAAGCTTTTTACTTTAAACTGTACTGGTTGATACATTATCATGTTTAATGCACACGTGATGAAAGAAAATGTAACAACTTGTCAAGTAAGGAAAACACTGTAAACACACATTGTTAGACCAAAAACCTGGAGTGTCACTCATGCTTTAACATGTTGAGCATACATACCAACCACAACAATATACTGTATAGAATAAGTTAGAATAAGACACATGCGTGTTATCTCATGCAAGACTGCGTGCATTTGCATGAATATTTATCAATACCTCATCCACCTTTGACCTGCTGCTGTGGACACAGTTGTAGCAGTTAAGTTATTTAAATGTTTAATATGTCTTTTTTCTTGAGACAAAAGATGCAACGGATACACCCAAGTCTTTCTGTCAACCATGTGCGGGCAGTTCGTGAGAGGATAACCAACTACACACCTATATTACTATCGACCATATATATATATATATATATATATATATTATATATACTATCGACCATATATATATATATATATATATATATATATATATATATATATATATATATATATATATATATATATATATAACTCTAACAGCAGCATACGCCGACCATTTATCCAATATTTGCCGCGTTAGGCAGACCGCTGTTTTAAGCAGACTAAAGCCGGTCTGCTTAAAGTTTTGATGTGTTATTTCACAACTAATACGTTTGAGTTTACCATTATCATTGATAGTGGACATAGTTTAGCCGAAAATGAAATAGCACATGTAATTATTTCAAAAATAAATAACATTTTCTGCGATTTTGAGCATGTTTTCTCCAGAGCCTTGTATTTTTTGAAGTGCCAAATTTGTCGCGTACGGCAGACCGGGTAAAAATGCTTATAACTTAATATTCCTGCTATATATTGAATGAAGGGTCACCGTTTCGTGTTTATTATGTAATATGCTTCGAAGCAGTGTACAATGTTTTATTATAATGTGTAAATTAAGTAATATGCGTTTTTGCGTTTGTTCTTGGCCTCCGACTTCGCGTCTTCGGCTTCGACTTGGCGTTCGTGTCGCAAAAATTCGCTAAATACTCAGTATATAAAGTTGAAAGTGATGCGCGTACTGACGTTTGCTGAAAACACATGTTCAACTAATTTGAATAATGTGTGTTTAATTAATGATGTGTAGTTCGATTACTTTGACAAATGTTATTTGTCGTAAATCGACATCGCGAGACGACTTCCGGCATTGGATGGTGTCTGTGAAATGCGTCGTTGCCTGTTGGATGTGTAATCGTAAGTATTTCACTCAAAATCAACTTTACTAATACTTTGTCCATACTCAATGGATTGACATTTGTTTAGGGTTAGGGTAATTGTAATGACTTTCTGTCATGTAACTACAACATGTAGTTTATTCTGGTTCCGAGATAATGCCATAATTATAATTGATCTATTTCAAGTATCTACAACATGTAGTCAACTAAGGTTCTGACATGATGCCGTAATTGTAATTGATTTCTTACAGTGTAATTAAAAATCACATTAATTATGTTATATATGATTTCGAAATAATTTTTCAACAAAATATACTATTTTAGTAATCATATTTAAAAATACACTGAATTTACTTAAATGTGTTTCAATCAGAAGATATGGTTAAAATAAAATGCATTGTCCAAAATAGTGTCCACTTTGAATATCATGCAACATGAGTTACAGCTAAATTATATAATAAATATATATTTATTTACATGTATATTATATGGTAGTCAAACTACATTAATATCAGTAACCTTATGGGTGCAGATTTTGTTTTAAACATGCTGAAGACTTATTTTGTAAATTTAATCACATTGTTGATGGTTGAAAATTTGTTGCCACTTTATCACCTATACACATTTTTATTGTGTGTGCACACTCAACTTATTGTAAATGCTTTCAGCAAACATACTACACATAATAACTCTAAGTTATAACAGTCATTACAACCAATGCCGTTTTAGCAAGTATTCTGATACGTATCATATCTTTACAGCCCTACATTTGTCGTAGACCTGGAAACTCATTTAATAATAAAATTAATTTGTTGTTTTAATTCACATTATTTATTTTTCAGTTGCTGCAAGCCATCAGAAAAGCCAGCAGGACGTAAAGGTATATTGTCATATTATTAACTAGTGTAACAAATATGACACATAGATACTGTGGCAGATATGATCCTTTACTTTACCAAAACGATTGTCTGCATAATGATACTCATCTCAAATATGCACTGAGTATAACTTGGTATGATAACTAATTTGCAACATCATTATCTAAGAATATAAAACTCAAAGCTACGAATAAATATTATTAAAATATCCAATTACATTTAACTTTTTTTTTATAATTATAATTTTGAGATATCATTAAAAAAAATTAGTTTAATCCATTTCTGTTGTCTATCATAAATCATGCTACTTGGGGTCTTTTTAGCAATCAATGAAATATGAATCAGTAATTAATATTATGGACACCTTGTAAATATGTTAATATTGGCGAGGTAATACAACGCTTCCAAATGAACATATCACTACACGTCTGTCAATTTTAACATTTGTACTTTTTGATAATAAGAACTGTGCACTTTGTCGTACATTATGTTCTTTATCCATCAACTACTGGCATGGAAAACTTGGTAGTGTATAGTATAGTGCAATTTCTAACATTTGTACTGTTTTTTAGAACAAGAATTGTGCACATTGTCCTACATTACGTTCAAATCCATCAACCACTGGCACTGAATACTCGGTAGCATATACTGGTAGTATAGTGCAGTAGTTTCCTAGATCTTCTCTTGTTTAATGCAAAATATCAACAACTGCTGGCAAAGCTATGCAGCAAATGAGTCCTGATATGTTTGTGATAAGATACACTATTATTATTAAGAGTTAATTAAAGAAAATATACAAACCATTAAAATATATTAATTTCAAGTAATTTCAACCAAAAACAAAATGATTTATGTATATCATATATATTGTCATTTAAAACAATGAATGTCAATCCTACAGAATATCCTTTTACATGTTTGCATTACTGAAATGACATTCTTTCTGACATTAATGCATATTCAAAAACATTTTTTCACAGAAGTGTGATGACATTGAAATACCAGATGGATCACAAGAGGACGATGACATGGAAACCTCATCAGTTAATCAAACACAGGTGATGATTCTCATTTTACACCTGAATCAGTGGAAACCCTCAACATGCTATAAACAGGCCACTCTTAAAATGGTCGATCACATCAGTTGGTTTGAAGTATGTTTAATCAAGATTAACCACAGACTTATGCCATAGAAATCTGTAGAGTACAGGGGTAGGTATCAAACATTCCTATTTTTAATACAACATAGTTTCCTTTCTCAGCATGTGCTAGAACCAAACAAGGGAGAGAGTGTATTAGATATAGCTTTGTCCTTACTAAATGAATTAATTGAAAATGTTAAGATATATATAAGGAGATGTTACATCAAAATAAAATAAAATAAGAAACAAATAATAAAAAGCAGTACAGGAGAAACTTCCACAAAGGTAGATAAAGATATGAGAAACTATTTAGCAAAGATAGACTGGAATAACACACTGAATAATAAGACAGCAATAGAATACTGAAATATTTTAAAATGTGAAATTGAGTGCATCATTGATTTGTTGGTAAGTTTTAATTATGGAGCAACCTCTTTGTGAACTCAGAAAAAATAATTTAGGGGACATTTTCAATGGAACAAAACCCAGTGTGGCTACATTTAAAAAATCATGAAACCAGTCTTACTTTAAGGATAATGGTATGTAATTTGTGTGCCAAATTTCATGATCCATTCAGAATTCCTGGTGATTTAATTCTTCAGTGATACATGATTTTTGCACTCACAAGGTATTCACGAGTACATATCCAAGTGCTACACCACAATGTTAATATGATTCCTGATTCTTCAAACTACTGTAATATCAATACTATTGATATATTGGTTATGTGTGCTAACTTTCATCTCTAATAGGACATTTCTTCATGCATTATGAACTCTAATATTCAATAATAGGTCATTCCACATCAAATCACTGGATGGTCCACACATTGTATTTTTAGAAGTTCAGATCTCTTCAGGATTTTTATCAGATTCCCCAAATACCCAAATTGAACAAATCTAATTTTAGCTTTCTGGTCCTAGTAGTTTCGGAGATGTAGGCATATTAAATGAAACTGGTCTCACTTTAAAGGTATGATATGTAATTTATGTGTGACAAATTTAATGATCCATTTGGAAGTCTGTGACGGTGAACTTTATTCTTCAATGGTGCACGGTTTTAACACCCACAAACCATTCACGTGCACATACCACAGTGTTGATATAATTCATGATTCTTCAAACTGGTGTCGTCTCAATGCTATTAATATATGTGTCCTCACTGTTATCTTTATGATGACCTTTTTCTGTCAACAATGGATTTTACATCAAATCACTGGATAGTCCAGACTCTGTGTCTTCAGATCTCTTCAATATTTATACAAGATATTCACCAAATGTCACATGTTAGCTTCCTACTCTTAGTAGCTTCTGAGAAAACAATATTTTATGACCTTGGATATCCGTTAATGTAATTTTAGGAAAGTTTGAGGTCCGATAACTAAGTAGGGCTAGAGCCTTGAAAATGTGAATGTTTACTCTCATATAGATAGAATACCTCCTTTGCTTTCATTTTAATGTGTCAGATGGTTTTGCATCTGAAGTCTGGGAAAGTTTGTAAAATCACATTTGCCATTTTGCGAGATACCATCTGTGAAACATATTTTGTTTAAAGAAATTTTCTGGTGAAAACAACATTTCTGTACAAGAAACTACACATCCTAAGCTATAAAAGGGAGTAATTCACGTTCCAACATATTTGATGAATTGTGTATAAAAAATCAGGCTCGCAAGTGGTGTTTCAATTTCGAGAAAGCATAACTACAGTATTTACCATCCAAAATTCAAATTATATATTTATACACACTGATAAATCATGAAATGTTCTGGAGTTACCATGTACATAAGTGTTAATTTGTAGCCTTTATACACGGTACTATGCAAAACAGCAACTGTGATTTTACAAATATTCCAGGCTCTGGATGCACAACTATCTGATTTAATTATAAATACAGTCAATTTACCCATAAGTTGATATTTTATCTATGATTTAACAAGATTTAGCAATATTAGCCATCCAAGCCAAAGGCCCAGATGGCAAGTGGACAAGGAAGCCATATTGATAGTCCAACAATATTTATCTACGTGTAACCCGCCCTCCTGAGATATGTGCCAACATTGTTTTTAGACATATTCATGCTGCTAGCAGTTATACAATCTGTAGACAATTTGTTCCATTCATTTATTGTCCTCTGTACGAAAGAGTACTTCCTGATTTCCAAACTACACTGATCCTTTACTAATTTTACCTCGTCCTCTAGTTCTGCTATCTTTCTTGAGTGAAAAAAACATTTCTATCAATATTTCAATATAATAAAGAATAATAAAGGTCCTAATCCTGATCCTTGTGGTACCCCACTTAAAACTTATTTCCAGAAACTTCTCCATCTACTACAACATGCTGTCTTCTGTCAGTCAGCCATTGTTCTATCCAGTCAATTATGCCATCCCTGGTACTTTATCAAAAGCTTTCTGGAATTCTAAGTAGATAATATCTAATGGCTATCCCTCATATATCCACTTGGTGATTTCTTCAAAAAAAAAAAATATTTGTTAAACATGATCTCGCTTTTAGGAATCCATGTTGAGATGAATTTAATAATTTATGCCTAACAAGGAATTCCACCATATGGTCTTTAATTAACCTTTCTAATAATTTACAAATTACTGACTTTAAACTCACTGGCCTGTAATTATCTGACTTATTTCTTAAATCTTTTTTAAATAATCGTATGATGTTTGCTTCTTTCCAGTCAAATGGAACAACTCCCTCTTTTAATGACAAGTTAAACACTCTTGCAAGTGGTATACTGATTTGACCTACTGTTTCCATTAGTAGTTTTGGAGGAATTCCATCCACTCCCGGTGATTTATTATCCTTCATTTCCTTAACTACCATTTCTGGAGTTTCGATTAACGGCCCTAAATAGTCAGATTTACCCTCCTGAAATTTAGCATCTGGAACTGGTAGCTCTTCCATTGGATCCCTTCCATCACATTCTGTCCTGCAGTCTTGTCACCTGGCAGACTGTTATCATTCTCTCTCTCACCCATCAACCGGTCACCTTTCCCTCAATTTTGGGGTTAAGAACTGCTGTACTAGAAGGTCACAACATTATTAATCTCAGAAACTACTAGGAAGTAGGAAGCTAAAATTTGAGATTTGTTCAATTGGGTATTTGGGGAATATCTGGTAAAAATAGTGAACATTGTGCTCACAAAAAGGAAACAATTCCTTTGACGTGCCAGTAACGAGTAGGCCAAGTGGATAAATCCATGAGTAGGCAAAGAGAATGTAGGTCTTAATTGGTCAGAAGACAAACTGAGAAACCCCTAATTAGCCAGAATTGGGCCAAATTGGGACTTGGGCAAAATTAGCATGAATAGTGTTAGTTACTTTTATAGCAATTGATGTTATTAAATGTGTAAACAACGACAAGTAAAGTGTTTTGAATCAACTCAAGTACATAGACTTATAAAATAAAAAAATAACAGTCCACTTGCATCTAATCAGCAATTTTACCAACATAAATGTAACTTTAATTAAATTGAAGTTTAAAGTTCATGAATTGGTGTGAGGTTAATATATTTTTATTGGGAAATATCTTAATTCATGGTAATGTAACTAAAAATAGTTTTAGTTAATTGTTCCTTGTCTGATATACACACACTACACACAGCCTCAAATTCAAAACAACACTTGCACTGACAATTTGTTGTCCTCTAGTTAATTTTTTTAAAGTAGTGTTTGTACGTTTTAGTTGCATCACCTAATTATGATATTATCTCAACAATGTGCAGTTATGCCCATTTTGTGGAATTACCTCTGCTTTTGAGGTATTTTCTAGAATGTTATTGTAAGGTGGCAGTAATGTGGTTTTCTCAAGTGTCATGAATACAACATTGTATTAATTAGCATGACTCATCTTTAAAACCTTAGTTCTTAGCCAGTCACTGGGTTCAAATAGCAAATTATCTATGCATATTTTATATTTGAATGTTTTCATTTGTAAAATAAAACACATGTGAACACAGTAATAAATTTTTTAAGTAGATGATATATTTTTCATTTTATATTACAGTGTCGCTGCAGCAGATGAACTTTGGGATGAGGAAACACATTGTCTTCAACTCTTGTTTGAAGACCGTTCTCAGTGTGTATGTAGCATGTAGAGATCCCAGCTTCAACGCATTGAATACGATTGTGGGTACACTTGCTGTGAGAGAGCAAGCTTTCATGTACATGATCTTATATGGGCAAGGCAGCAGAGAACTGGAAACATACCTACCGACAAGTGACAATCAAGTGACAATTTCACAGAATTTTAACAAATATCAATTAAATCTATTTATGTTAAGTTCATAATAAACATATTGTATTTACTAAACATTCTATTATAAATTTGCATAGAATATCATCTATATATATATATATATATGTTATATGTGTAATTTCGAAAGATAAGCAGATGCTGAGCTGCCCTGAGTGGATTTTGTTAGTCATCTCATGCTGATGACATTGCAATGCTTGTTCCATAAACTAAGGGGATGCAAAGATTGTTATATGTTTCTTATACTCAAGGATGTGACACTGATATACTCTTTAATAGAGTAAGGTCTCGGATAATGTTCTATGATTGATATTAAGCTTGGTGATGTAGTATTGAATGCAATTATGAAAATCTTGGACATAATTTGTGATGAAAATTATATTAAATACAAAGAAGTCTTTAGTGGAGATGTAATATTGTTTCTACTCAGGCAATTCTACTTCTGTACAACGAAGGTGAAGAACAAGCTCTTTGCAACTTAAATATATTGCAGTAAATGCCATACAGTGTATTTTTGTTTTGTTTTGCTAATTATAGAAAAGCCAGTTGTGCAGCTTTTTATCATTTCTTATTACATTGCATTTAGCATTTTGCACAGCCTACCTAGATGAAATGTAGTGCTAGTCTTATGCTTGCTATCTAAGCATTGATTGTTGTAATATTCAGATTATAAAAAAGTATTAGTGCAAGCTGTTTTTTTTTATGCAGGATATCTGCATCCACAAACAACTTTGTTCAAAGTACTGGAAATAGGTATGAGTACAACTCCTCTGTACTTTGCATGAAATGGGTACTTGCCGTTTATACACTCTTATAATCTAGTACAGTGTAGTATTATTACATGTTTTATTGTTATGTTGACATGATGTATATTCCTGTACTGTTTTGTATGAAATAAAACTGATTGAATTGATGACTGATTGAAGTGATTAAAAATAATACGGCTCTTCAATATATTACTTCGTAAATTCCCTACTACTGTAATTGGTGGTACTAAAACATGGAATAAATGGTGCTCTGTTTGTTTTTAAATGCTGTTTGTGTCCTAATAATTGGTGAGAGGTTGGCCCTCAAAATACGAGGGAGATGGGATGTTGTTAACCCAGCCACATCCCCTCCTGACCACCTCAAGACAACTGAAATTGGATTGTGTAGACCTGTAGTATTCATGCATACCATGTATTTGGAATAAAAAGATTTTCAATGAAAGAACAAACTAGCATTTTTACCAGGATGATTTATTAAAACAACAGTAGCACCATTAAAATAATTGTGGGTATTCATTTGTTAAAACATAACAGTAAAATGCGAATGACAATGCCATGGTGGTTTACAAATTCAGTAACATGGGTTCATAGGCTAGGCATGGTGTTTATACACATAATTTTGCACAAGCTAACACGCTTACTAGCCAGTTTTGATATTTATTACCACTACTTAACTTTATGAATTATATAAAATTTAATGTAAACGAAATAAAAAAAATATCACTGGTATACTTGACAAACCCTCCCAGATGTGTTGTTAAACTCCCAGAAAAGAAAATCCCGGATTGTAGGTTTTTGTGTGCAGTTTAAAGTTTCTGGTGAGCCTCAATGAGAGGAACAGTTGGATGTTCCAAGACCAAGAGGGTGCAGTTGGAAGTTTTTGGTGACCCTCAAGGCCCGTCAAGGGGGTGCATTTGGAGGTCCCAATGGGGTGCAGCTAGAGGTTTTTCGTGAGCTTCAAGGGGGATGCAGTTGGAGGCTTTTGATGGGCCTGAAATCTCCTGGACTTCGAAACTCAAGTTTTCAGGTATACTACGGATTATTGCTATAGTATACTAGTATAGGTACGTAAACATGTCATGTAACTATCGCTCAGCAGACTTGTATTACAAGGCAACATTTTACAAATTGTGAAAACTATTCATTAATAATTTAGGGTAGGATTAATGTTCATATACCATCCGATGTGATCGCAGCCAACCGAATTTGTTTCGAAGAATCAATCCACACAGCCACGGCCAGGCTATGAAGTGTCCGAGACTGAGTGACCGTCCCGCGTATTTCCGTCAATCACCAATTGCATATTAAATAATTAATAACAACAATATAATATACTGTTCACTATAATTATATTCATATAATGCATAATATACTAAATGTTCATAGTGTAAACACTCCGGCAATTCCTATGCCATGGGCTAGCGAATTGATAATAACCACAGACAGATTAATTATTATTTATGTTGTCCTCTTCCAATAACTTGTCCTCGCATAAAATACTGCTCTGTCCGCGATGCCGTCGACGGCCCCAATATCACTCTTGTACTATACTGTATATTAAATATAGTTTTTTTATCGTATTGAGACATCCCGTGTTCAAACAGAACTTTACTGGTGTCCGCCTTCGTTTACATTTCGCAAGTGTTTATGTGACACTACCACAAAAAAGGCTAACAAAATATATACAACTTCCGGTCTCGCTCCGGTCTGCGTAAGTCGGCATCTGTGCATAAAGTTTTTAAGCAGACCGCATTTTTTGTATATATGTCATTCTTTGAAATATTCCAATGAACCTTTAGTATATGTTCTAAATTAGTTTTACAAATAATGTTCCAACTTCACATCGTTGGAAAATCTACTAAATAAAATATATGCCCGGTCCTCTTAAAGCGGTCCGGTATGCCACTGGTCGACGTATGCTGCCTTTAGACTTATATATATATATATATATATATATATATATATATATATATATATATATATATATATATATATATATATATATATATATATATATATATATACAGCAAGATTTTCCATGACATAATAATCAGTATATATATATATATATATATATATATATATATATATATATATATATATACTGATTATTATGTCATGGAAAATCTTGCTGTGACACAGTCATAAATATCCACTTGTCATTTTCAGACATTGATCCTTATTAGAAGTCTCATACAATCTGTTGATACAACATAGTAAGCCTGGGGGTACATTGCATACTTCAAATTAAATATAGATATTTTTACAACTGCATATATTTTTTATTACTTCTATATCCACTTGTCATTTTAAGAATTTTGTTTAGAGAAGTCATGCAATCTGCTCACCATATAACTGGTTTGGTGAGAATAACACTGTTCCATGTAGTAAGTACATTGCAGACCTCATCATAGAGACACATATGTGTATTTTGTGAATTGTTTCTAAATAGTGTGTCATTCTGCTGATTATTATGTCATAAAACGTCTTGTTGTGACACAGTCATAATTATCCACATGTCATTTCCTCAAACATCACTGTGAAATACATTAAACGGGCCTATATGTGCGCTTTTAATGCACACCGTGTGTGTGTGTGTGTGTGTGTGTGTGTGTGTGTGTGTGTGTGCGTGCGTGCGTGCGTGCGTGCGTGCGTGCGTGCGTTCGTGCGTGCGTGCGTGCGTGCGTGCGTGCGTGAATTTTTATTTTATGTATATATATGGACTTTTTGTCTTTAATAAATATTTATTATATATTGTAGAAATAAAAATGTTTAAGCATGTTTTAAAATGGCGGTCGCCACCAGGTGGCATCTGCATCATATTATTATTTATTAATTATTATTATTAATACTTGTTATTAGAAATTACGAATTTTTTTTAAGAAGCAACGCGTGCGTAATCAGAATATTGCGATGTACACGCATCAGGCGTCGTAATATGTGGTGACGTCACTGCGTGAAATCGTTGAGTCTGTTAACCAATCAAATTCGGTGGTATCCTCTTGTGACGTGATACTTCAGCAGCAACCATTTGCGCGTTCGAAGGTGGAGACGTCGGAAGTGTTTCTTATCGATTTACTTAGTTAAGTTGTCATTTCTGGATTGCTGTAATTTCTTGTAGGTAACCAGGGTTCGGAGGAGAGTAAACTCCTTTCGCTGTTCATAGCATTTGGTAAATCACACCTCCTCTATCCCTTACGGGGTATTGAGGTTGGGTGGCCGGCTTGCAGATTCCTTCCCTGGATTACCCGCCGTCTGTATATGCAAGTCATTTTCAGAACCCGTTTTCAAATTTCGCAACAGTCAAGTTTGGCTGCTTCTTGATTAATCCTAACACCAAAAATAGAACATGACTTGCAGAGTACCTACGGTGCCTTTATTCGTCACTCGATGTAACATTGTTGAAATAAAACGTTAAAAACGATATCGCATTGTTTGTTTTGATGTTAATTAGCGAAGCTGGCTAAGAAGCCTCGTTAGGACTAGGGCCCAATAGATTGACGGGGGGGGGGGGGGGGGTCCTTGGAAACAAACGTATCGATCGCAGTCCTAAGCTACTTCTACTGCAACTTTTCCCGAAATGCTCCTCGCTAAGTTCCGGCATAATTTACTTCCGTTGATGGCGCCACTAGATTACTTCCGCTTTGTCCGACGGCGGCCAGGGAAAGTGTTTTCCCAAACATGTTCCGATGGTGTGGTCACCTGCTGCGCATGTCTGAAGACACCCCTGCAAGAAGAGTATTGGTCGGAGCAGACATGGATGAGCAAAGACCCAAGGGCCGCCCAAAGCTAACTTGGCTGGCCCTGATGAAGCAGAACCTGGCAAAACACGAAATCAGCTGGAAGCGAGCTAAGGAACTGGCGCAGGATCGGGTCTGGTGGAGGTCTTTTAAGTGGAGGATAACTGCAGATGATGAACCATGTTCAGGCATATCTACTTCATTGGCCACTGGCAGTCGCCCTGGGCCGCTGAGTCGAAGGTCATAGTTGAGTGTTCATGAATATTGATTAGCAGTGCCAATGGAAGACGCCGAATGTAGTGTGTTGCATTGGCGATGGCAGTATTTTATGAGAGTACATATATACACACACACGCACGCACGTACGCGCACACACACACACACATCTATATGTGGATGTAGAAGTGTAATTTATCTGATACATATTGCCCTTCTGTCGTGGCATGGTCAGAACAAGTAAACGCTTGCCAAGATGTTCAGTATTTGTGAAGAAGTGAAAAAAAAAAATGGCGACAGGAGGAGTCTTTCACGTGCGGAGTCGAGAAAAAAATCTACAAATCGATACGGAAATCTCGCCGAGAATGACAAGAATGACAAGAATGATCATGAACTGACCGTGCAAGCACAGGTTGAGAAAGCCGTGAGCGAAGCACTCAAGAACGTGAAAGTGGGTGACTCAACGAACGACATGAGATTGAAAACGAATGGTGATAGCCATGCGTTCAACATTGGCCGGATTATCGCTCAGGTAATCACAGCTATCGAGCCACTGCTAGTGACGGCCTGTAAATGCTACTGGAATCGCCATGTCGGGCGCCCGGTGTGATACTGAATGCTTGGACAAGATAAAGAAACAGACGCAGCTCCAACACTTAAAACTCGATGAGCTGGAGCAGTATACCAGAAAGGAAAATGTCCGTATTGACGGGCTGCCGGAGACGGGCTGTAACGAGGATACAGCTGACGAAGTGGTGAAGTTAGCACGCAAGGTGGGTGTGACAATCACCAAGAACGACACCAGTGTCGCCCATCGGCTGCCTGGAAACCGATCTAGTGGCAAGCCACGCTCGATCATTGCGAAATTCGTGAGGAGAATGATTAAAACAGAGTTCATGCGCAAGAAGTCAAATCTTCGAAGTGATACCGGGTCGGTACCATCTAGAGCGGTACGGTCGTCGGGCGTTTTCTGTGGCAGGGCCGATACTGTGGAACGCCCTGCGTCCAGCAATTAGGTAAGCCAACTCCGTTGCGGTATTCAAGTCACTCCTGAAAACATCTCTTTCGCGAAGCCTTCCTAACACATTTTACTTAGTTAACTTATTATTTATTTAATTTGTTTATTTAACTTATCTGATTAACTTATATGTTTATCTGATGTACCAACTTAACTGTAGTTGTTTATTTTATTTTATTTTTATTTAATGTATTTATTTATTTATTTAACTTCTTTACATAACTTAGTTATTTAATTCATTTAACTTTTTATTTAACTTATGTTTACCTGTCTCTTAACCACGTTTTATTTTAGCTTTTCAATTTATTTTAATTTATTTAGCATTATCTTTATAGCGCCTTTGAGCAGGTTTTAAACCCGGATACAAGGAGCATTATAAATGTATAATAATAAATAAATAATCAGAAAATGTAAAATCAAATGCTATTTTTTGTGACCAATGTAAACTTTTGGTACATTGTAAGTGTGCAAGCTTTACAAATGAACAGGTTACTTTTTTCTAATGCTACTGAAGACGGGTCCTGCAATAATCGAGTTAACAAAATGTTTCCCTTCAGTGATTTAACTGATCAAGAACTAAACTTTAATTTATCAGGTGTTCATGATGATATAATTGACTTATTTAAATCAATCAATCAAATCACCTTAGCTATGCATCATTTACTTTTTCAGAGAAAAATGAGCATTCTATTAATGATGATATTAACCCAGACAACAATTTATATAACAGAAGTTCTTTTCTTGTGTGGTTCTACCTAGTACAGCATCCCCAATTTTATATTCTTCGTCCATGTTTCCATGTCCTATGTGTATACATTTACACTTCCCAAAATTGAATAACATTTGCCATTTTTCTGACCATTAACTAATTTATCTAGATCATCCTGTAAACTTTGTTTATCTGTATCATTAGTAACCTTTCTGAATACTTTTGTGTCATCTGCAAATTTTAGTACTTTGCTAGATATGTCATCTTCCAAATCAAATCAAATTTATTGTAACTCTTTACAATACATACAAATCAAACCAAGGTAAACCCTATATAATAATGTAAAGAGAACAATAGGGGAAGAACATTATACATTGTTATACTCCCAAGTATATATTTCAATACATATATCATAGTATTAAACACAAAAATAGCGTGCAGGTGTAGAAAACCAACCAATCATGATTGTGATACATGTTATATATTGACATCATTGTGTAATATAAATTGCTTACGTATACATGTGTAGTTCATTATTGAATAAGAAGTAAACTTGAGTCTTGTGCTAAAATAATTCCAAATTATAGCATCCTTAATTCTTACAGAACGAAGTCTTATTTCAACAGTTGCTATGGATATGTGTATTTGTGTAGATTGTCTTGTATTGTAACTATGAACATCTTGATTAAGTTTAAACATATTATAACATGTGTTTGGTAGAAGACCACTGTTGTATTTATACATAAACATTTGTGTTGAGTAGACATATAGTTGTCTAAACGTTACGATGTTTAGTAGTTTAAAGATAGGTTTAGTATGAGCTGATCTATTAGCTGAGGCGAGAATTTTCACCGCTTTCTTTTGAACCTTTATAAAACTTGAACTATATGAGCCAAATGCACCACCCCACACTTCAATACAATATGTAACATGAGGGAATAAAAACGAGTAATATAAGGTGACCAGGCATGGTCTAGTTAATAATCTTTTGGCTTTGTTGATAATGCCTACCCCTTTAGAGATTTTACATTTAACTTTGTTAATATGTTCAGCCCAATTAAGTTTGTTATCAATAGTAACGCCAAGAAATGTTGTAGAGGATACTTGCTTAAGCTAGATAGAAATAGCATATAATACACAAGGCAGGGCATGTAGGGGTGACCCTTTTCTTTTCATATCCTTTCCGCTTCCCTTCAAGGCTAATGAAAAGTGTCAACCAATCATTGGCTAGACCAAACATTTGCAGAAGTGACACCATTCTGATCACGATAATCATGATTGACAACTGCATATAATGCATCGAATCTCTGCCAGACTTCTACAACTGTGTCTTTTGTATTAGGATGTATAGCATTCCCAGCAGCAAGCTGCTCTGCTAGACGTTTCATAAGTTTTTTTTCCTCTTCATCCATCAAACTGGTGAATTCCAGTACCTTTACCGGCTGCATTCCTGGTCTCCCATATCCTGAAACTTACCCCAAAATGAGTATTGCACTTAACTAGCTCATCAATATGGGATACATTTGATTTTGGAATAATCCCATTTTTTTCTTTAGCATCATAATCAGTTGCATCCTCGATTAAATTTATTAGAAGTCTGTCCGTGATTCGAAGCATCATATACAGTTCATCAACAACAACTTGACTAAGTGGGATTCTAAGAAGAGTTTCATGCCTGCAACCATTGGCAATTGCTCAATACATTTTGCGACATTTCTTCGATTGTTCTTGCCAAATTTTCTTGGCAGTAGAAATCATGTGCTTTAGACATATCCCTACGGTCATCGGTGTGAATCTTGCAGTATATGCAGATATGGTTGGAAGTTGCACCCGCCATGCCAAGTACCATAAGGAGAAATTTATTGTCTCCTCCCATACATACATTTACTTGAATTTCTTCACCATTTACTTCAACAGACTTGGATGAAAAAAGTGAATTTATGGATATGAAGACATTCGTAAATGAAGTTTTGTAATGCTCATAACTTTCTTGACCCTTCACAACAGCAACAGTGTGACACGCTGATGTAGATACGTTGGAATCAGTAGACCAAATGGAAAGCTCATCAAACACATACCTAGCAACACTTGTGCCATCACCACACAATTTAACAGTGACGTTTTTACAATCAGGATTTTTCAACTGGAGGGATATAATTGCAAACTTCAAGTCTTGAACTACATCTCTTTCAACACGATCTGGTTTCCCCGATGTCCGCTGGATATGACACAAGCTATTCACATCAGACCTCAGTTGTTTTATCGAATGTGACTTGGGCAAATTATCAGATATAAGAGTTAGTTCATGGTAAAAGGCATCGGAAATATAAAACCTGTCAAGGAGATGCTGACGGAGATCCATGCGCACGGACGGCTTTGTCCTGTTTACACCAGATACTCTTTTGCAGCACCACGCTTTGACACCTGTCAACGCCTTGAATGACGTAGTAATCCTCACTTAGAGGCACAATTTCTGTGTCGCAAATATTCTGGTATCCTAATTGTATCGACACATGTGTGTTGTTCTATTGAGGATACGTAATCGTTCTGTTTACAGAAATTTTCTCAACTCAATACATTTACACAAACAAATTAAAGTACGCATCAGTTGGTGTGCGTTCAGTGTTCTACTGTAATGTAACTTCAATGTGTGCAGAAAGGACAGCCCCTTACATTGGATTCCCACGCACGCACACGCGCATGCATGAGGGAGGGAACGAAGGCAGACAGGCATGAAAGGTGCTTTCGTGATATCCAGTCCTTGGGATTGTTCAAAGTGCTTTACACTTCACCCCCTTGCAGAACTGTTCATTCCAAATCACAAATCACATCACAACTTCTCTGGTAAGCAATTTTTCTGGTATCCTAATTGCATCGACACCTGCATGTTGTTATGTCGAGAATACGTAATCATTCTGTTTAAAGCAATTTTCTCAAAACATTGACACACAAAAACTAACAGTACACATCAGTTGGTGTGCGTTCAATGTTCTGCAGAAAATGTACGTGTGACTTCAATGTGGACAGTATAGGACAGTTCCTTATATAGGACTCACACGCACACACGCACACACGCACGTACGCACGCACGCACGCATGAAGGATTGAGGCGGAAATGGAAGCAGACAGTGAGGGTGGCAGGCAGATACGCGTGAAAAGTATGTTCGTTGTATTCAGTCCTTTGTACTGTTCAAAGTGTTTTCCACTTCACCTCGTAGCACACCTGTTCATTCCAACTCCATCTCGACTTCTCTGGGAAGCACTCAGCCATGCTGCAGTTACTGCACGAAGACCATTCGTACATATATTCACCACTCCATATAGCCAGGTACTCATTTATGCAAATGAATGAGCTGTGGTAAAGTTCGGTGAACAAACTGCCAAAGCTTTGAAACGGCAGCAAGAGGGCTCGAACTCGGGTTTTCACGACTGAGAGCCTGACGTTCTACCGGGACCGATACTATGCCGCATTGGTGGGGAGATAATGAGATTTAACAAGATTTACCATCCAAGCCAAAGGCCCAGATGGCAAGTGGACAAGGAAGCCATTGGCTTATCGAGAGTCCAACAATGTTCATCTACTTATAACCCGCCCTCCTGAGATATGTGTCAACCTTGTTTTTAAACATATTCACGCTGCTAGCAGTTACACAATCTGTAGACAATTTGTTCCATTCATTTATTGTCCTCTGTGAGAACGAGTGCTTCCTGATGTCCAATCTACATTGATCCTTTACTAATTTTACCTCATGTCCTCTAGTTCTGCTATCCTTCTTGAGTGAGAAAAACATATTTCTATTAATATTTTCATACCCATTCAATATCTTAAAAACTTCAATCTGATCTCCTCTTAACCTCCTTGTCTCTAGAGTTGTTAAACAACATTCTTTCAGGCGTTCTTCATAACTAAGGTCTCTAAGTTCTGGAATCATTTTAGTTGCTCTCCTTTGTATGCGTTCAAGCGTATCTATATCCTTCTTACGATATGGTCTCCATCCTTGTATACAGTATTCTAAATGAGGTCTAACTATTGCTTTATAAAGAGGTATAATTAACTTTTTTCCCTTGTATGTTATGTTTCTTCTAATCAATCCAAGAATTTGATTACCCTTTGAAGCTGCAATACCACACTGCTCTGAAACTTTCATATCAGCGCTTATTGTAACTCCTAAGTCCTTTTCTTTTACAGTAGTACCCAGAACAGTATCTCCCATTTTATAGTTTACATTCAAGTTCCCATGTCCTGTATGTAGGCATTTACATTTCCCAAAATTGAACAGCATCTGCCATTTCTCAGACCATTTCACTAATCTGTCTAGATCGTTTTGTAAATGTTGTTTATCACCATCAGTATTAACCTTTCTAAACAGTTTTGTGTCATCCGCAAATTTCAGTACGTTACTTGTTATACTGTCGTCCAAGTCATTGATATATATTAAGAATAATATAGGTCCTAATACTGATCCTTGAGGTACCCCACTCAAAACCGTTTTCCAATTTGAAACTTCTCCATCTACTACAACTCGTTGTCTTCTGTCAGTCAGCCATTGTTCTATCCAGTCAGTTATGCTATCCCCGATACCATGGGCTTTTAATTTAAGTAGTAATCTTTGATGTGGCACTTTGTCAAAAGCTTTCTGAAAATCTAAGTAGATAATATCTACTGGCGATCCCACGTCTATCCACTTAGTGATTTCTTCCAAAAAACATAACATATTTGTTAAGCATGACCTCGCTTTAAGGAATCCATGTTGAGATGAATTTAATAATTTATGCTTAACTAGGAAGTCCACCATATGGTCTTTAATTAACCTTTCTAATAATTTACAAATCACTGACGTTAAACTCACTGGTCTGTAATTTTCTGACTTATTTCTCGAACCCTTTTTAAATAATGGTATGATGTTTGCTTCTTTCCATTCAAACGGAACAACTCCCTCTTTTAATGACAAGTTGAATACTCTTGCAAGTGGTATACTGATTTGTTCTACTGTTTCCATTAGTAATTTTGGAGGAATCCCATCCACTCCCGGTGATTTGTTATCCTTCATTGCCTTTATTTTCTTAGCTACCAATTCTGGAGTTACAACTAACGGACCTAAATAGTCAGTGGAAGGCGGAGAATGGAAACGTATTCTTTGCACGGTTTTGTTTCATAAATAGATTCGCGCGTGTTTCTACTGACAGCAAAAGTGGCTTTGTTTGGAAGTAGTTTTCAGCATCAAAACGCACTCTCTACCGTGAATTACTTTATATCTGAAAATTACCTATTTATTTTGTTGGAAGTGATAAAACTTGTGTTTGTATTGTGGTAATAGTGACAGTGCCACAGTGGCAATGACAGCTGTGGCAATAATGGCACTGACAATGTCGGCGGTAGTGATAAAAACAGTGGCAATGACAGCTGTGACAAATGTTGGCACTGACAATGTAACGGTAGCAATGCTACAGTGAAAGTGACAGCTGTGACTATGACAGCAGTGGCAAAGACAGCAGTGGCAACGATGGCAATGTGGCAACGATAGTTGCGACAATGCAACAATGACAGTAGTGGCAATGCCACATTAGCAACGGCGACTGTAACAATGACAGCAGCGCAATGCAACCGTGGCAATGCCAAAGTGGCAATAACAACAGTAGTGTTGACATATGTGACAATGATGACAGTGACAATGCTCCAATGACAATAGCAACAGTGGCAATGGTAGCAGTGACAATGACAGTTGTATGTGGTTTATACGTTAAAGGTTCCTCCTCAATTCAATTGTATGCACATCACATATCATTTCAGAATCATTTCATGAAGAATTGAACCGATTCAGTATCCACTACAACATGCTACCTGAATATCTGCTTTAAGAACACCACATTGATGTAGGGCTTCCACTTTGATGTAGGGCTTCCACTTTGATGTATGGCTTCCACTTTGATGTAGTGCATCGATGTGTTGTTGCAGGCATCATGAGGACTGAAGATCTAAAGATCCTCTTTAAGAACACAACTTTCAAGGCGGAGGACATAAAGTCCTACATCATTAACCTGCTCAACAAGTTTGAGATGGCTCTCATTTGGAACAACCAGAACCAACTCATCCCTTCCCTCCTTCCCACGGAGGTGGACATGAGACGGGAACAGCCGCGCTGTGACGTCAGGGTCAGTTTTAATCCACTCTATTTTCCCTTAGTGTAAACAAAGAGTGTATGAAATAAAGAGGCGCCACTCATTCATGTTTTGCGACTAAAAGTAAAACTAAGCAGTTAACAGCGCCATCAAACAATAAGATAGGTCTCCACTGAGTTCATGTTGTCAAGTGGCATTTGTAAGAGAAATTGTCACTATTTATTTATATTAGTTTGTTGTTATTGCATAAAATTGAATAAAGTCACTGGGATTTAAATCTTGCACAAGCTAAACAGTATCTTGTAGGTCTTGTCAAAATGCGTTGTAAGGAAGGTTTCGAAGTTCCTGGGCGAGACGTCTCACCGACTTTTGAGGACTGTGTTATTGGCATCCGCACAGCCGCCATTCTTTCTGGTGTGCGCACTGTACCCGAACATCCCGTTCGTGGTGGTTTATCTGAAACACTTCCACATGCACGAAAACTGTCAACACTCTTTCTTATAATGTGCTTTGACAGAGGTAAAGAAACAATTAACTTTCATCTGTAGACTCGCTGCAATGGAACTTCCATTAATTTTGTAAAGTACAGTTCAACAAATGCGTCATGTTCTAAATCAACCCATCTATTCGTGGCAAATCTCCAGGTTGAGGAGGTCAATGTGGAAAAAGATCACATTGTTATGCGTTAGCATTTACAAAATATATAAATCACTACACTACTTTTGGGACACAGTGTATTACTGGATTAGCACTAACAGGTAAATACTGAAATGTGTTTCAAAAGTCTGGCAGCTGACTACGTACGTAATGATATGTCACTCGGTAATCATTTAGTCTTACTGATTGAAATACGACAATTACTTGGTTTCTTAGACAAATGATGAATAGGAGTTTTGTAAATACCAAGTCAGTTAGCTAGGAAAAGCGCAACGATTGTACGACGTAGGTTCACAATATTTACGGTGAAGAACTGATGAAATGTCACATCAATCGACATGTGAGTCAGGCAGTTGAACGAGTGTAGATCTCCCAATGCATTTGTGATACTGAACAGTTTTTTATGTTGTGTCCGGCTTCGTCTATCACCGCCCAGTAGTGACAGGCTTCACTAACGGATTATTGTCGGCGGTATGCATCTCGAATAGTAGTGTAGTATTCCCTGTGGACAAGTAGTCGCGTCTTTCACCATCGGCGCTCGCCGCAGCGGGGGTCGCGCTTCAAGTTGGCCAGCTCCTCGGTGTGCCACGGTATCTTTGGACGGACCATGATGACTCGTGTGATGATCGGTGCGTGTTTGTAGACGATGTTCGCGGTGGCAGTGCTGTATGTGTCAATGTGGTCAACAGTGGACCCTGAACTCACCGAGAGCGCGTCGTGGATATCATTAGCGAACGACCGCTTCTCAATCGACACATGCGATATTTCGGACGTGCAGGTTTGACCATAAGAAGATCACATTTGACCGCATGGTGATCTGTTATCAGAGTTGTCGGAGTAACAGGTGATATGCTATGAGGATGGGCGCATGCAGAATGATTACCAGATAAAGCATATTTCCACTCATATGCGTCGCAGCTGTCACGTGCTGAACGAATCCGGTGCTTTCTATTAAATTTGCAAGGTTCATTGAGAAGGAGAATTTGTATTTCAATACTGAAACTGCATCGAAAAAAGCTTACATGGAAGTGGCGCCTTCGCTATTCCAGTGGCGCCATACGGTGAGCTTGAACCCAGCAAAAGCAACAGACAGAAAAGTGGCGGCACGTGACGGTGGTATCAATCATCAGAACTGAATAAGGCGGCCTTTTCGAGTTTTGCAAATCAAACAAGATGTTGGAAAGAGAGAGTGTTGTCAGTGTGGCCTGTTGCGCAATGCAAAATGGTCTGTATATGGAAGACAATCGCATAAATAACACTACAAATAACGCAACAACAGCATTTAAATTGTAAATACGTTCTTATTATCGCTCATGTGACATGTCTCCTTTCATTGACTAGTCTGAGTAGTCAAGTGACTCGTTCTACGTTGTCTCAGACTGAGTCAGACTTAGTTAAAAGTATTATATTTAATTAAATTAGTCATATGACTTTATAAGTCTAAGTCTGTTAGATGTGTAATTGGTCGTAGAATCTTAGACTTGTGAATGGTGAGGAGATCCTTCAAACACATGACAACAGATTCATTTGTGATATTATACAAAGGCTCAGTCTCAGAGCGTATGTCCGACCACACCTTGAATTATGTGTTCAGGCGTGGAGCCCGTGCATGGCGAAAGACATCGACAGTTTAAAGAAAGTGCAAAGCCAAAGCAGAGCCACTAAGCTTGTAATCAGCTTAGCGAAGCTTGCATATGAACAGAGACTAGCTAAGACACCTGAGACTACACTCGTTGCACTGCCAACGGCAAAGAGGTGACTTGAATCAACTGAGACAGTGGCGGAGTAGCACAAATAACAGGACAAAGCTATATAGGCCTCATCCGATTATTTGTGCCAGTCATCAAGGATGATTACAGTAGATGCTGATCACAAATGTACCATGTTATATTGATTTCACACTCCTAGAATGATTTGAATGACAAATTCTAAGATGTGGACTATGTTCACAGTCATCGGAGATGGTTGTCATTCGACTTTAAGATAATTGAAATGTTCGTCTGCCATTTTGTACATGATGGAGTAAACAATAGTTATATGGACAGCACACATGTTATTTTGTACATGATAGTGTAAACAGTAGGTATATTGTCAGTACACATATAATTTTGTATGTGCTGACTGCATCAATTTAAATTAGTGATATATCCAATATGACAGTCAATACTGTACCCCTGTATCGGATAAAGCATTTTGAATGCATGTGTAATAATAATATAACAAAGGGTGATATGTGTATTATTAAATTATTGTAGCATTTATTTTCTATTCAACTAAATCACCATAACATACCACATAGCATGGTCAATTTTAAAGCTATGATACAAGAATTAAAAAAACTGATTACAGTATTTTATATCCTTAAATTCTAATTTCGAACTTCGACCCATGTTTAGTATATGTAATTTCATTATTAAGCTACTTCTTTTCCATTATTACAAATCAAAATGCAGGTGTCTCTACAATGAAGTTATTTATAAATTGTTCTTGTTTGATTGATGGTGACATTATTTTTTACCAACGTATGGCTATGATGATGAACTAAGCTCCAATGTTTTTGTGATACAATATGTTGTAAAAAACTATTTAAAAAAAACTCATTCAGTAGAGCATGTATCTTTGGTATCGATGAACAATGACTTGTCTATGGTATCAGCATGTGGCGCCATCTTCCTGAAACCAGATGTCCTATGATGTCTGAGTTCACTGTTGGCTGCAATGTACTTCTGCAGTAAGTAAGTCATGTAAGAAAGACAATTCTTTGTGCCATCACAATATATGGTCACTGCGCAGTGAATGTGTGCATAGCCTGTCTGTAACACATTGGAAGAATGTTTTCAACATTTGGAATTAACATAAATGGTATACAGTGGAACCCCTAATTAAAAACAACTTGCTCAATCAAAAGGGGTGGCCATATAAGAGGGGTGGTCTGTCATCAGAGATTTGACCATTTGTAAGCATGGGCCTATACTGTAGACATGGCCAAATGTTGCCATAACTACATATATAAAATATATGGTTTGTAACGTAGTACTTGGTAACATTGTTCAAAGAATTGTTGTTATTTTGCAAAATACGTTCACCATTATGTATGTTGTGCTATCGACCCTCAGCATTTGAGTTTTATAAACTTCACACTGCAAGAATACTAAAATCCACTGTTTTCATTGTAGTATTCAGTCTAAGTTTCGGTGTCAGTTTCTTAATTTACTACACAACTATTCTTCACTTGTGTCTTTGTCTTGAAGGAATAATTCACAGCAAGTGGCAGGATGTTCCCACAGTCATCAACTGAAGATTTCCCTCAACAAGCGTTGCCCATGAAAAGTTAGCAAGGCAACTGTGTTGTTCTTTGTTAAAAATGCAAATCAGTAGATGTAAGTAAATGCTTTGGTTATGACAATGGCTGTGTACACTATACAAACATCTGTTGTTAATTTTTCTGGGTGTGTATTCATGAGAAGTTACAAACTTCATACATTTGACTATGTCATCACTTTCAATATGCGTATGCCTTAGATATATGACAAATTTATTTATTCATGATCTTTCTACCACACAATGTTACAACACCACACTCTCAGCTGAAGGAACCCGGGTTCAAATCCTGTTGCTGCCATATCAAAGTTTGGCAGTTTTGTTCCCCCGCATTACTATAGTTCACTTAGCTGTAAACGAGTACCCAAGAAAGACGGGTGTAAATGTGAACGAATAGTCTTCGCACAATAATTGCAGCATTGCTAAATACTTCCCAGAGAAGTTCAGATGGTGTTGGATTGAACAAGTCTGCCAGAGGGTGAACTGTTAAGCACTTTGAACATCTTAAAGGCTGGAGTACGTAGCTTTACTTCAGGTCTTCCTACCGGTGCTGCGGTAGCGAGGAACAATTTGAACAACATCAAGGGTCACTTCAATCAGATCGCTGTTGCCTATCCCCACTTTGTGTGTTTGTACAGGTAGGTCACCGTAGGTGTCATGACTAGAGATAACCGCCTTGCTAATAAACCAGTCATGGTCCTCTTGCAAATACATTGGATTCATGACTGGAACAGAAATTGCAAAAACTGTAATGATGAATGGTGGGGGGAGGGGAGAATGTTAAATTAGATTGAAAAACTCACTTTTACATGTGTCCTAATAAATCAGTATTGGTGCTGAATGGTAATGCCTTTTGTTTTGGTAACCTGCTTGATTTTTTTAATGTTGTTATTTATCCTTTCCCTGTGCATCCTTCTTGTCAAGGGATATGTTTATAAGCATGCTGTAGTCAAGAAGAGTACGTCATTTATATGAGTACAACCATACATAGAAAATATAGCAAAACAAAAATAAAGCTTTTTTAAAATTTAACCCCCACCCCCGGGGGCCCATATGGATGGGTCCCCATCTGACCCTCCATGTTTGTCAGAATTGGCTCCTGGGTCACCTTGTAGAGTTTCATCTAGATTGGCCCACAAATACGTCCGTGAATAGGACACAACAAACAGACCAACATACACTTCTTTATAGGTTAGATAGAGAACACAGAATATGTGTATGCAGACATTGAAAACGAAAGCTGATTGAGTGTTATTGTTTATGCATCCTACCTACAGACATGAAGAAGTTCCCACTGCGTATGAAGGACACAGCCCTCAGTGTCTATCTCGCCCCCAAAACAGGTGAGTCTCCCTACTTGCTACATTTGACTAGAATGTTAAAACTACAAGTTATATAATTCATAGAAACTACACTTAAGACTAACGTCTCATTTAGATGTGTTGATTATATTTGTTGCGCTAATGTGCAAGTTGCTCCTGTGAATCAGGGCAGTTTTGGTATTGTACATTGCTTGACTGTTTTCAGCCCTGATTGGGAAATGTATTGAGATAGGCTACTGGACAGTTTGCTGGTGATTCTGCAGCACCCAGAGTCAGTGATACAGAGCCCACAGCTCTTCCAGACGTTCACCGTACACACCAGTCCCATCACCAAGGTGATGTCAGCGAAGCATCTCATTTCTGGTATGTCCAATTCCCAAGTATATTTCTTGTGAAAATATTCAAATATACCTGGAAAAGCTTTATGTCATGATGGTGACCATGTCACGTTTTTGGCATGATTTTCAGTGGGCTACCAATCACATATACTCTGAGATCCACAGTTATGTAAAATATACAAGTAAAAGCTTGGTTTTCTTTTCAAGTAATCCAAATTGAAGCATTTATTATGATCATATCAGCTTTCTTTTGATACAACGCGGCTTATCAGTATCAGGTGCTTGAATAATGGAAAGTGAATCGTTGTAGCTCACTGCTGTGTTTGCAGTGTGCTCTGAGTACAACCATGTACATACGTGGAACGTGACCCGATTCCTTGGCTTGATCAACACACAGCACGGCTCAGTGGCCTTGGCATCATTCAAGGTTATCTCCATAGAGAGGGTGGAACCACACCTTCAGTATATCCACAGTAACAACTTTGGTAAGTCACATTGACAGGATCTAGAATTACAAGAATTAGATATTTCAGTAAATTAAAACATGTTAGGTTACATAATAAAAAAAAATCAATTTTGTATTTACCTTCCACTGTGTTGTGCTAGAAAGTGCTGTCCATGTGGAAATGTGGATAACTATAGTTGCTGTTCCTGGTGTTTTATTGGAAAACTGGGCACCCCTTTTTTCTGAGACTGGACCCACCCGCAATGTAAAGAAGAATGCTTTTATGTATGAAAAAAAATCAAATTAAAATTCGAGGAGCCACCTTAAAATTTGTATTTAATCAAGTTACTGGGCCAGCAAATTACATTTTTCAATGATGTGATAATAACTTACTATCAACTAACCGTAATTCAATTATACGCTTTCATCTGCAAAGATAGCCGAAATCAACCTCGGAAATTGGACAATTTGCAGACATTCTTTGTGTAATGCAGTAGCAGAACAATATCAAGGATATACTTCTGAGGAGATATTGTCTCATAAACAGTATTTCTGGAATATTGTCTGTGGAGTTAATTATGAGATATTGTCCAGATTATATTGGTAGAGATACAATCAGGAGAGATGCAAACTTATATGGAGGGTACATTGCTAAACTTTTACTACGTGTCACGCCACTGCATTACTAGCAAAAAAGTCCTTTCCGTGGTTAGGCGACTGGCTCAGCGAACATACTATGACTCGTGCAACTCTTGTGCGCACCGCCGCATTTGGGGCATTGATTTTGGAATTACGTACATCCTAGTTATATTGAGTACGATAACTTATTAGTCTTTTCTGAATTGTATCACCTGTAAACAGAGGAAAGATTAATTTGTTGTAATTTTACAATGACACTAAACATTCAAACACTACCACACCCAGTCACTGTGCAAATATGTGCATGGAACAGTTTTATAACATTTCACCAATTTATTAATTGGAAGGTATATTTTATGTGCTAACTCCATTTTTACTTGACAACTATTATAGTCTGTGTACTATCATAATATTTGTGTTTATTGTGCATGGGTGTATGTATGTATTATTATTCAGGCAATGATTCGTCCATATTTATATGGACAAACTAATATGGTACATAACTCCCTATTTCGGTATTTTATGCATGGGTAGTTCTAGAGGCTTAACATTCAACTTGTTGCTGCGTTCGATCAGAATCGTCCAGGCATGACGTATCTTTTTTGTACTCGGCAGCCAAAAGAGCACAATGTCACGGTTGGGCAACCTAAACTGACTTTACCATGTACCATCTTGCCCCAGGGTGCACCAAGATGGCTTTTTGGGGTATTCTTACTGCTGCAAATGTTCATCCTCCCATGGTCGTTGACATACTGCTACAAATGTTCATCCTATCATTCCACCATGATTCAGCATGTGTTGCTCATTTACATTTTGATATTGTTCTTACTTGATATACCTATCTGTAATATAGATTTAATGTTTGGTCGAGTTAGAATTATATATTTTTGAAATGCAACCATTGCTTGATTCAGACAGAAAAGGAAGCATTTAACTAGACAAGTTTTCTTACATCTATGTGTAACAAAATATTTGTAAATTTAGTTTTTTAACATATTCACATGGCCTGCATTAACAGAAACTGTAGATAATTTGTCCCATTCATTTAATGGCCTTAGGGAGGATGAAATTACAACTTCTGTGTATATCATTCCAGACACAATGGTTCAGCTGTGGACACCATCTCTCGTGAGTAGGACATCACCACGATGAAGTGTGGTTTTTGTACATCCATCAGCTGAGATGTTCCCAGAAGCATATGGTAAGTGAGCAAGGAATATATATTTAGATTTTATTAGTTTATTCTGTTCTGTGATCATGCGCTGGAGCTTCCGTAGCTAATTTAGGGGGAAATTAATCAATTCGGTTTTGCTATAATTGATGAAACCATGACAGAGACATATCACGTTCCATCTATTCGTATTTTAGCGCCTTTGTTTTTAAAGACCTCTGTTCAGATATACAGAATATTGGCAGTTTCATGTAAAGTCTCTCAATCCCGCTCAGCCTCAACAATTGTATGGTAATTAGACTGAATTAATATTACACAATTAATTATTTCAATACTATGCGTGAAAGTGCATTTTGGCAAAAGTGTACCCTGTACGTGAAAACGCCCACATACAAATGTATTTATTATTACCTTTGTTAAATTTAATTGATGTAAATGTTATAACTTATGTTTGTTTGTTTGTTTGTTTTCAGCTATTTGAAGAGATACCGTTGCAGTCGGGGGTCCAACAAAATGAAGACATTGCCACATGGTTTCTCCTGGAAGTGTTTAAGGACAATCAGTGCAGACAGTTCTGGCAACACAGCAAATGATCAAGTGTTGACTTAATTTATACCATTCAGTGAACCATATAATCTGAGTATATATGAGTACGAGTACGAATACATGACCCATAAGTTATATGAGTACGAGTACCTCAAAAATGTACTCGAGTACACGAGTACCGAGTACTTCTGCCCCAGGTCTGATATTCTATATATATTTTATATATATATATATATATATACATCAGACCTGGGCCAGAAGTAAGTGTATATAATGACATCATTTATTTTCTATATATCAATTGGTGAAGCAACTGCCAGCCGCTTATTATAGACTTAGTTAGGTCACCACTACCAGTAGTGCGTACGTGGAGGGGGCGGTGGGGGTCGGACCTGATGCATCCGGTGTGCGTGAGTTGGAGGCGCATTTCCACATTTTTTTACGTAAGTAAGTAATAGATGAACCCTCAGCAGGACTCGATCAGACACAGAGGGCAGGCAGTCCGTAAATGAAAATCTTTCATGTATTGTGTGATAATAAAGGTTTTTCATACACATAGAAAATAATACTAAACATTTTAAACGGGATATGCAATACTCAGTTGCTTCATCAATTGATAATTTAAAAAATAAGTAATAAATAAATAATATAATGTATATATATATATACATATATGTGTATATACATTTTTTAATGACATTTCAATTCCCAAACATACTATTACGAACCCCTCCCTTTTACAAACATACAGACATGGTATTACACATCAATCAGTCCCTAACTGCAATTAACAATTTATAAACCACATGCGTTGCCATAACAATACCCATATAACCAATATCTTTGCTTGTAGTTAGTGTACCAGTGACTAAAGTGACCCAAAACAAAAACATGTGCATCATTAATTTTGAAAGGGTATAGGTGAAACGATTTGTCCAAATTGGAACAAAGGGTATGTGTTACATTTTCAATCAAACTTGCTTGTCCCTGTTTTGAATAAAGACAACATCAGGCCAATTTACATGCTGACACATCAGTTCAGTTTGTCGTCTTTGGGTGCACAAAGGCAGTGTTGCAATTTGTAATCTGTTTATATTAGAAGCTTGCAAAGTATATGTTGTGCTCTTAGACTACTGATTGTTGAGAGGGTTAATACATGCCAATATAACATGCTCAAAATCCCCTTTGAACTTTTTAATCATACTGTTGGCACCAGATCATTATTATACTGGTGTAGGGCTGCAGGCAGTCTGACTTGAGTCACCTTACTTCTACAGAGGAAGACCCAGCTGGAAGTTCTTCGCAGTTAGCACTGTTAGCCAGTGTCAAGTGGCATGGTCTTCTGACTGCAATCCATGGCTAACTGATGGGTTAACTGATGAAAGGCGGTGTGAGGACATCCTGGTGGCTTTATTAAAGAAACAGGGATTATGGCCTGAACCAGTAGCCTACAATTGTTTGCTTAACTGGCTGTTTCTGACTGGGAAAAGATGGTGCCTGTTGCCTTTTTGGGTATCATAGTCATGGTCATGGGAGAATGCTACCATGGGGGTGTAGGGATGGTAAGGGGGTAACCGTCTCGGAAGGTACTGAGACTCGGTGGTATCACAGTCATATTATTCAGAAATACCAAATAACAAAGTATTTAAAAAATAGCTGAATATTTAAATACTTCAGGAAAGTTTCAATTTATGAACTACAAATACATTAATTTTCACAGCATGTATGTACTCGTAAAATCTGAGTATACTGGGTATGAGTACGAATACATGACCCATAAGTTATACGAGTACCTCAAAAATACACTCGAGTACCGAGTACTTCTGCCCCAGGTCTGATATTATATATATATGTGTGTGTGTAGATATATACTATATATATATGTATAAATGTATATATATATATTATATATATATATATAGTCTATATGTTTATGTTATGTGTTAATCGTTTTCGTGTAATGCCAGGGGATTCCCAAATAAAAGCGTTACAATGTAACACTAGTTTGTCATAAATTCAACATGTCAATTAAAATAATGCACAGACAAAAGAAGAGACCACAGTGAAGCGAGTGACGCTTTGCCGTTCTGCCTTGGGCTCGGGCAATTAGTGGAGCACTTTACAGATTTGGTGTGTGGGACCTCCTCCACAACACTGGATCTCTTTTGGTTGCTTTATTGAACTATTCAAGGGAGAGTATATGTCGACCCCTAAGCCATTGTAGTCTCCCACCCGACCACTGACATAACCCTGTGTGTTATAGTTCCCAACCTATTTAGTATAGGAAAAACTTTTGCTTATATACTATGTCATGGCCAAAAAGACGAATTTGTGGTGTGTGTCTTTCAAACATGTTCAATCTAAATTTTGCTGAAGTGGCAACGTCTAATGAAAATATTAAAAATATTTATTCATTAGAATGTTTGTTATATGCAATAAATCATAAGGTGATCCAGCATACATGATAAAAATACGTACATATAATATTACTAATCCATTTTATTGATATTGAATTATGCATATTCAATCATAGCTATGTACATCCGCCGGAAGTGGTCAACCTAAGATGGCGCCTACAACAGACAAGCAGACACATGCTTTTTATTTGGCCCTTATATGTACAAGTATTAGTATTACAAATATAAATATAGCACACATATAAAATAAGGGGCAAATATACAACGACGCGCTTTATCATGCTGCTATCCCCAGAAGGGGCTGTATGGAGTTAGTAATCTGAAATTTACGAATCTGTCATCATTAATTATCACTAGTAATAAACATATGCCCCAATACATTAATTGCCGCTCCATTTAAATGTGCAACAATGGAATAGATCATATCTATATACAATACCAAACTAACATTAATGCACAAACCTAGCTTTTCATCATATAGTGAGAATTAAACCGAAATTGTTTGTAGATGATCCCTAAGGAAGACTCGAAGAGGCACACAGGTCAGGTAGTCCGTTGATGAACATCTTTCATGTATCGCGTGAACAGCGACAATAAAAATATTTCCTAGAAAATAGTACACAATATCTAAAACGGGATATGCAATACAAAGTTATTTCACCAATTGATATGTAGAAAATAAATAATATGATACAATATTGTAACGTAGGTGGATTCGCTATAACGTAGTTTAAATTGTATTGCATGATGGAATAAACTTCCATCGCCTAGCTGCTGTTATACACATCACTCGATCAGTACCAACCTCTCAGAGTGTTGCCTGTTTCATGCTAGTCACCACGTTCCTGTGCACACACAAAGAACACTTTCTTTTTGTTCGTCTTAGTATTGGAACACCTTTTTCATTCTTCACATATTTTGTCCCGACTGGCTGTCAACTTCACGCACAACACCGCATCAAGCATACAGTGTGTGTCATAGGCCAAGAATGTGTATTGAATCCGAAGCCATGCAAGCCACCAAATGGGGTCTTTCACAAGTGGGTCTTGTCAGGTGCGTCAACAGAAGCACCAACTTCGCCTGGACTGTTATGTAAGAAACTAATTTGAAGAACGTGCTGGTCGGTTAGCAGTAATCAACCCTTGTTGGACTAGCCGCAGGTCATTTGGTGATCTCTTGAATGTTCACGGGCAGCTGAACCACTATTTTATTATCTGTGCTGGATATAGGCAACGAACCATGACAGGCATTTCCTTCGACCCAACAGACGATGTTGCCCGTGTTTTCATAATAGTATGTAAGCTGCATGTTTATGACGGTCGATGTCAAAAGCTTCGCTCCGATCCAATTGAAGCCGTACCACCCCTTTGTGGCTGTCACTGGCCGTCAACTGCTCATTCGGAAGCGCTGTTCCAGTTGATAGGGTATTACAATCAGAATTGGGGTTAATGACATTGTAATTAGAACAGAGGCTGCCAGAAATAACCCGTGGCGCCTCTGTTGCATGATATACCACTAAGGTAAATGTGAAATCGCGTGATACGACACGCACTTCGTGCGAATCGTTTGCCGTGCGTTGAAACAATCGCATATCTATGCCAACGCGCTTATTCAAAAGAGCAGGTTCATGGATTTTATTGTGGTACATTGTGGGAACTCATAAAACATGAAATAGGTGCACTTAAATGATATTATTTTCTCATCTACTTTGGCACGTCAAACCACCGTTAGAGAGCACAAACGTCGCAGGTTTCTTTAGTCTACCTCGTTTTCGTTGTCCTTCGGGGTTTATCTGACACCTGTTTTGGCCATATTGCCATCGTCCTTTGGTACAACGTGGCCGATTCTTGTGGTGAACAAGTCATCCATGTTAATTTGAGCAGTTACTTTCAGAAGTTCTGTGTTAGAAATCTTTTGTGGCCAGAAACATGGCATAGTGTTTCAAAGATATGTTGTGTGGAAGGTTGAAAATTATCTCTCATCTGCTTCAGTCAAACGCCAGCATTCTGAAACATATTGCAGAGTGGACGAGTTATGATGGCAAATAATTTACCTCCATGTTTCATGCGTACCACACCTTGGGACAAAATAACCCTTTTCCGACCTTTTCTAAAACAAAATATCTAATAACGTTATAAACTTTAATGATGGCGAGCGTAATTCACAGCAACATGACATCAACACACATGAAGACATCCAGTTAACCACAGTTTGACACATAATTTTTTTCATTGTATGTTATTTCCTTAAAGCTTATCATGCCTATGACCAGAGCTGCCATATTGTGTATAGAAACATGCGAGAGATATTGGCAGGATCCAAACACTGAAAAAGGGTGTTATGTCTCCCAAAAACTAGGGCACCAGATGAATGTAATTCTAGTCATTCAAATTTCTATCGGGGGCAGCATTACACATAAACACATTACACATAAACAAGATTAGAAGATTTCGAAAGAACGCAGCAAGTTTTATTGAAAGTAATTATGAAAGCACATTCTGAACCGTAATTATTCTCATATAAGAACTCAACTGTTCATCACGTTGAATTATCACACTGTCTTGATTAACTTCGAAGGTAAAAATTACATGGTAGACGTCTAGCATTTTAACCCAACCTGCACACGTCTGGCTTAAATGCTTCAAGGTTGCTACTACTAGGATGTGTCTGGTTGTGTGCCCATGTATACTTTTAATAAGCAAAACATTTGTTGGCTCAAATGTCAGTTGGCGGTCCATTGCCAGTTTGACAGTCAGTGTGCCAACGAGGCGAAGGACCAGCGCTCGTAACAAGCCTCGACCATACCCGTGATCATGATCACTCTGGCAGGGAGACATGGGGTTGTCATGCGGGCTGTCTGTCGATAATCGTGTGTGAAAGTGGAGATTACGCGCGACGTCACCGACGACGATAAAAATATACCCCGGGGATTATTTATTGAAACGGCCAATGTGCGTGAGATCTACAAATAGCTGCGCGAGAGCGTAGCCAAAAAGCGGAGGGGGAAAAAGCGGTATTCCCCCCCCCCAATGTTGACACATCAGAAACAATGTCCCGTGTGTCTCATGTTAATCATTCATGCCCGAATCATGGTCGCATCCAGGGTGTCCCTAAACCCCTTAATTCCTCGAATCGAGAGACCACCGAAAACCAAGATCTGCAAATCCTGCACCTTCTCAGCCCACTGCCTTCACATGCAACAAGTGCGGCAGTGATTGCCATACCTTACCTTATGATACCTTATGACGATTCTGATCGCAGGATCCAGTTGGTTCCTCCATGATCAGATCTTCAGAATCAAATATTTTTATATCATAATTTCCGGTTCCATTAGGTATTGTTAAAGGAGATTCATAGTCATATATTATTGCCTGGGTAGACCAGAATTTGTCTAATTTGTTTTTAAATGAGTTAATTGATCTAGCTTGTACTACAGCTGTTGAGTGGGCGTGCATATTTTCCGGAACGGCCGTGATCGGCAAGGAACGAGATTTAACGCCGAATAGCGTGGATCGGGTGTTCAGTATAAAGATGTAATTGGCATTTGTAGATATATAATGACATAATGCAGACGAACAGGCATGCAGAGGTCTGCAAATCACACACCATCTCAGCCCACTGCTTTTACCTGCAGCAAGTGCGGCAGATACAGCACGCCTTGCTAGAGAGGAGCTCATGTGGGCACGGACCACAGTCACTTTTTCCATAGGCGATCTTATAATGTTATTACGCCTACATTGAAAGTTTATCCTACTTTTTTTTTCACAGTACATGACATACCATCTCAGCCCACTGCTTTTACCTGCAGCAAGTGCGGCAGATACAGCACGCCTTGCTAGAGTGGAGCTCATGTGGGCACGGACCACAGTCACTTTTTCCATAGACGATCTTATAATGTTATTACGCCTACATTGAAAGTTTATCCTACTTTTTTTTCACAGTACATGACATACCATCTCAGCCCACTGCTTTTACCTGCAGCAAGTGCGGCAGATACAGCACGCCTTGCTAGAGTGGAGCTCATGTGGGCACGGACCACATTCACTTTTTCCATAGACGATCTTATAATGTTATTACGCCTACATTGAAAGTTTATCCTACTTTTTTTTCACAGCACATGACATACCCACTAAGACACCTGGTGTGTGGAATTCGTGAAAATGACATACCTCCTCTTCGTACAAATTGGTTCAACGCATGACACCCCTGCATTTCTGCAATGAAATTCACCGGTTTCCAAAATATGAGTACATCCTGCCTGATGGTCGCTGTGTCCTTACGCAACAGGTATACCAACTGACAAATGGCATCATTTCAAAGCTCAGATGCTACTGTGCACAAAAACATCACCTACACTCACTCATTCACACTGCTCTCACTAATACACCCAAACTGCACAATTATTTTTTTCCTAGGGACTCTTTATCGTTGTAATGGCGGATGCATTCTCACTGTGGTCCGTGCCCTTGTGTCGTAGCAGGCGATGTACACCACGGAGACGACCACTACTGCGCAAACCATTATCTATTCGAGGCAGCAGGAAAATGCGTTTTCAGAGAGTGTAACAATTAGCTGATCTATTTTCACACATTTAGTTGGAAAATAATTATGGTTATCTTAATTTTAACTGAATATGTGCATTAAAAAACTGACAAAAGAACAGTCAGCAGCGAGTGAACCAGTTCGCCATCTAGCGGGTATCGCAGTGGTAGGGCCGACTGAGCCACGAAATACGGAGAAGCAGAGTGGCGCAGTGGAAGCGTGCTGGGCCCATAACCCAGAGGTCCGTGGATCGAAACCACGCTCTGCTAAGTTTATTGTTTTTGTTTTTAAAAAGCTGTTGCATGCCGCAAACAACATATAAAGTGTCCATATACGTTAGGGGTTGATTACTACGAAATATACTAGCAAGTTTGCCTAATCGAATCAGCTCCGGATCCAATGTTCTTCAATTAATTATAATTCTGGTATTCCGTAAAGAGCCCATTTTTTGCTATCGTCTACAACGGGGTGAGTGCACATAAACTTAGTCTGTTGGCTATGCGGGATGGAGGGTAGGCGGCTGAATTCGCCTATTGTTCCAGCCCGAATTTGAGGCTCACTGAGTTGGTTCCATTCAACTATTGTCTTTACAAAATAGGAATTCTTGAATTGGCCTGTGTGGGCTGCAGGCACTACAAAGCACATGAAGTTGTTTGTTTGATGTCTTTCAACGATATTAACGGTCACACAGTCTATACAACGTTTTGGCTGTAGTCGTCTTTTGTTTGGTCTTTGGGAACGAAGAAATTTATCACTTTTTTCTTGTAGTGGTATGGCCAACACTCCTATGGAGTCAAACGGTCAGGGTGCGCATGCTATTTAGTCATGTTTGTTTGGGAATAAGTGTGCGAGAGCATGCTTAAATTGCTGTGGTTCTGTGATGCTGGCTATTGTGTCTGGTAGTGAATTCCAATATTTTATTGTTCAGGGAAACTAAGAACATTTCTAACAGTTCTTGCTCGTGTGGATGGTGTTGAAGGCTTCACTATTTAGCTGCCGGGAGTGGCGTTGGGCGGGCTGAAGGAGGTTTCTGAATCGTCAGCCCCACTATTGAACTAGGGGCGGAAATCCTGTCCGTCAAAAGCATACACGCGGATTTTGGCTTTCCGTAGCCAAATGGCTACGGAACTAATAACTTTGTTGATATACATATAAGAATGCATACAGACATGAAATACGTGTTTATTGCTCTGTTTATGGCATTTTTGTAAGGTTTCACGTTTCATGAAAATGCGTATGTTTTTGACGAGTGAGTCGTTCGCCTATACAACAGCAACAGCCAGATAGAAAACAAACTGTATGGCGATTGACTTCGCCTACCATAGCCATAGCAGACAATGTGTGCGCAGCGCCTCTATATGGCTCTATTTGGTGAAGTTCCTCTAGGGAATGAATCAGGAACCAGATTATTGAGACCATAATTATGTAAACATTTGTTGAAAAATCTCCCAAATATGAGCGCAGTCCACAGACAGAGACAGAGTGGGAGCCTGGTGGACTTCGCCTGATGAAAATCAATGCCAAGGCTATGACAATACGGCTGAATGCCTAATTATGTTCTGTTGTGTAGGTTTACCGTTGCGTACTGAACCCGTGTCAATATTTATTAACTCGCAAACAAAACTAAACTGACAGCGGCTAATACTTGCCCGTACATCTAGTTAATATATATATATATATATATATATATATATATATATATATATATATATATATATATATATATATATATATATATATATATATATATATATATATATATATATATATATAATATATATAATATATATATGTGTGTGTGCGTGCGTGCGTGCGTGCGTGCGTTATGTAAAGACGGCTGAAACATTTTCACGCAAGGAACACTACCGGAAATGATCGACCGCCATTCCTGTTTCGTCCATTTCCGTTTACAACTACAAAGCCGCCTTGCCAGGAAGTCGTAGAGCATTCCAAGGGAAAGTCCACCGAGGCCACCGCCTACGGTCAGGAAAAAACTAAGTAAACCGAAGTAAAAGATGGCTCTAGTTGTGCCTCACCCTAGTTGTCACAGACGCCGGTAGATGGCGACACGATTTATCTTCTGGCGGGACTTGTTTTGAAACCTAGAATCTAAAATGGAAAAAAATTCTGTTAAATTACCAAAACAAGTTTACCGAGAACTTAAATGTTATCTTATAGCAGCAGCGCGGCAGTGTATCTTGGGCAGTGTCTCTGCTATTATATGTCTAGATTCTAACTCTTTAGATTTGAGTCGTAGACTATCTAATTCTAGAGACACGTCGTAAACTAGAGACGTCTAAACTCTAGAGTATTAGACGAGACCGAATAAAATATGTAGGCTATAGCCTTGGACAAGGTTAAATGTCAATTTTTAAGAACAATTGCCTGTTGTCGTTGACAAACGTAGCATTTTAATGGCAGACGGTGCAGTATGTTATTAACTACAAAATAACAAATGTAGTGAAAACGTAAAATCGCGAGGCCAGATGCAGGAAGTAGGAGTGACCGGGCGGAAGTTCAGCGGAAGTTTATTCGTAAACTTCAGTGGCGGCGCGACTGGAGTTTTGTCATTTAAATAGGCGTCATTCAGAATCAGCATTGTCGAACATTTGTAATACAACATCTCAATAGGCACACGCCACAGCTCGTCTCCCGACTCGGTCTATGCCCTGGCCTGGGGAGTATTTTACTTTCAAGTTTCCGACCGTGCCAGACTCGGCACGGGCCGCAGCCACCCCTGGGCGGGGCTACGCCTACTGCCCGGGGATACATCCATTGTCATTGTGATTGCTTCGGTAAATTTCGCTTAGAAAGTGAATGACATCAACCGGCTGTCGCCGATGGTGTTGTGATAGTCACATGGCCACGACTTTCGTGCAGAACGATAAGCATTCGAAGAACTGCTCAGTTGATTAATCATTAATGCGTCACAGATACAGATTCCAAGTCAAGACGGACCCTGTATACACAAGCAACAGAGTTGACGTTGTGGGTGTTTCTTGGATGTCGTTGTTACGGTAATTCCTAAGCCGAAGCCACACAGTGTCAGTGCCGTGTCTGGGGTGATGATACCCGTGAACCCAGACCCAGGTCTGCGTGAGGGTGCAGCATCAGAATAAGGGTTCAGCTGCTGATCGTGTGAACATTTGCACTGATATGAAGATTCACTCTCTAGGCAGAACAATGGGCAAGTGTGCAGACTTATTGGTTCCCATCATGTGGACTGTACTGATATCACAGGTATGTTTGCATAATTTGTTAATTTTGTATTTGATACCCAATGGACCATAATGATGGGGAAAGACGATGGTCACATTTGCCATGATAGCGTTTCCTGGGTCCCTTGGAAAATTTGTCTTCTAAGATACCATTTTCTTTAAATAGATTACTTTTACAATGCTCAAATTAATCATCAGTGAACTGGGTCATTCCATGTCAAATAAACCAATGGTCAAAAAGCTGATATTTCAGAATTTGCTTAAATTTTAACCAATGAATAAGTGGCTATACCTGAGCACTTTGTCATCTCCTCGACTGCTGCAACTACGTAGAAGAGGAGGATCCAGGTAAATCCAGGTAAAGCCAATTGTGTCTGTAATGCCCTATTATGTGAACAGCTACGGCGTAAGCGACAAAAAAACGCACGTTATTTTAAGCCTATTGAACAAACAGGTTATTGCCAGTATCGGTGACACTAGATTTTGTACTGCAATACATACTGCTGAAATTCTTCTCAGACATTTTTTAAAACTTTCTTTTCCATTTTCGTGCACCTGATATACTCATTGTCATTTGTCCTATCATTCTTGAAATTTGCATAGATAATAAAGTATTCTGTACCAATATTTATTCAGCAAATTTCAGATATCTAGCTTGTAAACTTCTCAAGTAAGAAATACCTGAAAAAAGATAAAATAACAGGTGTGTTTTTGGTCGCTTACCCCCTTTTTAAGTTGTCTGTTCACATAATAGGGCATTGCAGACACGATTTGCATGCAAATCCTGAGGGTTTTTTTGCAGAAATGCTCAAGTATACTTTTTTACTGGTTAAAATTTTTAGACATAATTGAGAGACCTAAACGTTTGCAATTTCCTGAAAATGTACTGATTTTACACAGAATGATCCAACTAACCTTTTTTCAGAAATAAGCACACTCGAACCTGACACCACTTCAATTCGACCCAACCCAGTGACCAATTATTTGAATGAGGAAATGTTGCATAGACTGATCCAGCCAAATAGCCAATTGCTGTAGGCATGATTATCGAGTGGCCAAATTGATTTAAAATGCTTGATTTTGCGTTTAAATCATTCGTTTCAAATAATGATTTATTAAAGCCATGTTACATAAATGTCTTTAGAACCAGCCAGAGTTGGGTTTCTTCTTTGAAGTTTCTAAAAAAAAAATATCTACAATCACACATCAAATAATTTTTTCAGATATTTGCATTAAACAATATTTAAATATATCTCACCCATGTACATAATGCTTTTTAACCAATGAAAAGTATGTACATGAAGTTATAAACTCAAAACTCTGCAATCAGACAAAGGAATTACTCATATTTAGTTGAATAATAAGTAAAACAAACTAAGCATGATATCTATAAAAAGCATTGTGAGCATAATACAAAGCCTTGTACTTAGCTTGATAGTCAAGATTCAAAAGAAATGTTTTTCTTCTGGAGAAACACGAGAAGACAGATTGTCTCGAACAAAATCAAAGATAAAAATAACTTGCCTAATTGTTTGTTTTTCTCTTCTTTGTCTACAGTACAAAGTGGGACAGAATGGTATTGGGGAATGCTTTTTTATATTTCTGAATTACATCTGGGCAAGTAATCCTGGCTGATTTAATATGCATGATGTTAAATCAATCTTGTATGTAACATATTGTATTGGAATGTTGATAAATTGTATGCCACCAGGTTATGCATACTGGCCACTAAGACAATAATTTTTGTTGTGACGATTATCAAAACTCATGGTTGTGTGGAGATTCTGGGGAGGGAAGTTAAAGCGAAACAAAAGTCATGGTTTTGGGGCTATGTACTTAAAATAGATAATTAAAGACTAACTAAAATCAAGAATATCATGCCACTGATTTACTCCGAATGTGTTCTAATAGTGGAAGATTTCGGTCATTTCTTGATTGAGCGCTAACATGTTAACCAGTGAGACGGATAAGTGCATGCAGACCACATTTGGAATATTGTATTCAAGCATGGAAGCCGTATCGTAAAAAGGACATAGACAGGCTAGAAAGAATACAACTAAAATGATTCTAGAAAGTCGCTTATTACAATGTGGTTTGACAACACTGGAGACCAGGAGACTAAGAGGAGACCAAATAGAGGCGTTTAAAATAGTGAACGGTTATGGGGATGTTGACAGGAATATGTTCTTCAAACTTAAAGAAGGCAGTAGAACCAGAGGACACAAAGCAGCATTAGTTAAGGAGCAGTGTAGGTTGGACATGAGAAAGTACTCTTTCTCACAGAGGGTGATAAATGAATGGAACAAACTGCCAAGTGATTGTGTTAATGCTAGTAATGTGAATATGTTTAAAAATAGAATTGACAGATATTTGATAATGGCAGGCTACACATAGATGAGAAAATTGTTGGACTCTCGATAAGCCAATGGCTTCCTTGTCCACTTGCCATCTGGAACTTGTTGTTTGGGATGGCAATCTTGTTAAATAAAATGCGCAGTTCTATTAAAATCGGGTAACCCAGACTATTGTGATGTATTAAAGGAGGCCGGCATACACAGAACCAACGCAAAGTCTCAAACAAACGTGTTATTTTGCCAGAAAGAGGGCTACTTCAGTAAACAAAGGCAAAAATATGTTACGTAAGTTGAGTTTGGACACAAACAGCATAGCTATATCATGTTAGCAAATATAGGAATAGGTGTATACAAATATATTTTCATTTGGCGTAAAAATTTTGCAAGACTTTGATAACCGTATATCACAGCCCATGAAATTAAGATGATGTATGTTCAACAAGGTTTTTTTAGTAAACCACTGGCGTGATACATGTATAAACCACTTGCGTGATACATGTATAAACCACTGGCGTGATACATGTATAAACCACTGGCATGATACATGTATAAACCACTGGCATGATACATGTATAAACCACTGGCGTGATACATGTATAAACCACTGGCGTGATACATGTATAAACCACTGGCGTGATACATGTATAAACCACTGGCATGATACATGTATAAACCACTGGCATGATACATGTATAAACCACTGGCATGATACATGTATAAACCACTGGCATGATACATGTATAAACCACTGGCGTGATACATGTATAAACCACTGGCGTGATACATGTATAAACCACTGGCGTGATACATGTATAAACCACTGGCATGATACATGTATAAACCACTGGCGTGATACATGTATAAACCACTGGCTGGCATGATACATGTATAAACCACTGGCATGATACATGTATTCTTAATTATAGTTGCAAATGGTTATGTTTTAGTAACTCTTATAGGTGCATAGGCCCCATAACCATGACTTGTTTCCTTTTAATTGTATTTTGTTTATTTCTTTGACTTATTTACTCTTACACGTATCCTCTTCTGTGGTCAGAATGTGTTGTTCTTTTCATATATCTGCATGCAACATTTTTCCAAGACAGCTTTGAAGGGGCAGAAAGTATTCAGAACAGTGGTTGTTGGCTGCATACAGAGCACTCTATTGATTGACAGCTGGTTGTCTGAAGAAGCTGTAGACCCACAGCTCTTATCTTTGTGTTACAATTCACACTATCTTAAGTTTCAGGCTGTGATTGTGTTATTGTCAGGCTGCAGTGGGTAGTGGAATCTTGTCTTGGTTATGTGCTCCAGTCCAAATAGATATTTACAATTTGTAACACACGTTATTGCGTCCCTTATAGGCCTGTGCCAATATTACAGCCGTCAACACTTAACCCGTGTACATGTAGAAGAGTCAGCATGTCCTTTACTGGACAAACATATTCATTTAATTATCTGATATTTGTTATGCAAGGAAGTGCCAAGACAGATACACTAGATTGGCATTTGTTACGTAATGCCATTGTTTCTTTTATTTGTTCTAGGAATACTGCTACTGCTCTATGTGTTGAAATGTGGGCTCTATTGAACCCGACGTCCAGGAGGCTCGCACCGGGCGTAGTAGTCAGCCTGGCGTTGGGTTGTGGAGCTCACATTTCTTTGTTTTAAATTTCTTTAAAAGTGGGCTTACACTTAATCCCTATGGCCTTTTCATATCTCTATATCTGTGTTGTTGTTGTTGATTGCATAAATACAGGAACCTAAGAGAACATTATATTACATTCAGGCTGTGTATAGGCGGACTCACAAATATAAGAACAGTGGCAGGAAATCCTCTTTGTAAAAACAAACTGTTGTTGAAATTGGTTCCTGGTGTGTGGTTATAATTAAGTAAGATACTCTACCACTGTATCGGGTGTCATGTACCTAGGGTGTCATGTACATAGGGAGCAGCCTATTGTCTCACATTGATTCATCAATGCTGGGGTCTAACAAACTTTGTTGTGCATGTAGTTGGTAGACTTCCTCGAGAGAAGTCAACAATGTCATTTAACAACAATGCTTACTTTGCGTAATGTAATCAATAAAAGTTTAGCTGTAACTGAATTTCTCTAATTGTAATCATAATTGCAATGAAAATTGGTAGCATGCTTGAAATTTAAATAATTTATGGCTTCGTGTATCTCATAAATACTCACTTTATATGGTAATGAACGCACACATTCATAAAGTGTTTAATGGCGAATATAATTGATGTACATGTCATGATGTACATGTCATTAAAATATGAATTGGTTCCCATGTTAATCGTATACAAACACTACATGAACTTCATTAGATCTAGTGTGAACAATTTATATTTACCAGTGACAATGCTAAACATGTATCTGTTAATACTTTATTAAACAAAATTATAATATTATGTATCGGTCATGTGCATGATAGTTAAAATGTATGAATAAAATGTGAAAATGAAAATTGTGGTCCAATTCACAAAACAATTAATTTAACATTAGAAATAGTTTACCTCACAAGATACTTGGTTCTTATTTCCGAATATTCCGGTCGTGTCTCATGGCCTTTGTGAGTCAGTGACACACCCAAAGCGAAACCAGTCTGCTGATGAAGGCCATGATAAATATTCGGATTCGGAAATGAAAAGTTTCTTTGGTAAGTAAACTATGTTTAATCTAACAAGCCAAGAAACTGAAATTTCTGCAAATTCAAAGAATTATTGAACATATTGATAGTATGAAGTGGGATTGCATGAAGGGAGGGTGCAAATTTGACGCTGACCACAGCATAAATTTTTCATTGAAAAAAATACATTTTGGGGGACGGGGGGGTGGGCCATGATAAATATTCGGATTCGGAAATGAAAAGTTTCTTTGGTAAGTAAACTATGTTTAATCTAACAAGCCAAGAAACTGAAATTTCTGCAAATTCAAAGAATTATTGAACATATTGATAGTATGAAGTGGGATTGCATGAAGGGAGGGTGCAAATTTGACGCTGACCACAGCATAAATTTTTCATTGAAAAAAATACATTTTGGGGGACGGGGGGGTGAAACTTGATCTCACACTGGACAGTATTCAATTGATGGCAATTAGTTGCATGAATATCTAGTGATTTCAAAGACAACCTTTTTCTGAATATCTACCGATGTCCCATGGGGTGGTGAACATATAAACCAGTTGTAGCGTGAGGATGACATTTAATAGCACTAACTCACTGTGAAAAGAAGTTTACCCTGCAGACACACACCCCATGAGGATGTGACTCACAGGGTAATAGGGTAGTGATGTCTGGAGTTGTTGAATCATTCGTCTGTAAAGTCCAAGCATGGAACTGATAAACGTGTCAGATAAATTTACACCCAGTCAAACAATAATAGGATGAGGTGTAATTTATACCCAATCCAGTAAAATTGTAAATCATAACCACATGTCTATTTTTGGTATCAACCAATAGAAATTTAATTACATTGATCAGTAACTTTGAAATATAGCATTAACTCGAGAAACCCCGGGTTTGAACCCTCTTGCCATCATTTCAAAGCTTTAGCAATTTAATTTCATTTACTATGTCTTTACCTTTGCTTTCATTAGAAGTTTAATCCTTTAATTCCTCTGATACCCCTTTTTGTGTAATAAAACTCGAAGTATGAAATTATCCTGTTTCCATACATAAAAAAAGTGTATTGTTAATTGATGTTATAGAAAACAAGCCAAATGTATTGTTAATTGATGTTATAGAAAACAAGCCAAATGTATTGTTAATTGATGTTATAGAAAACAAGCCAAATGTATTGTTAATTGATGTTATAGAAAACTAGCCAAAGTAAACAAATAAGAACAGTAACATGCAGGAAGTCCTTTTTGTGAAACGAACTTGTTTTAATTGGTTCCTGGTTTGTGATTATAATTAAATATGACACTACAGAGTATTCCTCTGTATCGAGTGTCTTGTATGTTGGAAGCAGTTTGTAGTCTCTCACTGACCCATCACTGCTGGAGTTTTAATGCATAATTTAATTGTTGTACCCAGAGAGAGTCAGGGCTACAATAAAAGCTTTAATTTTTTTTAAATAAAACTACATTACAACATGTAAAAGTATAATTGTAATTGAATTTCTATAATCATAATTGCAATAAAAATTGTCCATTGTACTGTATTCCTATGTTTTCTCACATATTGTGATCATAATTGACATTTTATAAGTACATTTTATGATATGCCTGCTGAAGGCGATCTTTAGTCTTAGTTCCCTAGTTTAGGTAAACTTTTGAATGTGACTGAAAAGTTAGGAGATCCCTTTTATAAAGAGAAGCTTATATCACTAATTAAAATTAATATTGTTTTACATGATTTTCACCATACAGACTGTTTACCTATAACGTAACAAAGGATTTATTAAATATTGCTCTCAACTGCGCCAACAAATACATAATTAAAGACAGCATTGGTTATGATGGAATTTGTCATTATTATATAATAAAATGCACATTATTTTAACATTTACAGCTGATTAATTGTAACGTGCACATGCATGCCCATACAGAATGCACGCACACATGTACACTTAATGTTTGGAGTAATATGTAGGGACAAATGTAACTGCTCCTGGTTACTTTTACGAAGGAAGCAACAGGAAGAAACAATTAATTCTATTTGGTTAAAGGTCCCTCTTCAATAAAATTTTTTGCTCGTCTCATTTCAAATTCATTTTGCAAAAAATCAAACCTATCTAGTATCCACTACGACATGCTAGCTCATTTGTGCAAAACTGTTGTATGCAGTTTTTGTGTGAAATCATCAGACAAACTATTAAATTATTAAATGTTTGGCAAAACATTATTTGAAGTGAAAATGGAAACGCTGAAAACCCACGAATTTCGTACTAGATGAAATCTCGTAACTGCCATGTGATCGGCAAGAAGGTGAAGGTCACATCTATGATTGGCCTTGACCTTGCAAAGCATTTACTGTTTTCGATATCCACCTTTTTGAGCCTTACCAGATTTAATTACCAAATTCAATTCTTTTGATGAATTGAACAAAAAATTTGCACTTTTTATTAAATCGACTGTGGATATTACTTAAAATGTTCAGTTCTCTTCTGCAGTCATCTCGTTTACAAGTATGACATTCATCGTCTTGTTCATCTTATTTGGGTCGCCAGTCTTGGAGTGGTTTGTACAGAAAACAGTGAGAACAGAGAGCCCAGGATCCTCTTGATTTACATTTTCCAATAACAGGTGTTTAACATAAGATTAACATCAGTGTGTAGACAATAACAGGCCATCGACCACACAAAGGGTGGGGTATAATCTGTCAAGTCAACATAAATTGAGAAGTTGTAGTTGGACTAATCATGGCTATTATTTGTTTTGATAAACTTGTTTTCTTGCTCAGAATTGAAATGCGATTTGAATTGCATGATCAGTGGTATTATCGTCACTATTATACAAAACCACCCACAAGATATGCTGTACAGTACATAATCAGTGGTTTATACAAAACAAACCTCATAGTCAGTGGCATTATAAAAAGCATCTATTTATGTTGCATAATGTTTCATGGGTTTTCATTGTTGAGTTTAGCCACACGACTGTGTGTGTGGGGGGGACCAACAATGTTTGACTTTTCTAAGAAACCAACACCACAGGTGTCGTTGTTATTTATAATTGCATGCCCAAAACCACCTTGCAAGTATACATAGCCATTCAGCCTACAAGTCAACTCTGCACGGCACTGAGTTGATTTTACCATGTATATTATTATATACAATTGCACATGTACAAAACAGGTGCAATTAAGAACGTTAAATAACAAATGTAAAACGTAGTGTGGGCAATACTATTAGTATCATGAAAAGCCCATGATTGTCTATATAAGAAAGAGGTTTGGAGTGATCCCTCAACCTTGTGTAAATGTATCCGGATAATTCACCTGTGAGTTCCTTGGAAAGGGTTTAATCAGCTTGTCTAGACTGATTATTATTGTCTAGACTGATTATTCCATCGACTGTTGGTGTCAGTGGAAGGCTGTTTGTTGTATGGGTCCATTGATACCTTTGTAGATGTTCTTGACCTACTTTCTGTGTCTGATGCCATCTTTTTAGGTCAGTGTAATTAGATTGTGTCATGAAATTTAAATCAGTACATTCAGTTAATTCGTTATTTAAATCACTGCAACACAAATGCTTTTATTAGGCTCAGTAGAGACCTTTTAGTAAGAATTCTGGTGTATGGTAAAAAAAATGGTAAAAAATCAAACCTACCTAGTATCCACTGCAGCCTGCTAACTTAGCTAACTATTTTTTTTTTTTTGGTGAAATCATCAGAGTCTGACAATATAATTATATTACTTAATATTTGGTCAAACATTAACTGAAGTGAAAATGGAAAGACTGAAAACCCACAAATATCTCCCTTGGTGAAATTTCGTAATTTTGTCATGTGATCGGCGAGAAGATGGAAGTCATGCCTATGATCGGCATTGATCCATACAGTGTTTATCATTTTGGACAGCCACTATTTTGAACCTTACTAGATCTAACGACCATAGTAAAAGACTTTAATATCATTGTTAATGTTAGATCTAGTAAGACTCAAAATTGTGGCTATCGATCATTTGAATAAAAATATGCATTTTTTAACAATTCACATAACATATTTGGACATCAACAAACCGGATTTGCGATAGGCTAAATTAGTCGAGGACGGAGTTTTAATATTCCTTCCCGAAAACGTTCACACTCTCATTAATGTATCATATGACGATATTGGGTGTACCATTATTAGCATATCCATGCCTGCTAAAATACGTCTTTAAGTGTTCAAAATTACCAATTCAGTGAAATAGGACAATATATGATATTCAGTACATTGCCTGGGTAAAGGGTGACTTCCAAAAACTCAGTCTTAAATCGGTGGGATTTCCTACTTGTGACGTACTGGTTTTTGATAAATTGGACTTGGTATTTATCACTTAGTTGCACCAAGGTTTGTCTAGATTTCATGCTTACCGTGTATGCATTTTTTTTTCAGACATCCCTACATTTCACAGTGTTTGCGACAACCACAGGTATTGTGACTTTAGTTTTGTATAAATTACTACATTTTCTGGATGAACTTATTATTTGAAGTTATTAACTTCATGTTGTAATTAATAATTAACTGATGGTTACTAACTAATTACAAATAATATATGTGTTTAATAGAAATTTCTTGGAATCCATAAATGTGTCCACTGCAGGGTTTCTGTCGACGTCAGACCTGGGTTAGTACCTCATAGAATAGTTGTATTTTATTTACCAATACAAGTGTTTTGTCAAATAAAATTTTGTCATTTCCATGCTAGTTAATGTGGATCCACCAGATGTGGAGATGATACAACTAACCAGGGTACTTTGCACTGTTGATTTTCCCACAGTGCTAATAGTGAGCCAGGCAATTACACATCGTGCACAACGTTACAATTAGGTTTTACAAAAACTGTGTTCTTTGATCTATATTGTGTCATTGATCTGCTGTAGAGATCTCACAGTCCTGACATTTTGTTTTTGAGAACATCAACATGGAAGATGCTCCTGTCATTTATCGCACAAAACAACCAGATTCTGTGTTCATACACCAGGGAGCCTTCCTTCACTGACACCAGGGATCCTTCCATTACTGACACGGCCATGTGCAGCCAATCAGAAGCTAGACATTTAAGCCTGCACACGACACAAGTGTGATAGTTGTCAAATAGGGTAATTTCCCTGTTCAGAAATAATTTTTCATGAAGCAAAAAATTTTCAAAACGGGTTGCTAGATGTTCACATGCTGTTAATTTGATATGGAATTGATAATTGGAATGGGAATTGATATTTTGGAATTTGTATTCTTGAGGTGGAATTGGAATTGATATGTGTAATTGATGTATTATTGGACTATGAACTGTTGCAATTACTCTTTGTAAAGCATTGTACATACTGCATTCAATCTATTAAGTATACATGTTCTAATTAGCACACACCCCTTTTTTAATCAGCAGGATCCATAATTATTGTGGTTTGACTAGTGTGGAACAACTGAAGTGTCGCCGTTTGGTGTTAACCAGTTGGCACCAATTTTTAGTTGTTCTACACAAGTCACCAAATGACATCACTAGTGTTAAACAGATACCTTATTGTCTAGAGAAAACAATTTTGGCATATGCTTATAAGAACAGATTCCTTGACATTTTTCCATGGCCCATTTTTTTTTAAGAGTACTTTACTTGTTAGGTTGAATATGGTAATTTATTTTTTGAAGAACTAACTGTAAGTGTAATTGATCTTGTTGGAATCTTGTAATTATAATACATTTTTTAAATGTGGTAATTATAATATAACTTTTATGATGCTGCATAAGTGTAATTGACCATTGTATTTTAACCCAACCCTAGTGGCCACTTATGGAACTGAAGGTGATGCATGAATGTTTTAGTTTTTCACGAAATAAACTATATTTTGCTGATGTGCACAATTTTCAGTGTCGGGGAAATAAAATATTGTGCTAAACAACAACAGATATTTTGTGCAATTATGATTTATAAAATCAAAGTTGTAACTGACATTTGGCAATACATCAATTAATTATTCTTTACATCAGCTGCTATTTATCCACAAACAAAGAAAACTGGGATGTGTGCCAGAGGCTCTATTAGGTAAACATGACGGGCGATTATTAAGGCGGGGCACTAGTGTTGGGAGTCACTATGAGTAATATGCATACTACAGATGAAGCTGGACAACAGCTTAACCGGCAAAGCTGCTAATCAAACGGTTATCTACTGTTAATCCATTGCGTACACATTTCACTGCGTAGTTTTCATTTACACAAATAGCAGAAGCCATAAAGGAAAACTCTGAAACTCTTCCTTCTTCTGCTGGGCCGTAATAGGTCATGGTGTCCTTGGATCCTGTCTCGAAATGTTGTTCAGTTCAACTATTTAGAATATCATCTGCGAGAAATGGCTTTATATACAGTCTTTCTGTCCTCCAGAAATATATATATATATATATTGTAGAGGGGCCTTAATATATATATATATATATATATATATATATATATATATATATATATATATATATATATATATATATATATATATATATATATATATATATATATATATATATAATATATAATATATATATATATATATATATATATATTATATTAAGCCCCCTCCACAATTAAAATTTTCACTTGTCTCATTTCAGATACATTTCGCGAAAAAAATTACCTGTGTGGAATCCACTACGACATGCTGGCTTGTTTGTACAAATTTGTTACTTAGTCGGCCAAAGTAATACATTATGACTGGATCCAGCAAAAAATTGGCAACTAAATGGCAAAAGTAGTCTGGCTACATGTAGTATAAGGTTGTGAACTCTTTCGCAAGTTACCCAATCTAACGATAAAAGTAAATTTCTTTGATGATTTAGCAAAAGGATGTATCCTTTGATTAAGCTGATGTGCATATTACTAATCACACATTACAAATTTGAACATCATCATACATGAACATTGTTGGACTCTCGATAAGCCAATGGCTTCCTTGTCCACTTGCCATCTGGGCCTTTGGCTTGGATGGCAAATCTTGTTAAATCTTGTTAAATCATGATTCAGGGGTGGGCTGAATGAGTTGGGGGGAGGGGGGGAGGTTTAAGATTAGAAAAGTAAACGTGACCAGTGAGTATTAGGGCGGGGTACTGATGTTGGGAACACTGACTCACACCTACTACAGATTAACCTACTTGCTGGACATCTTAACCGGCAAAGCTGCTAATCAAACGGTTATCTACTGTTAATAAATTGCATACACATTTCACTGTGTAGTTTTCATTTAAACACGTAGCAGAATCCATATTAAAAGACAAATCTGAAACACTTCCTGTTTTTGCTAGGCAGCCATTATAGGTTATTATGGCCTCGGTTCCTGTCCCAAAATGCTGTTCATCCAACTATTTAGAATATCATTAAGGAGTCAGCGAAAGATGTCTTGATATGGGATTTTCATGTCATCCAATCGTCAGTTGAAACCAATTCTCACAAGTGGTTTAAAGCTTTGTGCGCATGCATGCATGAACATTTGTACACACACACACACGCACACACGCACACACGCACACACGCACACACGCACACACGCACACACGCACACACGCATGCTGGCATGTGCATGCATGCACATACAATCCATAGATTCTCCGCTTACTCAGTAACAACATTGACTAAAAAACTTATCTAAATAGTTGTTTGTGTGCATTTTGAAGGCACAGGTCTAGAAAAGGTTTCACCACAATAATAATAATATATATATATATATATATATATATATATATATATATATATATATATATATATATATATCAATAAGATTTCACTATACTATGTAGCATAGAATATCACATAATTGTAAATAACTATTAAATTTACAATAAATTAAGTTTAGTTGCATTTTGGAACTAAAATGTCTCTGCCAGAGTAAGTTATTCCATTGGTATGATTTTGTTTGTGTGTGCATTTTTGATGCCATAATGATAAATTAATAATTTGGGAATATCAAGTTTGAAACAGTGTTAAGTCAGTAATTTGATGATAACTTATTAATTATTTTGCAACATTGATGTTTGAATAAATTTTATTAAAGTGTACTTTGAAGAAGTCAAAACTCGACAAACAATCATCATTCCTAAAATAAATATTGTGCAACTGTACTGCACCTTTATCTTGCAGTTTTTATATGTGCATGTATGAACTCTACTGAGCTTTGCTTTGTAGGCATACTTAGTACACGTAGTCCTTCATCATTGTACCTTTTCTTAGTTTCTGCTGTAGCACTAGATGGCCAGTCTACATATTCCACAGCCACAACATTTATGAACACCCCTGATGCAGGTTTGTATTTCTAGCTCTGTAGCTCCATTGACAGGTGGCAATGTTATATAAACTTTGTTTACGTCTTTATTAGAGCAAAATGGAGTAAGTTAAATGTTCCTTGAATAGATTGACATTCCGGTTTCTTGGAATGTGAATGTTAACTAGTTTTTACCTTTCAAAGAAACTGGTTCAGGAGTCTGCTGATTAAAACCAAGGGAGTCAGTTGGAATATTTCGACAGAACCACAGGTTCTGGAGAGGTAAAAACTATATAAATATTTTTGTTTTGTTCTATTTTAAGGTGTTTTCTTTTGTTAAATCAATATATAGACTCATGATGATGTCACAAACAGTTGCAGACACTTTTTTAATCAAGTCTTTGCATTATTGCTAGGGTCAGTAATAAGGTGAGGCAGTAAATCTATTTTAATGTAAAGTAGATGTTATTACTAATTTGGGAGGCAATTTATTTGGAATGATGGTTTTGTTGTCATATGAAATCTTGGAACCAAGAAAAATAGTTTATGCACTGTTCAATTAATGCGTTTTGCCATAACTGTTGCATAATTCAATGCCAATGTTGCATCATTGTTAGTTTAAATTTAAAATTCCCAACTATGTGTATTCTGCATTGTATAAGTTCCTGCACCATATCTGATGCCGCCAAGTGTTAACTAGCACCAAGCAGGTACATGTTTGACCAACAGGTGGAGGAATTGCAGTGGTTTCACTTTCGGTTTGAGGGTGTTGTGGTTTCTCAAGAAATGTTAAGGTCCATATTGAGTAAGTTGTTGCTTGGGTGATAAGATAAAACTTTGTCACGTAAAGAAGAATTTTTATTTTTAAGTTTTACTGATTATTGCCATATTCTTGACCATTTATTGAACTGGGTGGTGAAATGCGTCTTCTTGGCAAATGCCTTCTGTCAAAACTCTCCGTGTGGAGACTGGTTTTTGTGCTGGTGTTCCTCGCCTTTGAGTGTGCTTTGTGTTGGCGTTGCATGATCTATGTGTGTCTCTGTAGCAATGCATGATGGTCTATGTGTGTTTCTTGCTAGCGAGTAGAGCAACGTCAGCTTCCGACTTGTCTGCGGTAGCGCCACCTACTACGGAGCCAGGTACTAAAAATGTTCATTCCACATACACATGTATACATGCGTACATATAGACATGAGCACACACACAAGCACACGCACACAGGCATATGCACACTGACATACAAACACGCATGCACAAACATTAAAAAAAAAAAATTTCTGTCTAAAACGTTTTCTTTTGTTATATCAATATATAGACCCATGATGATTTCACAAACAGTTGCAGACACCTTTTTAATCAAGTATTTGCATTATTGCTAGGGTCAGTAATATGGTGAGGCAGTAAATTTATTTTAATTTAACATAGACGTTATTACTAATATGGGAGGCAATTTATTTGAAATGATGGTTTCATTGGCATGTGAAATCTTGGCACCAAGAAAAATCGTTTATGCACTATTCAATTAATATGTTTTTCCAAAATTCTTACATAATTCAATACCAATGTTGCACCATTGTTAGTTTTAACTTAAATTAAATTTAAAGCTCCTGCACCATATCTGACACCGCCAAGTGTTAACTAACACCAAGCAGGTACATGTTTTACCAATAGGTGGAGGAATTGCAGTGGTTTCACTTTTGGTTTGAGGGTGTTGTGGTTCCCAAGAAATGTTAAGGTCCATATTGACTAAGTTGTTGCTTAGATGATAAGATAAACTTTGTGTCACTTAAAGCAGAATTTTATAAATTTTTACTGATTATTGCCATATCCATGACCATTTATTGAACTGGGTGGTGAAATGTGTCTTCTTGACAAATGCTTTCTGGCAAAACTCTCTTTGTGGAGACTAGTTTTTGTGCTGGTGTTCCTCGTCTTTGAGTGTGCTTTGTGTTGGCGTTGCATGATCTATGTGTGTCTCTGTAGCAATGCATGATGGTCTATGTTTGTTTCTTGCTAGTGAGTAGAGCAACATCAGCTTCCGACTTGTCTGTGGTAGCGCCATCTACTACGGAGCCAGGTACTCAAAATTTTCATTCCACTTACACATATGTATACATGCGTACATACAGGCACAAGCACAAGCACATGCACGCACGCATGCACGCACGCACGCTCGCACACGCACGCACGCACGCACACACAATCACACGCACACAGGCATATGCACACTGGCATACAAACACGCATGCATACAAATTTTTTTTTTTTTTTTTTCTTTTGTTATATCAATATATAGACTCATGATAATGTCACAAACAGTTGCAGACACCTTTTTAATCAAGTATTTGCATTATTGCTAGGGTCAGTAATATGGTGAGGCAGTAAATTTATTTTAATTTAACATAGACATTATTACTAATTTGGGAGGCAATTTATTTGAAATGATGGTTTCATTGTCATGTGAAATCTTGGAACCAAGAAAAATCGTTTATGCACTATTCAATTAATATGTTTTTCCATAATTGTTACATAATTCAATACCAATGTTGCATCATTGTTAGTTTTCATTTAAATTTAATTTATAGCTCCTGCACCATATCTGACACCGACAATTGTTAACTAACACCAAGCAGGTACATGTTTTACCAATAAGTGGAGGAATTGCAGTGGTTTCACTTTCGGTTTGAGGGTGTTGTGGTTCCCAAGAAATGTTAAGGTCCATATTGACTAAGTTGTTGCTTAGATGATAAGATAAACTTTGTGTCACTTAAAGCAGAATTTTATTAAGTTTTACTGATTATTGCCATATCCATGACCATTTATTGAACTGGGTGGTGAAATGCGTCTTCTTGGCAAATGCCTTCTGTCAAAACTCTCCATGTAGAGACTGGATTTTGTGCTGGTGTTCCTCGTCTTTGAGTGTGCTTTGTGTTGGCGTTGCATGATCTATGTGTGTCTGTAGCAATGCATGATGGTCTATGTGTGTTTCTTGCTAGCGAGTAGAGCAACATCAGCTTCCGACTTGTCTGCGGTAGCGCCATCTACTACGGAGCCAGGTACTAAACATTTTCATTCCACATACACATATGTATACATGCGTACATATAGGCACAAGCACATGCACACACATACACACGCACGCAAGCACATGCACACAGGCATATGCACACTTGCATACAAACACGTATGCACAAACAAAAAAATTCTGTTTTAAAACGTTTTCTTTTGTTATATCAATATATATAGACCATGATGATGTCACAAACAGTTGCAGACACCTTTTTAATCAAGTATTTGCATTATTGCTAGGGTCAGTAATATGGTGAGGCAGTAAATCTATTTTAATTTAACATAGACGTTATTACTAATTTGAGAGGCAATTTATTTGAAATGATGGTTTCACTGTCATGTGAAATCTTGGAACCAAGAAAAATAGTTTATTCACTATTCAATTAATATGTTTTTCCATAATTGTTACATAATTCAATACCAATGTTGCATCATTGTTAGTTTTAACTTAAATTTAATTTAAAGCTCCTGCACCATATCTGACACCGACAAGTGTTAACTAAAACCAAGCAGGTACATGTTGCATCATTGTTAGTTTTAATTTAATTTAAAGCTCCTGCACCATATCTGACACCGCCAAGTTTTAATAGGTGGAGGAATTGCAGTGGTTTCACTTTCGGTTTGAGGGTGTTGTGGTTTCCAAGAAATATTAAGGTCCATATTGACTAAATTGTTGCTTAGATGATAAGATGAATTTTATTAATTTTTACTAATTATTGCCATATCCATGACCATTTATTGAACTGGGTGCGTCTTCTTGACAAATGCCTTCTCGCAAAACTCTCTTTGTGGAGACTAGTTTTTGTGCTGGTGTTCCTCATCTTTAAGTGTGCTTTGTGTTGGCGTTGCATGATCTATGTATATCTCTGTAGCAATGCATGATGGTCTATGTGTGTTTCTTGCTAGCGAGTAGAGCAACGTCAGCTTCCGACTTGTCTGTGGTAGCGCCATCTACTACGGAGCCAGGTACTAAACATTTTCATTCCACATACACATATGTATACATGCGTACATACAGGCACAACCACACGCACACACACACACACAAGCACTCGCACACAGGTATATGCACATTGGCATACGAACATGCATGCACAAACATTTTTATTTTGTTCTGTTTTAAAACGTTTTCTTTTGTTATCAATATATAGACCCATGATGATGTCACAAACAGTTGCAGACACCTTTTTAATCATGTATTTGCATTATTGCTAGGGTCTAATATGGTGAGGCAGTAAATTTATTTTAATTTAAAATAGACGTTATTACTAATTTGGGAGGCAATTTATTTGAAATGATGGTTTCATTGTCATGTGAAATCTTGGAACCAAGAAAAATAGTTTATGCACTATTCAATTAATATGTTTTTCATAATTGTTACATAATTCAATACCAATGTTGCATCATTGTTAGTTTTAATTTAAATTTAATTTAAAGCTCCTGCACCATATCTGACACCGCCAAGTGTTAACTAGCACCAAGCAGGTACATGTTTTACCAATAGGTGGAGGAATTGCAGTGGTTTCACTTTCGATTTGAGGGTGTTGTGGTTCCCAAGAAATGTTAAGGTCCATATTGAGTAAGTTGTTGCTTAGATGATAAGATAAACTTTGTGTCACTTAAAGCAGAATTGTTATTAAGTTTTACTGATTATTGCCATATCCATGACCATTTATTGAACTGGGTGGTGAAATGCGTCTTCTCGAAAAAAGCCTTCTAGCAAAACTCTCATTATGGAGACTAGTTTTTGTGCTGGTGTTCCTCGTCTTTGAGTGTGCTTTGTGTTGGCATTGCATGATCTATGTGTGTTTCTGTAGCAATGCATGATGGTCTATGTGTGTTTCTTGCTAGCGAGTAGAGCAACGTCAGCTTCCGACTTGTCTGCAGTAGCGCCATCTACTACGGAGCCAGGTACTCAAAATTTTCATTCAACATACACATATGTATACATGCATGCATACAGGCACACGCACACGCACACACACACACACACACACAATCACTCGCACACAGGCATATGCACACTGGCATACAAACACGCATGCACAAACATTTTTATTTTGTTCTGTTTTAAAACGTTTTCTTTTGTTATATCAATATATAGACCCATGATGATGTCACAAACAGTTGCAGACACCTTTTTAATCAAGTATTTGCATTATTGCTAGGGTCAGTACCAGTAATATGGTGAGGCAGTAAATTTATTTTAATTTAAAATAGACGTTATTGCTAATTTGGGAGGCAGTTTATTTGAAATGATGGTTTCATTGTCATGTGAAATCTTGGAACCAAGAAAAATAGTTTTTGCACTATTCAATTAATATGTTTTCCATAATTGTTACATAATTCAATACCAATGTTGCATCATTGTTAGTTTTAATTTAAATTTAATTTATAGCTCCTGCACCATATCTGACACCGCCAAGTGTTAACTAACACCAAGCAGGTACATGTTTTACCAATAGGTGGAGGAATTGCAGTGGTTTCACTTTCGGTTTGAGGGTGTTGTGGTTCCCAAGAAATGTTAAGGTCCATATTGACTAAGTTGTTGCTTAGATGCTTAGTTTTACTGATTATTGCCATATCCATGACCATTTATTGAACTGGGTGGTGAAATGCGTCTTCTCGAAAAAAGCCTTCTAGCAAAACTCTCTTTATGGAGACTAGTTTTTGTGCTGGTGTTCCTCATCTTTGAGTGTGCTTTGTGTTGGTGTTGCATGATCTATGTGTGTCTCTGTAGCAATGCATGATGGTCTATGTGTGTTTCTTGCTAGCGAGTAGAGCAACGTCAGCTTCCGACATGTCGGCAGTAACGACATCTACTACAGAGCCAGGTACTTAAATTTTCATGCCACATACACACATATATACACGCGTACATGCACACGCGCAATCACACAAGCATGCATGCACTCACACACACACAGATATGCCAACAGGCGCGCACACACACACAGGAACACACACTCGGGCACATGCACACTGGCATACAAACACGCATGCACGCTCGTATGCTTGCACGCATGCACACACACACACACACACACACACACACACACACACACACACACACACACACACACACACACACACACACACACACACACACACACACACATTTACTTATTCATGCAAAGTGTACTAATTCTCAGACTCCTTCCTCCTCACTGATTTTCCAGATTGAATAACTTATCAATGTAACAATGCTATGACACTGCCTGTATAGGTCATACAATAATATTGATCAGAATATGTTTTAAACATTTATCTCCGATAATTATTTTAAAGATTTGTGTTTTTTTAATAACTCCATTGTGTCATATTGATAATTATTTTGCACACAGTTCTGAATTTCCATACTACATATTATAGCACCGCATGGTGAATGGTTACACAATTTAAAACAACAGTAGTTCCATAGTAGTTCACTGTGTGGTGCTGCATGATGCAACACAGGTCATATTTCTCATGTGACTGACATTTGGTTATTTAATATGCAGGCTTTGACCCTCTCCTTTTTACCCTTTGTACGAATAAGTTGATGTCGACAGTTGTGAACGGTCCCTTAGTGTTTCTCTGTAGCAATGCATGATGGTCTATGTGTGTTTCTTGCTAGCGAGTAGAACAACGCAGGCTTCCGACTTGATTACCGTAGCGCCATCTACTGTGGAGCCAGGTACTTCAACTTCCATGTCACATATCGCCTGCCTTGCCTTTTGTTGTTGTTATTAAATTTTGTTTAGTGTATGCAGTTCTGCTTGTAGAATGGCATTGATGCTCTTTTAACAATTTGTTCTAGCTGTTATATAAACAGTGCATTCAACTTGCAAAAACTCTTTCAGGCCACTGCTTCCACGTTGGTTCGAATTTTCTTATCTTGTGGAATTCATGTTGTAAGAAATTTATAATCACCAAATGTGCTGGAGTTTACTTCCATTTTGACACACAGTAAGTTATTACATCAAACTTCATGAATTGTGGCATGAATTTTATTTTCTGTGGCGCATATTGTAAGTGAAAAAGTTTTCTTTTCAATCTTAAAGTTGGATGAGACAAAGTCTTGTAATATATAACTTTTCTCGGAAATAAATGTTTTGCAATTATCTGCACTTCTACCCCTTCTGTCCCCTGGTAATTATTAATGCACTTGTCTTTATATTCTGTTTGCCCAGTTTTGTGGAAGTGCGCATGCATGTATGAATGTATACAACATGTATGTAAGAAAATACCAGGGTATTTGTCAGTGTGTATGAATGTACATATTCTGTGTATTTAATCAGCATGCATGCATGCATGCATGCACGCACACGCACGCACGCACGCACACACACATTTTATATAGAAATTATGCATATCAAATTGTAAGATTCTCTATAAGCCAATGACGTCCTTGTCCACTCGCTATCTGGGGTTTTAGCTTTGGATGGCAAATCTTGTTAAATCTTGTTAAATGTGACTAAAGCTCTTTGTGTCTACATACATTTCCCGTGATGTCCATTGCAGCCACTCCAGTCCAGCCTCCGGTGAATCTGACAGTGACCACTGTGGCCAATGACACTCTGAATGTGACATGGTACGGAAGCTGTAACCATGGTTACAGGATGCAGTGGTATGTGGATGGCGCATTGAATGGGATGAGGTCTGTGGTTGTGGTGAATGACACTGGTGACTACTGGGAGGAGCTGACAGACCTTGGGGCAGGGCAGCTGTACAATGTGACTGTACAGGCCAACACCAGCACAGCATTCCCAGAAGTCTCTTCTAGATATGGCATCACATGTTAGTACATTTTGATTGACGCATTCTATTCCTTTCCTTCTGTATGCTGCATCTCCCTCGCTCTTGCTTGATCGCTTTACTCAATCCCTTTTGTGTATCCCTTTCCATCTATCCCTCTTCCCCTCCCACCTATCCCCATCAACTCTCCTCCACCTCCCACCAAGTTGCTCCTATTCTCATCCCATTTCCCCTCACCATCGGCCTACCCCTTTCACTTCCTTGTGTTGCGAAGTGTACTGAATATCGGTCACTTTATTAATTTTATTGCGATGACCCAGACACTAATCTTGCTCATGTGTTAAAACATTTAGAATGTCAACTGATTTAGCCCATCTTGAATCAGGTTCTTTGATGTTCAAATATGTAGCATGTGAACAGTTTATTTAGCATTATGTGCAGTAGGTTTAATAAGCGTGCATACTATTGTTAAATAATTTAAAGAATTTACTTTGATCTTTTGATTGAGTAACTTATAAAAGTGTACATAGCCTAATGCTATATATACACATGTGGGGCTACTTTTTTTTACTCATTGAATTTGAATCTATTAGGTAAAAAAATGTTCTTATGATTTCACCAAAAGTAAATAACAAATTTGCATAAACTAGCTAGCATGTCATAGTGGGTACTAGGTAGGTTTGATTTTTGATTTTTTGATAAAAAATATTTAGAAATTTGATTGAGGGACCTCTAATCACATTTACATTACCCATTTTCTACCCTAAATAGGCACCCAAATTTGCACCAGGTCATGTCACCCAGGAAACCTATCTCTTTCCCACAATTTTCCTCTGGTGCCTGGTTCCAACCCCAGGTTATGGCTCGATAGACATTATTTACACTGTGTGAACAACACATCTCTATCTAATCTTGGTTATTCTTTGTGTGCCTTTGATGTTTGGAATTCACATTTAAAGGTCCTTTTTCAATTCATTAAATTCAATTAATTCCATTTTTATTTCTCACTTTAGAATTAGTATCCACTAAGGCAGGCTGGTTTGTTTGTTCAAATTTAGTGTTGGTGAAATAATCAGACAAACTATTAAATTATTTTTTACTGGATCTGGTCAAAATTCAGCTAAAAAGGGAAAGTGGTCAGGCTCTATAATAGTATATAATAATGTAAGGATAGTTACACTTCTTACTAAAAATCAATTCTTTTGATGATTGTAACAAAACTATGCAGTTTTTTATTAAACTGACTGCATATTATTTAAGCTGTTCGCTCACTACATATTTCAACATCAAAGTGCCTGGTTCGTGATGGACCAAATGAACTAAGGATGGAGTTTTAATCACAGACAAAACAATGCGTCAGTGATAACTGGATGCACACACAGATATTATTATTGCGCTGATTTATGAGCTTGCTGATATCAGTTTGTGATAACTTTATCATTTATGGTGAGTTCAAGTGTTCCTAAGAATGTTTGCTGCTTTATCATTGGAGTGCTCTCTAGCCAATAAAACTTAAAAGTACTGTCCATGTCGTGTCCAGTGTGGAAAGACACATAGGTTATTGAAAACAGGCTGAATTGATAAGAGTGATAACAATCTTAAGTTGGGCTTGTGAAGAAAGCTGTTTACTGCATGATGTGGTGTTACGTGTGTATTGTTTAACTTGGGTATGTCGAATAATGGAAATTTAAGTTGATTAATTTAGGTTCAATTATTATATAATTATCAGTTTTAAAGGGATGCAAACAGCCAGTCTGTTATGAAACAAGCAAAATTAAATTTTATATGGTTAAGATTTGTTTCGATGTTCAGGCTGTTTAAAAGTAAAATGTCTGATAGTTTTATCGTAAAATCATGATATAAACTTTATGTAATCCAACATATATTATATAATTTTACCCTGATCTGCTTGGTAAGGTCGATATCCATAAATAGATATCTGTCAAATTATATCTAAACATTGTGGTTCATTAAACACAGTAGGGTGGTCAATATGTTAGAATTGATCTACAGATCTTTTTCTGTAAATCATGATTGTACGATATGTAGGTAAATATCTCTGTACATGCTGTTAAGCCAGAGACGTCTGAGATGGCTTGGCCAAATATTTCCTGTATGGTGAATTTCTCACTGGGTCGCGGTCTACTGGCCGTCTATATCTCCACTACAAAGACACCTGCAAATGTGACATGACGATGGCAGGCATCAACACAATAGAGATAGCTGGCTAGCCGCCGATGATCGAGGTCATTGGACGCTGACTGTTCAAAAGGGCATCAGAAGAGCAGAAGAGAAATGAACCACACAACTAGCTGAGAAGAGGGACCACTGAATAGAGAAGTCTGCAAACTTGCTGCAGCTCACTGTCTGCAGCAAGTGCGGTGGAGACTGCCATGCCAGAGTGGGACCCTTGAGTCACACCAGGCGATGCACAGCACAGAGGTGACCACCATGGCATAAAACTGTCTATTCAAGGCAGAAGGATGCCAACAATAACAATGATATAAAAAGATCAGACTTTATACTTTTAAGATTACGATTACATTGTGTACACAGCACGCACACACGAACGCAAATGCATGCACGCACACACATGCACATCTGCTGTGTAATGTAAACTTTATTTGTGTCCGTGTACCAATAGGCCCACATCCTCTGCTCTACAATCGTCCTCTGTAAAAATGCATAATTTTTTCATGGCATATTAGTTGTCTAAGCCCTGTGTCTGTGCGACACAAAGCAAGTGTTATGTGGACAGTGGTGCACTTGTTTCCTGGGGCGGCTTCAGTTTAACCCTGTGACATGGTGCTATCTGCCTTCACAAGCACCCACACCTAGTTGACATTTAGTCACCCTTGTGTAAACTGATGCCCTCTGAATGTGTTCAATGGGGTGTTTGCTATGCTGGTGGATTGTTTTTTCTGGTCAGAACGATTGTGCTGGATAAACATGTGCCTAGTCGGTCATGCATGCATTGAAAAGACAGTTATTGTGGGAATGGATTTGCAAATGAGATACCCAAACTGTCAGTAGGTTATCGGCTAAGAAGTATGCGTGTGTGCATGCATGCGTGCGTGCATGCATGTGCATGCATGTGGAAATCCATAGTTTTAATAACAAAACCCATTGTTTTTCTAGATGTTTTTGCCCCTGCTTTCTCTGTGGGTAGAGGCATGTTTAGACAGAACCTGTCGGATTTTAACCTAGTGTTTAACCTCTTTCTCTGCGGTTGGGTGCAGCAGTATGTTGGTTAGAATGTCAGACTCTGAAATGAGAGAACCCGGTTTTGAATCCTCATGCTGTCATTTTGAAACTTGTACAATTTTGTTCATTCCACATTGCATCAGTTCACTCAGCGGTATAAATGAGTACCTTTAGTAGTCTTTGATGTAGGTAGTTTAACAGTGTTCTTAGGTTGTAACTTTCTAACAATTGTACCAGTATTACTCTATTTGTTGTGCATTTATCAGTACAGCACTTAATGTTTCTTTGTTATATATATATATATATATATATATATATATATATATATATATATATATATATATATATATATATTATATTTGAATATCTGTGTACACTTTATTTGTACAAGTTCAGCTTTGAAGCTGCCAATCTTGGATCAAACTGTATATGTCTACATGCACGTGCGTGTGTGCGTCTATTAAGTGCATTCTCGGCTACTGCTTCAGGGCCCAACTTGCCAGGTGGCGTGAAAGTGGTCAGCATCACCACGGGGACCATCTCATTGCAATGGAATGAGCCAAGGGGCCGTGTTGATGGCTACATTGTCACATACTGCAACGACACATGTCTCTCGGTCAGCACAAATCTCACATCTGTGACTCTTGACAAACTGCATGATGGATGTCTGTACAACATCAGCGTCCGCAGCCAGAGTCACAATGTTAGCAGTCATGAGGCATGGACCACTACCCAGCCAACACGTAGGTATCCTTGCAATATCAGCATTCTGCATGAGTCTTTATTCATACACACTCACATTTTTGTTGGAGTATGATAGGTAATACTCGGCCGTGGCTCTCGGCATCATCGTCAATGTTATACACAGCCGTTAATGTAGCTCCCATCCCATTTTCACATAGAGTCAGGGAATCCATGACAGGCTACACATTTGTGTGTCATCCTTTACTTCTGCAGGCATAAACACTAGGTAGAAGGGACCAACGGCTTTAAGTGTCTCTTCAAAAGACATGCACCACCACCACCACTCCTATGCCACTATCAACACTCATGTGCCACCACCAACGTTCCTGTGCCACAACCAACACTCCTGCACTACAATCAACACTCCTCCTCAACCACCAACACTCTTGCGCCACCACAAACACTCCAGCACCACAATCAATACTCCGCCACCACCACCAATGCTCCTGCACCACCACAAACACTCTTGTGCCATCATCAACACGCCAGCACCACAATCAACACTCCTCTGCCACCACCAACACTCCTGCACCACCACAATCACTCCTGTGCCACCACCAACACTCCAGCACCACAATCAAAACTCCTCTGCCACCACCAACACTCCTGCACCACCACCAATACTCCTGTGCCACCACCAACACTCCTGCACCACCACCAATACTCCTGCACCACCACCAACACTCCAGCTCCACCACAAACACTCCTGCACCACCACCAACACTCCAGCACCACAGTCAACACTCGTGCTCCACCACCAACACTCCTGCACCATAATAAACACTCCTGTGCCACCACCAACTGCAGGCAAAGTGGGATGAACGAAATTGCCCAAGTTTCGAAACAGCAGCAGATGGCCTCAAACCTCGGTCCTCTCGACTGAAAGTGCAGTGCTTTATCCACCAAGCTACGTCACTCCATGTCAATGTGGAACTGTTGTCTTGAATTACAATGGCTAAAGGCCATGTAAACAGGACCAACACATTGGAAAGTTTACATTCAAGTTGAATATTACTATCGGTTTGTTTTACTTTATAGACTGAACAGTTGAGATCACAACAGTGCTTCCCAGTTCGGCATGTTGTCACACATTTGTAGACCAGTCTAGTGTATACACGTAATAGTAGCCATAACAAATAATATGAAACTGTTGCATTGTGACATCGGAATCCATGTAACATGTTTTTTTGCAACTGGGCTGTTAAAGTATTATTTCCATTGCTCAGTATTACAAATTAGAATTCTTACTGACCTATTCACTGTATGTGGTTGATATATGACATTATGAAATATAAAAAAAAAAATGTTTTCCCACACAATGTTTTTTACATGACCTTGATGTACTTGGTTTGTTGGATGGTGTTGACAAGCAACCTATAAATAGTTTATTATTAAAATCTAATTATGATATATAACACTTGATAACATTTATTGAAGCAATTTGTAATGTGATTTCACAGAAGTTTGCAAAACTTTTGCAGAATGTTTATATTGTTAATTATGCAACTAGGTTATGATAAAATAATACAATAATGACACATATGTAATAATATAAATGTGTATCATAGTTATATATCTAAAACAATAATATACGGTACTGTGATAATTCTATAGGACCAAGGTTCGTGCAAGTTCTCCGGATGTCAGAAATCACTCCGACCAGTGTCACCATCTGGTGGTCAGAAGACACAGTAACAATAATAAATTACAACTGCACATACAACTTAACCATAAAGGAGGCGCGTGCGCTCACACACACACACACACACACACACACACACACACACACACACACACACACACACACACACACACACACACACACACACACACACACACACACACACACACACACACACCATCTCCCTCCCCCTCCCTCCCTCCCTCCCTCCCTCCCTCCCTCCCTCCCTCCCTCCCTCCCTCCCTCCCTCCCTCCCCCCTCCCCCCCTCCCCCCTCCCTCCCTCCCTCCCTCCCCCCTCCCCCCTCCCCCTCCCCCCTCCCCCTCCCCCTCCCCCTCCCCCTCCCCTCCCCTCCCCTCCCCCTCCCCCTCCCCTCCCCTCCCCCCTCCCCCTCCCCCTCCCCCTCCCCCCTCCCCCTCCCCTCCCCTCCCCCCTCCCCCTCCCCCTCCCCTCCCCCTCCCCCTCCCCTCCCCCTCCCCCTCCCCCTCCCCCTCCCCCTCCCCCTCCCCCCTCCCCCCTCCCCCCTCCCCCCTCCCCCCTCCCTCCCTCCCTCCCTCACATTTGGTGGAACAAAGAATTCTCAGTCCTTCTGCCGCTGTCATTTCTCGGCTTCCGTGAATGTATGGTTTTGCCTTGCATGTGCTTGACAAGAACGTCATAGTTGGTTCTTAGCCAGGCGGGCCTCGATGCAGTTATGGAATGAGTTATCAGAACGTGATAAACTGGCTTTTTTTAAATCTCATTTTTACTCGAATTTTTTCCAGAATTTTTTTTTTTTTTTTCCTTGCATTAATGTATATAACTAACTGCAACTACATTTTAGATAAAATAATTTTGACCGAATTGTAGAAGAGTTTGTTTTATATATAGCCTCAATTTTAATATTTGGTTTGGCAAACTTGGCAATATGTGCAGACGTATTTATCACAACTGCCTTATCCAATCTTGTTCTATTTTCTTTAATATTTTTTTATTTTTATATAAAATACAAAAATGATAGTCTTGTAAAATTTTCTTTTAAGTATTTATATTTTGTTATTTAGAAATGAAGTATCCTAGCTGTGATGTTGAATAATTAGATTCACTTTCATATTTAAGTATTAACTAAAAAAAAAAACATTTCTCAGACTATTTTATACTCTATTGTAATTTAGGAACAGGATGTATTACATTTTGTGTTTGTAATTTTTTTTTATGTTCACTATTATTTTATATCACTGTTTCTATATGTCAGATCTACTTATAGGTGAATGGCACGTTATCTGCATTCATGAAGGCACACATGTATGTGCACGTACGCATACACGCACGCACACATGCACATATGTTTACGCATGATGTGTTCGTTAATTCAGTTCAATTTGTCTGTTTTCAGAGCCGTTGCCACCCTCTAATATAACCATCAGCGGCAAACCTGAGGAAACGTTTGTCACCGTTATCATTTCTCCGCCATTAAACACTGAATTTGATGGCTTTAACATCACGTGGACAAACATGGACAACAACGAGACTAAGTCGTTGGTTCGTAACACTTCGCAGCAGATGGAAATAGTATCCAATGTGACTGGCCTCGAGTCTGGCCACTTGTACAAGCTTGGCGTGCGCACGTTGAGCAAGAATATATCCAGTGATCAAGCCTGGCTGTACCCCAGTGGTCAGTTCTTAACAAGTAAGTGACTGATGCTCTATCATAGCAAGTACAATGCAATATGAAAAACTTATATTGTGCCCAAATCCTCTTACACCTGACCTCAACAGCATGTCAGAACCAAAGGGCTAGGCTGTCTCACATCAGTTTACAAGTTCTAGTCATCAAGTTGAATGATTGCAATAAGTGAAGAAGAAAGATAGGTCTTCAGGTGACGCTGAAATGTTGTTATACTTACTGCAGACTTATCGCTAACAGGGAGTGAGTTCCACAGAGTTGGTGCAGCAGCTGAGAAAGCCCTAGTTTTCGTGTTTGTTTTAATTCTGGGAATGAACAGTAGACCAGAACTAGACAAAACATTATTTTATTAACATCATATTTGAGACTCGATAAATTCATCTCTATGAAAGAATAGATGTTTTCCCAAAATATGCCTCCAAACATAAGACTCGTCAATTTGTTGATGTGTTGAATTTGTCCTTTGTCTATTGCTAAACTTCTGGATTGTTTTAAGCATTATTTCACTGATGTTGTATTTGAGCCTAGAGAAATTCATATATTAAAATAGGTGCAGTTTTGCAGAATTTTTTTTAAAACCTATCATTTTGTTCATGTACGTCCTGTGTTCCTGCTGTGTAGAACCGAGTCTGCCAGTCACTATCAGTGTGACCGTGGTCAATGAGACAGCGCTGCTAGTCAAGTGGAGCCAAGTGCACGGTCAATGCACCAACATTAAGATAGCGTACATGGCTGATGGAGACAGCGCCCGGCCTGACGTGATGAAACAGTGCAATGGGTCGATGGCTGTACTGGCGGAACTGATGAGTAATCTACAGTATAACATCATATTTACAACACAGAGGAGCAAGAACAACATTACGTCTGTCAGCGACGTATACGCTCGATCTATATGGACATGTAAGCTTTGACTGCTAGGTTAAGTAGGTTTTACACAGAGTAAAACAAAAAAAATCACTTTATGATATACACAGTTGACTCTTACTATAGCGACTCCTGATGTAAGGAAGATATAATTTCCATAACAAAATTATTCTCTTCAAATATCGCCATCTTCAACATGGAAACTATTTATGGTAGAAATTAGTGCCTGAATGTGATACATGCAGTATTCATGACACTGCTGGAATGTGATACATACAGTGATTATGACACTGCCTGAATGTGATACATGCAGTGATTATGACACTGCCCAAATGTGATACATGCAGTGATCATGATACTGCCTGAATGTGATACATGCAGTCATCATGATACTGCCTGAATGTGATACATGCAGTGATCATGACATTGCCTGAATGTGATACATGCAGTGATAATGACACTGCCTGAATGTGATACATGCAGTGATTATGACACTGCCTGAATGTGATACATGCAGTGATCATGACATTGCCTGAATGTGATACATGCAGTGATCATGACATTGCCTGAATGTGATACATGCAGTGATAATGACACTGCCTGAATGTGATACATGCAGTGATCATGATACTGCCTGAATGTGATACATGCAGTCATCATGATACTGCCTGAATGTGATACATGCAGTGATAATGACACTGCCTGAATGTGATACATGCAGTTATCATGACACTGCCTGAATGTGATACATGCAGTGATTATGACACTGCCTGAATGTGATACATGCAGTGATTATGACACTGCCTGAACGTGATACATGCAGTGATCATGACATTGCCTGAATGTGATACATACAGTGACCATGAAACTACCTTAATGTGATACATTTGATGTCAGTAATACTGTCTGAATGTGATACATTTAATGATGTTGACACTGCCTGAATGTGATACATTTCACCTACAATGTTGTTCTCTGCTCAGGGTCAGCAGAAGTGACAGATCTGAAACATCAGCCTGAGTCACCAACATCACTGCAACTCAGTTGGATGTTTCCTGTGTTGAACGCTAAAGAACATCTGCGTCACTATGTCATTGAGGTGCTTGACCCCTTGACCTCTGGCTGTCTGTATGGTGTACTACTCTCCAACCCACAGGTAAGAACACAGTAGTTTAGTGTCATTATTTCAGGGCTGCAAGAGCTGAAACTTTGAGGCATTGAAAGGTGATTTTGAGACACAGAATTATATTTATCGAGTAATCATAACAATGTTTATTTTTCAACATAGGAGAACACAGAAAATGCCCATGGTAAATACAATCATTTAATATTTTAGAAAAAGGGGTATACTGAAGAAATTTCTTCAATTATGTAGTAGTAGAATTCTAAGTAGTATGTGATAGGGTATGTGACATTTGACAAATACATCAGTTGAGAAAAAACACTGCATGTTAGAAGAATCAACATTTTAATCATCTAACTATAATCGAGCTAGCATATGTATGTTTGTATGTCTCGGACGCCAAACTTTCATTTATTAATCTACGACCCCACGAATGAAACGTAATTTTTTCTAAATACCCCATATATGAAGGGTTCTTAGTGGTTTTTATGGTAAACCAAATGTTCGCTATGTAAAACATTAAATTCCTACAATTGCAGAAACCATGAATGCACGCAGTGAAAACTTCGGTACATAAACTGTTTGAGAGTATGTAGTGCCATCTGGGCGGTTTATATTAATTATAGTAGACAGCATGCACCAACGTATTGACCCGAGGTCGCAGACCGAGAGCCAGTACACAATAAAAAAATATTATACTATTCTACAGCCAACACAAGTATCCATGGGACTAAATTCACGCGCACTTCAACATTTTCAACGTACAACGAGTATTGCCTCATGTGCGTGACGCGGTTGTTTCTCGCAATACGTTTGATGTTCCCTTAAACAATCTCGAGCGTATTGATGGCATATTGGTCTGAGGCATTTGGTAAACATTGCTATCATGACTGTCATGTATGAACTACCAAGTTATCCCATCCTATGGATAGATATTTTTGCTAGTATGTTTGATTAATGCATAGACAATGTCACCAGTTAATCCAAAGTTGTCAAAATGTCCTTCCTGTTTCAGTTGTCACCTGTCAGAAACACCACCGGCTGTGAGCGTGGTTGGAAGTCAGGGAACTTTACAGGGTTCGATGACGTGACTTACACCCTGGACTCATTGGATGCCTGCGCCAACTACTCAGTGAAAGTGTTTGCAGTCAACATGCCTGGTGACGCCGGTGTGTCCAATGAGATTACTATCACCATGCCTGCTGGAGGTAGGCAGGATGTTTTGACATTTCATAATAATGTTATAGCCCCTTTATCCTCAGGAACCTGACCCCAGAGGATGTAACAAACAACAGTCGTTATGCATGTATCATGAACAGAAGTCATCGGCAGAGTGTGGGACCTCCACAGATTTAGGATGAAAAAAGCAATTTGTAATCAATAAGTCAATTTTTCTGCAGAAGGTAGCTATAGTTTCAGATGATTTTAAAGTGACGTGGAGTTTGTTCCAGATTTTGTGCACAGTCACAGAGAAAGCGCACTTATATAATGCTGGTATCTGACTAGACAAGGCACTCATGGCGCTTGCTACGTTATGTTACATTATGCTACGTTATGTTACATTATGCTACGTTATGCTATGTTATGTTACATTATGCTATGTTATGTTACATTATGCTACGTTATGTTACGTTATGCTACGTTATGTTACGTTATGTTACATTGTGCTACGTTATGTTACATTATGCTACATTATGCTACATTATGCTACCTGTATGGGTTTATATAGATCTAGTCCATTGGCTCCAACAGGTTTTTTTAATTTCCCTTTTTTTCCCCTGGCATAGACACCAGGTAGAAGGGAACAACGCTTTTAGTGTCTCTTCCGAAAGACGCAGGCAAAGTGGGGTGAACGAAATTGTTCAAGTTTCGGCAGTTGATGGACTCCATTGCAGGTGTTTTCCAGGGGGTAATCCACATTTGGTGATTTACAATGCCAGATTCAGTGACTTCAGTGGAATTTCTTTTAAACATGACAATTTTTAGGCCTTTCTACAGTGCATTGCTTCAAAATATTATGTAAAATATTTTAAATGAAAATATATCATACATTGTTATGCTGAATCATAGCCATCAAAATATTTAACAAGATTTAACAAGATTGCCATCCCAAACAACAAGTTCCAGATGGCAAGTGGACAAGGAAGTCATTGGCTTATCGAGAGTCCAACAATTTACTCATCTATGTGTAGCCCGCCCTTATCAAATATCTGTCAATTCTATTTTATATTTGAAGTATTAAAGGGTCATATTCAGTTTCTGGGGGTAGCTGCCCCAATCCCTACAGAAAAAACCTGCAATATCATTGATTGCAGTAGTAGTGAAAATCTTAATAGATTTCATTCACATAAAATTGGAACTGTTTTTCATTTCACTTGCAAGTTTCTTTTAAATTGATATTCAAAACAGTAGTGTTCTTCAAGTGTTTTAGATTGTGTGATGTGCATAGGGAGTATAAATAAATAAGTAAAATAATGACTGATACAATTATATGAATGGCAGATTTAATAACGCATAAGAATACACTATGTAATGAAGTCATAATTTTGTGTAATAAAAAGTATTAATATCAACAAAATGTATACAACTTCCACTTGAATGATGGAATATTATGATACGCTAATATTAACCAGGATATGTGTTTTGTGTTTTAGAACCTACAAGCAGTGTGGTTATCAACAGTACATCGTCTACAGTAAACTCGGTTTACATCGAATGGTTAGAACTGAAGTTGGAACATAGCAAATGCACAGTAATCGCCTACGAGATTAACTACACGTATAAGAACTGCTCCACTGACCAGCCCGAGGAAGTGGTCTTTAATAGCACATCCATGACATCTGAAAACATCACACAGTTACAGCCGTACTGGAATTACACATTTACTGTGTCAGCTTACACTGACGCAGGCAAGGGTGGCAGTGTCAGTGAATATGTGAACGTCACAACCCAGGAGGCAGGTCAGTGTCATGCGTCAGTGACAGTGTCACCATACATTGTACTACTATAGTTTGTGATTTATTTGGACCCATCGTGGAACATAATCTCTGTCACTTGCTCTGTGAAAAGTCCTATATATTTTGGTATGTCTTCATCCAAGTTTCTTTCGTTGCAAAAAGATCTGCCACCGGGCAGTAAGAAGTTATCGTTATTATTCCATAAATGTCAACCCACATCCATAGAGTTGTGCAATATGTGAAAGTGATCTGTGTTTTGATTTGCCACGCATATATGCCAGCTTTCGTTGTTTTATATCAGTGTAACAATAAATATCTTAACTTGACATTTTACTTCTTGTCCAAGTGCACTCTGAGACATTGGATTTGATTGGCGGTTAGGACACTACAAATTTCCAGGCAGAATAACAACAACATGCATTTTTATTGGTCAATAATTACGGTATTGACGTATTTATTGTTTCTTTGTTCGTATTTAGTGGTAAAATCCTGCCCTCAATAGTGTAGAAGTTGTGATTTTGTATTGCGTAAAATATCTCCAGCCTTGCTGTTTCAGAAACGTAACCATCCCTCCTCAATTCAAATTTGCTCGTTTCATTTTAGACTCATTTTACAACAAAAAATTAACTAGTATTCAGTATGACATGTTAGCTCATTTGTTTAGTTTTTATGTAATCATCAGACAAACTGTTACATTATTATTTTTTATCAACATTCCGTTTATTCTTGCTGTGTCTAAAATTTTGCAGCTCCGTAAATATTTCCAGTCGCCATGCGGGCCACTGTAGTCAAAACTGTAAGTGACCCAAAGCCATTTTTAGGCGCCATTGGCGACCAGGCGACCGCTAAATCTCACCCCTGTATCTTATATGGAATATGCAAGTTTCTGTTTTCATTGCATAACATGTGCTGTTCAATCCACAGTACTGATACCCTGTTCCTTTGACAGTGCCTGGCCCAACACGTTGGCCGAATGTGACATCACGGTCACATGACACCATCAATATAGCGTGGCAGCCGCCAACTCGGTGCGAAATGAATGGAATCCTGACGCAATATAATGTATACTACAGCTTCACGGATCCATTGCATCATACATGTGAGATATCTTTATATCAAACTGTTGTTGCATGATAAAATGATGCTACTGAATTAGAAATGCTAATTAAGGGCCTAATGTAAGAAGAGTTTGCTCTTTAAAATGTAAGAAACTAATTCCTGTGACTTGTGTTGTTGATAACTAAATATCGTTGCACAGACGGTACATATATATTTGTTTAAAATACATATGTGTCTTATTGACTTTCTGATGATGTTAAATGGAATATAGTTTATATCCAGGAATGGTTTTTGATTTAAGTATAATGAAAACAAGCATATATATGTAAATGTGCAAAGTCTGATTGATTTTATAATAAAATCATATGATGTAGTATAAACTATATCTATTCTAGCATCTTCACCGCCCAAATGTTTTAACATAATTTGACCATTATGTGTTTATGAATATTGACCATGCCATTCAACATGCAATGTAGATATGATATTCGCCCCAGATCATTAAAAATAAACATTGGTCCAATTATATAAATAAAGATTGATATTCATCAAAACACATTGTGGCAATGAAGCTGTTAGTATATATATATATATATATATATATATATATATATATATATATATATATATATATATATATATATATATATATATATATTGTTTATACTACATAATATGATTTGACAACAATAAAAATGATATGACATTGCGCCTTTAAGTATTACAGTAAAGTAAATAAATCTACGAATAAGTAAATGCTGTTTTCTCTCGCAGTAATAACAAGGAATGTCAGTGTTCCAAGTGAGCAGACTAGAGCCATGTTGACAGAAGCTATACATCCCTTCACTGTCTACAATCTGACCATCCATGGGATGACCATTGGTCAAGGAGAACCAAGCACTACAACACACACACGGACAGCCGAGTGGTGTAAGCAACCAACTATTTTGTCATTGTATTTGATTCATTTATTAAGTTGTTTTCAGGGAATTAATGTACAATGATTGTCATTGATTAACTCATACACAGCTATTTGGGGCTTTTGTATAATTAAAAATGCTCAAATTCCCTGATTTTTCTATTTCAAAGTGCATCTAAATTAACAGTGCTATATTTAATGTCTTAATCTTTTTTATTGCAGTATATTTACCGTCAGAAATGGGAATTTGACAACTTCAGTTCCTCCTTCACTCATGCCCTGCTCCCTACACTCACACACTTCTTTATTCCTTCCGTCCCTAACTACCTCAGTTCTCCTCCCCTTGGTCTATTAGTCGCCCTGTCCCCTTTTCCCTATGTGCAAACTTCCCTCAAGCCTCACTCCCTTCTTCCCGCACTCCTTTCTTCCCTCACTCCCTTCTTCCCTCATTCCCTTCGTCCCTCACTTCTTTCTTCCCTCACTACCTTCTTCCCTCACTCCCTTTGTCCCTCACTTCTTTCTTCCCTCACTACCTTCTTCCCTCACTCCCTTCGTCCCTCACTTCTTTTTTCCCTCACTACCTTCTTCCCTCATTCCCTTCGTCCCTCACTTCTTTCTTCCCTCACTTCCTTCTTCCCTCACTCCTTGTTCCCTTACTATCTTCTTCCCTCACCACCTTCTTCCCTCCCTCCTTCCTCTCACTCCCTTCTTCCCTCACCACTTTCTTCCCTCAATCCTTCCTTCCTTCCTTCCTTCAATCCCTCACTGCCTCTATCCCTTCCCTCCCTCCCTCCCTCCTTCCTTCCCTCACTACCTCTCTCCCCTCCCTCCTTCCTTCCCTAACTGCCTTTCTCCCCTCCCTCCTTCTTTCTGTCACTCTCTCTCTTCCCTCCCACTCTTCCTCCTTCCTTCCCACACTACCTCTCTCCCTTCCCTCACTCCCCATCTCCACCTATAATACACAAGCACATTCTCTTCTACTTCACAGATCCAGGAGTCATCAATTCGTCATCGCTGACATTTGAGACGTCCCCCTCCTCTGTCGTTGTGAGCTGGGATGAACCCCTGTCTCCTAATGGTGTCATCACCAACTACACAGTGTGCTTCAAGTGTCACCACGTCCGCATTGACATGTCATGTGACCACCCCAACGAACAGCTGACGACGAATGACAGTCATACGATGATGCAGGTGGACGGGCTGCGTCCGTACACACGCTTCGAGTTCCGGGTGAAAGCGTTGACTGGTGTCGGTGCAGGGAACTACTCACAACCACGATATGTGATGACAGACATTGGAGGTTTGTGGTACTTGGGGTGTCATTTACATGTCATGTTCTGTCTGTAATACAATGTTTCATAACACTTTCCCCAGGTATTAAAAACAAAATTGTTACTGTCTTAAGGTTAAAATGACACTATATAATTGGCTAATTAAAGTTGTTTTTAACAGTTTTTCTTCACATTTTCGCATAATTCATTTTTGTGTTTCATCTTATAAACCAAAGGCATCGACAAGCTAAAATAAAGTATATCATTAACATTTATAAAAATCAAATATATTTTGACCACGAAATTGTCATTGCATCAATGAAACAAGCTGTCAAGAAAGTGCGAAGTGCAGATTTACATGTAATACAATTGTTGACACAGCAAAGTACTTTGTTGCGTTTCATGCGCAGGTTTAGTTTGAGTACTCAATCCATTTTCGTAAATTCATTTCCTGGTTGGGAACAGTGATAAAGCTTGCCTCTTAAATAAAATCTGTTAAAACTGTGTCCTCAGTTGATTTAGCCCATCACGAATCAGGTTCATTGATGTTAAAATTTGTAGTGTGTGAATAGTTTAAGGTGGCTGGGGCGGCTTTCCTCAGAACTATGTAACACATTTACACAAATGAGTTGGATACTAGATTGGTTTGATTTGTCGTGGAATGTGTTGAGGTTCTTCCACTGGTAACGGTAAAACGCTGAATTATTCACGGTATTGAAAGTTGAAAACTGGCCATGTGTGTAGGTTCACTTTGTTTTATATGTATTGATACTGTGTGGTTATACATGTGTGGTTATACCTGTGTGGTTATACATGTGTGGTTATACATGTGTGGTTATACATGTGTGGTTATACATGTGTGGTTATACATGTGTGGTTATACCTGTGTGGTTATACATGTGTGGTTATACATGTGTGGTTATACATGTGTGGTTATACATGTGTGGTTATACATGTGTGGTTATACATGTGTGGTTATACATGTGTGGTTATACATGTGTGGTTATACATGTGTGGTTATACATGTGTGGTTATGGCCATATTGTGTTCTTACAGTGCCTCTCCAACCAGAGTGCGTATTGGTGCATTCCAATGAGCCAGACACTGTTTACGTTGAATGGAAACTCCCAAAATACTGTGCTGGCCCCACCAACTACACAGTATTCGTGGTTGATGTGCATGATCCAACGAATACATTTACAAGCCACAAAAAGGGTGAGTTTATCTGTTTTTTAATCCCAGCTACAAGTTCATATGTATATCATATAGTTGCCAGTAGATGCCAGTGTGAAGGTTTGGGTGCACTTCAGTTACTTTGCACAAGCTGTCGCGGGTGCACAAACTGCATGCATTCAATGTTCGTGCAACTCAGTGTCGGGTAACACTTAGCAAAGACACTGACACAGCACATATACCAAACTAACCAATGCTTCATCGACACGTGACAGCACGTGTCATTCCAGACAACCGTCAGCTGGCCACCATTCAATTCTTTGGTAAACTAGACAATCACACCAGCAAGAGAACATCATGCTGAATCTGTGCTGAAATGTTAAAGTTGCATGCATGCTTTGCCAATGACTACAAGCAACAAAATAAATAAATCAATACCAGTGATAGCAACGTGGTGCCACCTTGTGGCTAAAATCATGCACACACCCCACACACTGATTTATCTCAAAAGAGTGTGCGAGATGGTTCCAGCAGCTGTAGAGTGTTGCCATCCTTTTTATGATGTACGGAAGAACGACGAACAGCGAACACAAAATGCAGGGTCATGTATTTTTTGGATGTTCAAAATTAAAACACAAGCATTCTTGCTCTGTATTGACACTTTTTTACATTTCAAAATATTGATAAATATTTATGCTACTTAATAGTGATGTTACTGAAATAGTGTGATGCTAATCTGCAGGCTGCCACAACCACCTTGTGACAGTGAAGGGGTTGGATGCATACTGGACTTACAAAGTCACCGTAGTGGCAGAAACAATCAAAGGGAACAGCTCGTCTCACACACTTGACGTCACCACAATGCAGGCTGGTATGTTCATATTTTACATTTGGACTATATTCATTTTCACAAGTAATATTAAACAGGATCCAATTCCTGCTGCATAACTAAAAAATTAGCACAATTTATGAATGCAGGTTTTGACATTTTATCTATATTTATCAGTGCGGTTCACTAATAGTTTTGCTGACAAAGACATGTCGCTTGCCCATGTAAAACCAAATTGTGTGAAGATTGGATGTAACACAAATTTGGAAAAGTTGGTTTTTAGTACATATTTATGATTAGTGAATATTGGTGTTGATATTTACTAGCAATATTATCATACAAATTGATAGCATACAGAAAAATACTGACTGTATGGCAAGTTCTATATAATATTAGGCTAACCTTTCTATAGCTGTTTACATAATATGATAGTTACCACCATTATATACGACAGTGTTGTAGAGGTAGTCACTTTATCAAATATAAATACTACTACTTCTAATAGCTAGCCAAGTCAGATCAATGTTAAAATGTCTTAATCTTCAAAGTGTTCACATTTTATTAGAAAGGTGACAATAGTTATTTACATAGTTCTGTTATCTGGTGTTTACATGTTTTAGAACACATATTCAATAATAAAAAAACACAGATAGAGTTACGAAACAAATTATATTGTAAAACTAAGTTTACATAGATGTAACACTGATAATATTGAACAGAGCCAATGTGAAAGTGGTTGCTTGTAGATCCTCGAGCAGTGGGCGGCCTCCAAGCAAGGGCTCAGGGTAGAAAGTGTAATGAACCAACACTTAAGATTGAATGGAACACCCTGACTGGACGCGACAAACGTGGTGTCATCCAGAACTACACACTGCACTTCAGTGTGAGTGTCTTGTCTCAACTTGTGATGGTGATGTCAGTTACCATAGTGACTGTATTCATTTTGCTGCCAGTAGTCGTAGCAACAATGATAGTGTTGCTACTGTAAATATATTGGTCAAATAAATGTAATTTTATAGCAACATTAAAAGTCACATTACCAGCTACCGTTGCAACAGTGAAAACCATATGTTTCTAAAATATGTTTTCTTAATATATGATATAGATAGGTGAATGGTGAATTGAGTATATGCATTGGTGATTATGTTGCAAAAATAATGTTGCAAGGAGTGTTAAGGTTAGTTAGATTATTGAAGTAGATCAGTGCTGATCTGCAGACTGACACAAACATGTCGGTGAGATAAATATTTATGTTGTGAGACAATTTAATTCATTGGAATATCAGCTAATGGTAGGCATACATTGCCAAACTGTTATTGTGAGTCGTGATTATTTCAAAAAAAATGGATAAGATGAGCAATTTACACTGGATCGCAACTCAACAAAACTCGAGTCGCATGTTGATTTGGCCAGTGCAACAAAATTTGTACTGATTTGAACATTGAATCGCAGCAACAAATATTGTGTAGTGTGCACTGACTCTATCACAGTTAAAGATGGTGTATGTGTGTGTTTTATAGACGACCTTGGGGGAGAATTTCACAAGGTCATTTAGAGAATGCACCAATCGCTCTCAGTTGGAGTATGTGCCAGTCAGCCCTGAACGCCAATACATGATACAGGTGCACTTACTGCTTCTATCCTCAGTAACAGGCGTCACATGTAACAAAATGCATGTTTTAAATGCCTACGAAATCAGACATGTTAAGTTCATGAAATGGAAAGGCTAGAGATGTTTTAAATGCTACTTTGCCTTTCATGCAATTGAGAGCAAGATTTTACAAATGCATAGAATCTAGAAGGTACATTAATGACACAATTATTGACCAGTCAAAACGAAAGTTATGATTCAGCCCTGCAAGTTTATTATTATTTTTCAAAAATGGAATTTACAGTAGTCAGAAAATGGGAGATTTTTAAGATATAGTAAGACTTTGGTCAAAGGTAGAGTTATTTTCCTTGTCAGATTTGTGATAATTAATTCACAATTTTTTATGCATGAACCATCAACTTCTGCATGTTAATGATTGATTGTGGAATCTTGAAGTATTAAAGATTCTATAATGATGGGTATTTTTAACTTTTGTAACTACACACTGTACTGAAGAAAGATTGCTAAAGAAAAAATATGTAGCATAAATTCTAAGTACTGTATGTACACTTGGCTTTGGTTTTAGTTACAATACCTGCTTGTACTTACAGATATGGGCGTACTCTGAACAAAAGAAAGGCGAAGTGGCACCAGCTCTCTGTGTGAACTCAGGAGCCTGTCGTAAGAACTCTTTTTAAGCCTCCGTCATGTTTCCTTGTATGTATACAGTGTATACCCTGTAATCTTTCACCACATAATAAATTTAATATGTGCAGCATGTGTACCATACACGCTGCGCATATTAAATTTATTATGTATTGAGTATACAGTGTATACACAGTAATCTTTCACCACATAATAAATTTGATATGCGCAGTATGTGTACCATACATGCTGCGCATATTAAAAATCCCCACTCCCATCACAAATCAGGTTTGTTGATGTATAAATAGTTTAAGTGACATTGTTCATTAGATCAGGCACGTGTGGTTCTTAACTGTAGTTATGTGGTTACGTTTGAGTAACACACAGGCCCAAAACCATGACTTTTGTTTCCCTTTAAATTTCAGCAGAGTTCAGCTTATATACATGTATGAAAATTGCAATGAAATCTGTTGCGAACCCCCATTCTTTATATCACATATTTATACATATGCATAAGGTTTAGATTTAAAAATAGATAGATAAAAGATAAAAGGCAAGTTACTAAAAAGGTGTTGTGACTCACGTTGTATTCCTCAGTGGAATAAATACCTTGTGGTAATGTCAGCAATACGTGGTTTGGAATAGGTATTTCTCAAGTCATTCACAAATACTTACAAAATGTCCCCTGTTTTAGCGCCAAAACTTCCAGAGACAGAGGCAGAAGGGTTTACGGGTCCAACCAGCTTGATATATTTCGCTGATGTCAATTCCGAGAAGACACAGTATACACTGATGGTCAACCGGTCATTCTTCAATGATGCTTCGAATGGTGCTCTCCAAGAAAGAGGTGCAATTGTGATGGATGCCGATGAAGGTTCGTATAAATTATATTCTTTCACCGATCAAAATTAGATGTCATCATTTCATGAGATGTTAGTGCTAATTTCCAACTCATTATTTAATTCTACTGTTTAACAGCTATTACTACTGATATGCGTTAATAACATTATGATATATATAACTGGGTTATTTGTCAAACGTTACTGTACAATTAAATTTTTTCGCATATGTATATTTAGATCTGGGTAGGGTTTAATATTAAATCATAAACAAGTCAAGATTGCAAAATTTAGTGTTTTGAGAAAAACAAATTTATAAAAGTGCCCATCGGGAAAAAATTATGACATCACCATATCATGTAGCTGTGCGAGTATAAAATGAGTGATGCATTTTACCTGCCTACAAAGTAGTGTGACTTTGTTACCAGGTGGTTCCTATGCTGAACGATTTGACAACCGTAGTCATTTCTACAGTGAATACAACAGCAGATGGACTGATGTCAAAGACGCGTCAACCATGAAGTCATATCGTGTCATTCTAGGTGCGTCATTCAACTGTGTCACAAGTGGTGTCAGTTTCACACCAGATTTTCAGATCAATGCAGTTTAAGTTTCTTAAAGCTGAGATTGTTTAGATATATACAAATTGTTCTTAATATTTTATAAAACCTATATAAAAGTATAGAGTAGCGTAAAGTCAGAAAAGCTTTGTAATAATGGTGACATCATATATATAGCATTGGTTCATAAACAGCACCAATTTTGAGTAGGATGGGCACTGAATCAGCACCCATCCTACTCAAAATTGGTGCAGTTTGTGAATCCATGACAAGTTACATATTTCCCCTCTATGTGTGATCTTTTACTTCCCCTGGCATAGACACCAGGTAGAAGGGACCCATGACATTTTGTAAGTGACGATGTTCATCAAACTGGGTGGTTCAAATGAGCAATATTTTTACTTACTTCACAGTCAGTTTACCTTTTTCTTCCCGTGACGTTTCGACTGCTATCAGCAATCTTCTTCAGATGACTACTACTAGATGGCGACACGGTAGTAATTCTATGCAGACGTATCACTCTGGTGTATGTGCCCCTCGCGGCCACACCCTGGGAAGATTACATCATAAAAAAGACAAGAGCAAAGGCCACACCTTGGTGTGTGCCCCCCGCGGTCACACCCTGGTGTGTGCCCCCCACGGCCACACCCTGGTGTGTGCCCCCCGCGGCCACACCCTGGTGTGTGCCCCCCGCGGTCACACCCTGGGAAGATAACAGAAGAAGACAAGAGCAAAGGCATGGTGGTACTTCCACATGTCCAAGGATTATCCGAAACGACATCACGGATCATGAAGAAATACAATGTGTATACAGCAATGAAGCCCCACAACACCATCAAGAGGTCACTGGTAAGAACAAAAGACAAAGTCGAACCACAAAAGATGTGCGAAGGGGTGTATTCCATAACGTGTGAGAACTGTAATGCCACATACATCAGAGAAACGAAACGTACCCTAGGAACCCGCATCAAAGAACACAAAGAAGATGCTGAGAAAGCATTGGCTAGCAGACCCTACATCCAAAGCAACAGAAAAACATAAAAAAAAGAGATGCATAAATCAGCTATCACAGATCACATGACTCAATAGAATCACGTCATAGACTGGGAGGGGGCCAAATTTGTAGACAGAGAGTCGGACTGGAGAACAAGAGGCATCAAAGAAGTGATCTGGATAAGAAAAACCAAAGACAGCAGGAATCGAGATGAGGGCCGATACCGACTCTCACATATCTACGATGATCTCCTGAAGGGCCACCCAGGGTGCGGCCACGGGGGGCACACTCCAGAGTGATATGTCTGTGTAGAATGACTACAGTGTCGCCATCTAACGGTAGTCATCTGAAGAAGATTGCAGTCGAAACATCAAGGGGAAAAAAGGTAAACTGACTGTAAAATAAGTAAAAATATTACTCACATGACATTTAGTGTTTCATCCTAAAGATACAGCAAAGTGTAGTATTGACAGCATGGTGTTGCCAGCATCTTGTTGCCTGCATGGTGCTCTAACTAACTACACGCCCCATATATTCTCATATTACCACTGGTAGTTGTTTTATTTTCATCAACCTTCACAGACACACCAGAAGATGTTTTTATTTAAAATCGCCAGCTAGTATACAGGCAGCCTGCATAGCCACCGAGAGAGACAGAAAGGGATTTCAGTTGTGCATAGCAACTGAGAGAAAGAGAAAGGGAGTTTAGTTGTTCATTAGATAACTATGTCTTGCTGATATACGCTAGTGGCAGTCTCGTGCCAGTGATGTGAAGTATTTGGTTGACAAAGGACAGATTGCAATTACAAAAAGTAAAATATGACATTTTCCAAACATTAGATGTTAAGGGATGATCTTAAGACATAGATTTACAACATTACCCAAAGCTGATGTCAATTCACCTCATACCCCCGCAACATGAAACTTTGAATTACAATTAAATAAAAAAAATAAAAAAATCCATATCGTCATAGTTTCTAAAAGACGAATTACTAATTAAGAACAATCTGAATTTTGCACACAACAAGTCCACTGCAAACATAGGGCGAACATATTTGCTATCTGTCAATTAAAAATCCATTTCTGGTTAGTATATATTGGTGAAACTTGCAACGTTTCATGTTGAATCCATCATGTGACATCACATCCATCTTGTCTTTCAGACCATGGTGGCAATGTGCGCAGTCAGAGGGCAACTGTGGTGCCATCTGGTGGACATAAAATAGTACTAGGGCAAGATGGAAACTGTGATAATGATCCTTCAGCCAACTGCAACGGGTATCTACAAGCCAACAGCAAATACAAGTGAGTGCATCACATTGTACTTCAGTCTGTGATTGTGTTTACCAGAAAGTCATGGTATATTGTATGAACTATAATCTGTTCTAACAGCTTGATTTAATGAATCATGTTTTATTGAACCTCAGTTGTCGAAATTTTAATGATTCGAGTCAAACCGCATGTTTGTCACTGAGCTGGTCAGTTTGCAGTGATGAGTTGTGTTGCTTGTAGGGTGCGTGTCTACACATGCACTGTGTCTGGATGTTCTGTCACCGCCCCGTCTAAGTCATTCCAGACAGGTACGTGTCATCAATGTCCTCACAAACTCCACATGCTCTGCCGTGGTCAGGCACACGCACTCCCCATAGGCGTAGAAGCATATGTTGTGCCACTCTAAAATCAACTTTTTTATCTAAGAGTCATCCGAATTTGCGTCAGAGAAAGATTTATATTTTAAGACTGAAATGCATGTTTTCTGTGACATACTATCTGTATAATGTCATCAAGAATTTGTGCACCAAATAATTGATTGTGAGTTCATTATTGGTCATTCATGATCGCTTCTGATTTATCTCGAACTTTTCGAGAAAATGTGTTATGACTAAAAGTCATAATTTTATATTTGTACATGATTATTGTCTGGTAACTTTTGTGACATGTATAAAAATGCCTATAGATATAAAATATGAGTTTATTGTATTTTAATGAGGCCCCAAATTGGTTCGAAGAAGTATAGATTGGGCTAATCTTGCCTATGTAATAGTGGCTCTATGATCTACCATGAGCAGCTCATAGGACAAAACTTGAAGCTTTTTTATTTTATAAAAATCTGAGACAGTAATTTTCACAATATTCTTAATATATTATATGCCTTTTCAAAGTTGTAGATCTAAAATTGTGAGAGAAAATAAATCACTTTGCCATGAAACAGTTACTGCTAACAAGGGTGTTCTCACTGTTTGTACTGTTTGTATACTAAAACAATGCCTCTGTCCGAATTTCCTGATCGTTATGTGGCACTGCGTCATTTAATGATAATATCATGTCTGATTAACTATAAATGTGTGGGGCTGAAATTGTGTAGGTGCACCCCCAGGGGACGAGGATAGGAACCTATGTGGACGTTTGACGTATATTCCCTAACTCAGAACAACACTATGCATGATTCCTACAATTATTGCCAGTTATGTGATCTACGTCAAACGTCCACATAAGAATGCTATGTGAATTAAACTGGCAGTTGTACGTGATATTGTGAGCGTGATGTTGTCATTGCCATTGGCGTTGCACTACCAACATTTGGCTGGGTAGTGCAAGAGTCAGAAGTTCTTACAGTGTTTGCGTTTCTGTCCCATGCAGTGCCGGGGTAACTCATCTAGTATTGTATAAATTGAGAGATTATTTATATTTATTTACAGCTGCATACAGCAAGGCTGGAGCGATTGCAGCAGCCACTCTCGTGCCAATCATCGTTGTTGTTCTTATTGTGATCGTCCTCGTTTTTATCATGCGGAAACAACAGCTAGGGTAAGTCCTTTCAAACGTCTTCAATAAATGGTTTTTCAGGAATTAGTTTTATCACAGTATTAATTCAGAGGTAAATATGTTCTGTTGGATGGTTATACAACTGTGTTTATTTGTTCATAATAAATGTCAATTGTGTTGTATTTCCATGTTAGTTCATTTGAAAACTAGTTTAATGTGTGCTGTTTTTAATATGAAATGCTTGATAACATGTAATAAAAACAAATTTGTAAACAAAGGAATACCACAAAGTTTTCTTAACTGAAAAAACTGTTTACCCTAATAAAAATGATAAAATGGAGCATGAAAAAAAATTAAAATATATAACGGATGGATGCACAATTTGATGAGTCATGCAGCTTTTTATATTATACCTTTGTTCAAGAGAACAATCAATTCATCTTTAGTAAATAATTGTTTAGTGTTATTTGGACTAGTTTAGTTTTTTATGGAGCCTTTTTTTCTGCCCAGTGAATAAATAAATGAATACAGTAGACCTTGTAACAGAGGTGTGGTTGACAGGAAAATAAATGGAAGCCAGTGCATTTTGGTGACACCTAATATGTGTTGACCTTTTTTCACAGTGTCACTGTGGTGTTAACATACATCATGCATGTAAAATATATTGTATTCTGAGCCATAGTTTTGATCTGTGGTTTGTTCGGTTCCCAGGCATGTTGGATAAATCATTCTGGGTCAGACCTGTTAAGATTTAACAATGGCTGTATTATTGTGACGATATAGGTTGTGTGTTTTTTATTTGTTAAACTTGATACACCAAAAAGTTGTTATATTTGTGCATAATTGTCAGCGTAAAGATGTTAGTTGTGATCTGTCATGACCATGGTCATGGATGAATGAATTAAAACACCTAAGCTACAAGTAGGGTAGTAGGGTCTATTTTATTAGTTTCTACCATATTTCAGGCAGAGAGACAATGATCGTTCTGTTTGTACTTGTACTCTGGGCCTCTCTGAACTCTCCGCCTTCAGGGCATATCGCAGGCCAAGAAAGTAAGTCACATGACCACAAATACGGCAAACTACTCATCCAGTCTAGTCAAACACAATTTGTCCATTCTTTTTCACTTTCAGTTGTTACTATATGAATTACATTATAAATTAGATTTCTGTGTTTGTATGATACAAAAACATTGCATAATATATGTAGCTGTGTAGTAATATACATTTATTGAATGATACTGGGTTTTATACACAAGTTACTTCAGAATGGGTTAGCTTGTGAGCACAATACAACATTCATATATCGTGATCATACATCAGGCACTAATGATAGCCAAATAAATGTGCAGGATTCTTCAAAATGATTTATCCCACACACACACATATATATATATATATATATATATATATATATATATATATATATATATATATATATATATATATATATATATATATATATATATATATAGGCATGTAGGCATTTCTTAATGACATTTCACACTACATGTGCTTCAAAGGTGATAGTTATAGATAGTTACAGTAGTTTATTAATTAACACTCGACAGCCTGACCAGCTGCTAGAGGCATAGTGAAAGACGGTAAATTTAATTTGGCATGGGCATGATCTTTACATCTCAATACCTGCTTGCTACTTGTGGTAGTAACATTTTACTGTATAAAGAATAGCATTATGAACGTTGGAATAATATTAGTATAATATTATGGTGCCTTCTTTATAAACATACAGCAACTACATAGCAAGCACCATCTCTAGAAAAACACTTTCTCTTCCATGGTATCTTATATGTTATTGTTCTAATTATAGACATATTTATTAGTTAATGATTTAGTTTTAGGAAAATGTCACCATGCTGTTAGTTGGCAAGAGTTACAGGAAGTGTTATCACTGTGGTTATGATTGATGGGAAAATGCAACAAGAGCCATCACGCATGGCCGACCACATCACACATGACCGACTCTGTATATATATGTATATATGTAGTTACTAGTGTTGTGTGTTGGGCAGTCCTTTCCGGAAGAAAAAGACACGCCCGGAAGGAGCAGGCAACGGTGGCAAGTTGAATGAGGCTTTTGTGGAATTAGAGGAGGTTGATCCGAAGTAAGAAATCATTGACTAAATCATTGCTTATACTTGATGTAGCTCGCAAGTAGAAAATATCTATTGGAGACCATTGCCAGTGTGTGTGTCATAGTTCCCATATGGTTGCATATGGTTGATTGAGTTCCCAGTTAGGATTGTTTGTGTTTGAGTATGAACTCAAGTTAACAATCTTTGCTTTGTGTGAAGTGGCTCCCGATATACTGTGCTCAGTGGAAGGGTTTATTGTCATAATGGGATTTGCATCAACAATTATTTTGTGAAATGTTGCATTGTTTGTTGTGTTCTGTAAAGATAACATTGATAAATGCGATCACATTGAACAAAAACACTTTGGTGTCTTCAGTACAGACTACACCGGTATATACAAATACACATCCAGATCCAGTATGTTTTATCACCTGCATGTTATTTGTAATGTTCAAGTATTGTTTCTGACGGATACGTAACACTCTCCTGAAAGTATCTGTTACATATATTTTTCTTGCAGGCAACCAGGAGCAATTTCTCAGAAGGGCTTTGTGGAGCATGTAAAAATGATGCACATGGACTCCGATCTCCACTTCTCTGAGGAATATGGGGTATTTACTGTTTCACGAACCTGTTACAGTTGGTTTTCACCGTCAATCTTCATTTTGTCTCTTTGCTAAATCTTAATGATGCTCTTGGTTGTTAGTCCAACAAGAATGTCATAGTATATGTGATTGTGTCTGTTGTAATATGAGAACTCAAACAGCTGGATCACAATCTGTTTTATCCTGCCCTGGCAGGCAGTAAGTTGCCATAGCCAGATGAGTAAATGAACACCCTAGATTTCTGTCCACTGCCAAACAGTGTAGAACTGGTTTTATTTAACTTTCTCATGAGCCCTGTAATTGCCACAATTGCTTATGCAACCAGATAAATAGGCACAGTTGTCATAAAGGGTCTAGTTACACTTCACTGGTAATATGGATAATGCATCCGCTGTTTTGATGCTGTCATGGTGTGTAACTTTAGGGGAAATGTTTCACATAAAATTCACTTCTTCCACCTTGATGTTCTGGCAGGAAAGAGTGCCAGTTAAATGGGCGTTGACAGCATAGAATTGGGATGATGTAACTATAAAATGGGGTACAACCCCCGGTACATGTACTATTATATGTTTGTCAACTGTTATATATTGATATTCTATGACAGCATAGAATTGGGATGATGTAACTATAAAATAGGGTAAAACCCCCGGTACATGTACTATTATATGTTTGTCAACTGTTATATATTGATATTCTATGACAGCATAGAATTGGGATGATGTAACTATAAAATGGGGTACAACCCCCGGTACATGTACTATTATATGTTTGTTAACTGTTATATATTGATGTTCTATGACAGCATAGAATTGGGACGATGTAACTATAAAATAGGGTAAAACCCCCGGTACATGTACTATTATATGTTTGTCAACTGTTATATATTGATATTCTATGACAGCATAGAATTGGGACGATGTAACTATAAAATAGGGTACAACCCCCGGTACATATACTATTATATGTTTGTTAACTGTTATATATTGATATTCTATGACAGCATAGAATTGGGATGATGTAACTATAAAATAGGGTAAAACCCCCGGTACATGTACTATTATATGTTTGTTAACTGTTATATATTGATATTCTATGACAGCATAGAATTGGGATGATGTAACTATAAAATAGGGTACAACCCCCGGTACATGTACTATTATATGTTTGTTAACTGTTATATATTGATATTCTATGACAGCATAGAATTGGGATGATGTAACTATAAAATAGGGTAAAACCCCCGGTACATGTACTATTATATGTTTGTCAACTGTTATATATTGATATTCTATGACAGCATAGAAGTGGGACGATGTAACTATAAAATAGGGTAAAACCCCCGGTACATGTACTATTATATGTTTGTCAACTGTTATATATTGATATTCTATGACAGCATAGAAGTGGGACGATGTAACTATAAAATGGGGTACAACCCCCGGTACATGTACTATTATATGTTTGTCAACTGTTATATATTGATATTCTATGACAGCATAGAATTGGGATTATGTAACTATAAAATAGGGTACAACCCCCGGTACATGTACTATTATATGTTTGTCAACTGTTGTATATTGATATTCTATTACAGCATAGAAGTGGGACGATGTAACTATAAAATAGGGTAAAACCCCCGGTACATGTACTATTATATGTTTGTCAACTGTTGTATATTGATATTCTATGACAGCATAGAAGTGGGACGATGTAACTATAAAATAGGGTAAAACCCCCGGTACATGTACTATTATATGTTTGTTAACTGTTATATATTGATATTCTATGACAGCATAGAATTGGGATGATGTAACTATAAAATAGGGTAAAACCCCCGGTACATGTACTATTATATGTTTGTTAACTGTTATATATTGATATTCTATGACAGCATAGAAGTGGGACGATGTAACTATAAAATGGGGTACAACCCCCGGTACATGTACTATTATATGTTTGTCAACTGTTATATATTGATATTCTATGACAGCATAGAATTGGGATTATGTAACTATAAAATAGGGTACAACCCCCGGTACATGTACTATTATATGTTTGTCAACTGTTGTATATTGATATTCTATGACAGCATAGAAGTGGGACGATGTAACTATAAAATAGGGTAAAACCCCCGGTACATGTACTATTATATGTTTGTTAACTGTTATATATTGATATTCTATGACAGCATAGAATTGGGATGATGTAACTATAAAATAGGGTAAAACCCCCGGTACATGTACTATTATATGTTTGTTAACTGTTATATATTGATATTCTATGACAGCATAGAAGTGGGACGATGTAACTATAAAATAGGGTACAACCCCCGGTACATGTACTATTATATGTTTGTTAACTGTTATATATTGATATTCTATGACAGCATAGAATTGGGATGATGTAACTATAAAATAGGGTAAAACCCCCGGTACATGTACTATTATATGTTTGTCAACTGTTATATATTAATATTCTATGACAGCATAGAAGTGGGACGATGTAACTATAAAATAGGGTAAAACCCCCGGTACATGTACTATTATATGTTTGTCAACTGTTATATATTGATATTCTATGACAGCATAGAATTGGGATGATGGAACTATAAAATAGGGTAAAACCCCCGGTACATGTACTATTATATGTTTGTCAACTGTTATATATTGATATTCTATGACAGCATAGAAGTGGGACGATGTAACTATAAAATAGGGTACAACCCCCGGTACATGTACTATTATATGTTTGTTAACTGTTATATATTGATATTCTATGACAGCATAGAAGTGGGACGATGTAACTATAAAATAGGGTAAAACCCCCGGTACATGTACTATTATATGTTTGTCAACTGTTATATATTGATATTCTATGACAGCATAGAATTGGGATTATGTAACTATAAAATGGGGTACAACCCCCGGTACATGTACTATTATATGTTTGTCAACTGTTATATATTGATATTCTATGACAGCATAGAATTCGGACGATGTAACTATAAAATGGGGTACAACCCCCGGTACATGTACTATTATATGTTTGTCAACTGTTATATATTGATATGTGTTCTGTTACTTTTACATAGAGCAAGACCACGTTTGCTCTTTTTTCATGGATTTTTGACTAGAACTGGTCAAAAATAATTTCATAATTAGTCCTATGATTCCACCAAAACTAAATAAAAAATTTGTTGAAACAAGCTAGCATATCACAGTGGACATTAGATAGGTTTGATTTGTCATAGTGAAAATACTGAAATGAAGAAAGACCTTTTGGACTTGCCCAAGTGCCAGTACTGTACTCTGAGATGGTCAACGGCCTACTCTTGGTTCTCATTCCCTGCAGCTGCTGAAGATGCTGAGTCCACGGAACCCCACCACTGCCGCCGACCTGCCGCCGAACCGCCCCAAAAACAGATACACCGACATCCTGCCATGTGAGTAGTCATCAACATTTTCATTTTTTTTGGCAATTTCGTTCACTTCACGTTGCCCAAGTTTGCTCAGCTGTACGAATGAGCACCTGGCTACAGACAGGTGGATATGTGAACGAATAGACAGTAATTGCAGCATGGCTGAATGCTTCCCAGAGAAGTCAAGATGGTGTTGGAATGAACAAGTGAAGTATAAAGTGCTCTGAACAGTTCTATGGACTGGATACTGGGTTATATAAGAATGTACCTATACTTTAGATTGAAGATTGACAGGAGCAGTTAAATAATAATTCAATTCCAGAGAGCTAGAAACTGTATCATATTGATGACAAGCAGTAAAATAGTGTACTGCAGTAATAACTATTATTAGGTTTTTATCGACTTATCAGAAAAAATTGTAAATACTTTTAGAATAGAAATTTACAACACTCTGTAACCAAGATGTTTTTCTGTCTTTTTTGCATACACAGCAATTTCCACACAGGCCAGCCACAGTGCAGATTACAGGTCATTACTGTTGTATTATAACTGTTGTATTATTACGCCGTTGTGTTGTTGCTCACGTAAACATAATATAATGTCGACAACTTGAAATACTTTTGTCAACTCGTCTTGTATGAGTGTTGTTGAAAGATCAAATTACAGAATAAATAACTCTGTCCTGATTAATCCACAAACATATCTTATGCGTAACTAAATCAACTAGAACAATGTGATGTGATGTCTTCTCTGGGGAGGTTTTACAATTCCGGTCTGAAATAATTATGTAACACTGGTAGCGCATAAGGAAGGAAGTAATAAATACAATATAGTAATAATCTGGGCGATTGTTTGCCTAGATTTCCTAGTACCTCTGATGACGTTGCTGTGCATGTTGGTATTGTGAACAAGGTCAAATGAGTGTACTTCTAGACTAATTACAACAATATTATCATCAGTCATCAGGAAAAAATATGTTTATAAGACATTACTTGATACATCTACAAACGTATTAATTACTCAGTTTTATTCTTGCCAAACAATCGCTCTTGTCTGTATATGTCACTATATATGTGTGTGTTGGTTCACTCAGTCTGTGCCAGACAATGACCGTATCAGTGACAGTAACAAATGCTGTTATTATTATAAAGTAAATTAATGGTCAGAACTCAGCAGTCTACATGAATTATTTTGTACAAAGTAGCGAGTACATAGGAGTAGTCACAGACGTGACAGTAATTTGATATCTGCGCCTAGATAAATTCAATTAATTGCATTGTAAAACTTGATCTTTGATGAAAATAAATCTGTTGATAAATGTAATTTTTAACAGCCTTTGACTACATTGTTTTCATTGTTGCAAAGGACCAAGGATGATCCTAAACAAATATTTTCCTCCTAATTTGTTTCTTGAGGAGCGCAGCATTCCCAGCTCAGAATGTTAACTTCGAGCCTTGCAAAGTACAGAACTACGAAACATAGCCTTTTTCCTTCCAGTTGACCTGAGTCGGGTGAAGTTGCTACCGATTGATGATGATGAGAGTTCGGACTTCATCAATGCTAACTACATGCCTGTAAGTAGCTAAACATGAATTTGACTAACTACATGCCTGTAAGTAGCTAAACATGAATTTGACTAACTACATGCCTGTAAGTAGCTAAACATGAATTTGACTAACTACATGCCTGTAAGTAGCTAAACATGGATTTGACTAACTACATGCCTGTAAGTAGCTAAACATGAATTTGACTAACTACATGCCTGTAAGTAGCTAAACATGAATTTGACTAACTACATGCATGTAAGTAGCTAAACATGAATATGACTAACTACATGCCTGTAAGTAGTTAAACATGAATTTGACTAACTACATGCCTGTAAGTAGCTAAACATGAATTTGACTGATTTTTACCTGAAGAAATTGTGGTTCTCTCTTTGAATATTTTGGTAGAATGTCTCGGTCTTGAGCGTTTATTTCACTAACTATTCATCTATGAAGAACCACAGTTTTTCTTGAGAGGATTATGACAAAAATCACATTCCAAGAAACCAGAACATTAATCAATTCAATGATAGTTGAACATGGTGAAGCAGTACATAATGAATAATGAACTTTTGTTTGAAATATTATTATAATCTTTTATTAAATTGAGCAACAAGAGTTAATAAATAATAATTAATAACAAATTAGTCATTTACAGCACGCCATATATCTGAGTAATAACCTAGTTAAAGGTGCTAACAAGGTAAAATATGTAAAATAAGTCAAGATAAATTGAACCAAATTATGATAAATTAAAACCATTTAAGTTAAAATCAATTAAGATGAGTTAAAACCCGTCGCCAGATGTGTACACATATTAGAAATCTTATCTACAATGAACTGTTCCATCAGGCATCAGGACCATTGTCACGTTTTGGCTGCACAGGTCTTCATGGCCCATTCATATTCCTTTCGTAAAGTTACTCACATTTCATTGATGATGAATGATTTAACAAGATTTAACAAGATTGCCAAACAACAAGTTCCAGATGTCAAGTGGACAAGGAAGCCATTGGCTTATCGAGAGTCCAACAATTTTATCATCTATGTGTAGCCCACCCTTATCAGATATTTGTCAATTCTGTTTTTAAGCATATTCACACTAGAAGCAATAACATAATCATTTGGCAGTTTGTTCCATTCATTTATCACTTTCTGTGAAAAAGAGTTCATTCTCATGTCCAACCTACACTGCTCCTTAACTAATGCTGCTTTGTGTCCTCTGGTTCTACTGCCTTCTTTAAGTTTGAAGAACATACTCCTATCAACATCCTCATAACTGTTCACTATTTTAAACACGTCTATTTGGTCTCCTCTTAGTCTCCTGGTCTCTAGTGTTGTCAAACCACAGTGCAATAAGCGGCTTTCGTAACTAAGGTCTCTCAATTCTGGAATCATTTTAGTTGCTCTTCATTGTATTCCTTCTAGCTTGTCTATGTCCTTTTTATGATACAGCCTCCATGCTTGAATACAATATTCCAAATGTGGTCTAACTATTGCTTTGTACAGGAGTACAGTTAGCTGTTTCTCCTTATACATGATAGTACTCCTAATTAACCCTAGAATTTGATTTCCTTTCGAAGCAGCAATCCGACATTGCTCTGAAAACCTCTGCCATTTGAAACCCATCTGAAATTATGTTTCAACTTGTTTTCCAGTGGTCCGACCTTATCTTGAACTTTCTGTTTACTCCTTACATAAGCATAGAAACTCTTGCTGTCATTCTTTTTATTACCTGCCAATTTATTGTCAAAAGTTCTTTTAGACTGTCTAATTTCAGTTGTAGCTAAGTTAAGTGCCTCTTTGTAATTTGCATTGTCTTCATCCTTTCTGGTACGTCTATAAACCCTCCACATAGATTGGTTAAACACTATTTTTCTAATAGCTTCTTTTGACAAGTGTTTCTTTCTAGACCGTTTTCCTTGTTTTTTTCAAGGGAACAAATTTATCGATGACACTATCATTCAGTTGCAGTCTTATTCATCAGCATGTTATTCCGATCTAGCTTTGCTAAATATTTTCTCATATCTTTATAGTTACCTTTGTGGAAGTTTCTCCTCTACATTTTTTATTTTTACTTTCTGATTTTACATTGATGTAAAAATGTATTTGATTGTGGTCACCCAATGGTTCATGTATTTTTTACATTGTCCACTAATTCTTTTTGTGATGACAAAACTGTATCTAATACATTATATCCCCTTGTTGGTTCTAGCACGTGCTGAGTAAGGAAGCTATTCTGAATTAAAAATAGAAATTGTTGGTCCTCACCCCCTGTACTCTCTAGAGATTTCCATTGTATTTGTCCATGGTTAGCATGTTAATTGCCATCCCCTGGCAATTTCGATATCTATGACCCCTCCTTCCTATTACTGGTAAAATCCCTGACAATATTACCTGCTCAACCTGTGTCTGCTTTAGTGTTCTGACCAACTTCCTGTATTTCCTAACTATGGCAGTTGTACCCTCCCTCTCTACGTTATTTGTCCCTATGTATACTAAAACAGATCCACCCTTGCTCGAACCCACAATGTTTTCTACCCTCTCAGTTATCGCCGATGGATCCCTTCCATCACATTCTGCCCTGCAGCCTTGTCACTTGGCAGACTGTTATCAGTCTCTCTCTCACCCATCAACATGTCACCTTTCCCTCCCGTCTCCTGGCTAACTTGCACTCACGTCACCTTCCCTCCTGACACCTTCCCTCCCATCTCCCTCACTCCCATCACCTTAATTATCGTCTGCTTCCCCCCATCTCCTTCGCTACTGTCTCCCCCACTCCCCTCTCCTTCGATCCATTTGTCTTCCCTCCCATTTCTTTCCTTTCCGTCTCCTTTTGTACTGTCTCCCTACGTCCCGTATCCTTACGACGTGTCTCCCTACGACCTGTCACCTTACCTCCTCTCAGCCTCCTCCCAGGCTGAGGTAAGCTCTCTCCCTAGCATCTCTATTGTCGTCTCCCCCCACTTTATCATCTACTGTCCCCCAACCAGAACCACTGGCACAACCCACCTGCTCCCTTCCCACCATTGCCACACCTAGCAGCCTCAGCTGTTCCAACTCCATCTCTAGTTCCTTCATCTTCGCACATCCCCTACTATGGCGCCATCACAAAATTTAGTTTTAATTTGATTGCTACGTTAGCCTTGAATAAGGCTGTTTTTGTGTTCAAAAGAACACTTTAGGCTAATGTATGTCTTTTCTACTAAGCTAGCACGAGCAAAGAAAAAGCCTGCCACCTAGTGAATACGGAAAACACTGTGTACACAAAACAACGAAGTCAGTGTTTACCAACTTACGCTAAAAACCTGCTGTTAATTCCTTTATGCCAAAATCGTTTACTACAACTATGTCAGATAATACCTTATGTATGTAATTTATGTAAATGTATCACTTTATCTAATATATATTTAACAACGTAAACGATAGTTTGGTACACCAGTTTAATTCACGACCTGTAAACAAACTCCCTTTTATCACTCGTTGGATTTAAGTCCGAGAAAAATACTGCCTCTGTTAACAAAAGCAGTTTCTTAATATATGTCTATAAGAAGTTGGTGTATAAGATATGTGTAATAGTAATACTTATTCTAACCAATATTCCACTGTTTCTGACTATTGACATTCACTATGCTATCTCAATTTTCGAACGGTAAACAACCGTATTAATGCTCACTGGCTTCCCTGTCGGAATCCGGAACTAACTTACTCTACAATACTGCCTCTGACTAATAATTAACAAAAACTGTTTCCTAATATATGTCTACAATTCGTTTATGTATAATATATATGCAATAGTAATACTTATTCTATTTGATATTCCACGTTTTTCTGTAAATTCTCTGCACCAAATTCAAGTCGCTGCTGCACCAAGATTCCGGAAGTAGTCAGTTCCATAAATCACATATAAATGTCAGGCAAAAATGACAGCTGTGACACCATATCAGTATGTGTATCTGCTGTGCTGGTCTGACTGTGATCATCAGATGACCTGTTGGCTGTGTTTGCAGGGCTACAACTCGCGGCGTGAGTTTATTGCTGCTCAGGGTCCACTGCCGAGCACTAAGGATGACTTTTGGCGCATGATCTGGGAGCAGAACGTGCCGATTATTGTTATGTTGACGCGATTGGTGGAGAAAGGACGGGTATGTAAATTAGCTGTAGATTCTCAGACTTGCTTACCAGAGTTGCTCATTTTGACGACTTGCGAGATGATGTTTTGTGGTTAAAAAAATTTTATTGTAAAAACTCCCCCATTGAAATTAATGTAGGACAGTATATAGAATAACTGTCGACACACACAAATCCATAAATTTAATACCTGCCGAAAATTTATCCTTGCAAAAGTTAACTTTTCTAGATCTACAGTAAATACCTTGTTATTGTGCTTGCGTGCTGTAGTGCTGCACAACGTGGCAGTGAGAATGAACATTTAACAACTTTGATGGCACTTCCTCAGTGCGTTCTGTCTGTTGTTGCCTCAATGGGGCATATTTATAGGGTGGACTATTTCGGTTGCGGTGAATGCAGATTAACCGTTAATGAGAACTATTTACATTAATGCTCTGCAGTACATTTTGATACAATTGGGTACATAATCTTTGTGCATTTTCTAGAACATGGGTGTAGATGTGGATGCAATACTTTCGTAATGATGTGTTGCAGGAAAAATGTTCACAATACTGGCCACAAGACAACGAGGCAGTGTACTATGGCGACCTGCAGGTATCCATGCGGTCGGAGTCTGTCCTCAATAACTACACGATTAGGATCTTTGATATCCAGCTGGTGAGTAACTTTGTCCACTTCTAGTAGATTAATTGAATCCAGGTTGCTTCAGGTGTCTGATGTCACTACACAGAATATCTACAATGGTCTATGTGAAAATCTCCTGAATGAATGTACTTTTTAGTCATTTACAATTTGATAGAGTTCTACTTTATGATTGCTCAGAAAATGTGCATCTGCTTTTTTTTTTTTTAAATTTGTCATTGAACAAGAACAAGAAACTTTTTTTTTTTTTAATAATGTGTCAGATGGCATGATATAGTAAGCAGCATGGTCAGTAGGTGGCAGCTCATGTGCTACAAAAAGGTTGACTTTTTACTAGGAAATGTATGTACAGTATACCGATGTTACAGTACCTTGTGAATTCTTTAAATACATTTTTTTAGAGAGCGTACGACAGGGACAGAAAGAGGATAAGAGGAGGAAGGCAGGGGAATGAGCGGGAGGGGTGAGGAAAACATAGGGAGAGAGATACAAGATGATAATGTGATAATTGTTGCAAGGTCACTTTAACATCAAATTAGGGAAGTAGTGTCTCCTCAATTGATCTGCTGCATTTCTGTCTTATCTGTTTAGTTCTCATGTCTGTGATGGACCTACCAGGTTTGTGTGTTGATACAACCATGTAGAAACTACCCAGAAACATTTTCAAATTACTCTAATTTAGTAAATTTAAAGTGATACGTTAACTCTGTGATAATAAATGCATTTCTTAGGGAACCACATTTCTTTTATTGGATGCTACTACATTTTTTTTTTCTTACAGTTTTATTCAAAAGTTTTTTGGGTAGCTTCTGAAGAGTATGTTTGAAATGTTTGTTATTTTATTTGATCTTTTTTGTGGCATGCTTTTAGTGACACTTATCACTCATTGATTAACCATTTTTATCTATTCGTTATCACTTTTCACTGCACACAATGTAATCTAGAGCCTGTCTTCTTTATTTTATATTTTGGGTGTGACCTCTTTATGGGCCATCTATAAAGCACGTCATGCTCAGGGTGTGGGGACGTGTTCAGGTAACTGTCATGCTCAGGGGGTGGGGACATGTTCAGGTAACTGCCATGCTCAGGGGGTGGGGACGTGTTCAGGTAACTGTCATGCTCAAGGGGTGGGGACGTGTTCAGGTAACTGTCATGCTCAGGGGGTGGGGACGTGTTCAGGTAACTGTCATGCTCAAGGGGTGGGGACATGTTCAGGTAACTGTCATGCTCACGGGGTGGGGACATGTTCAGGTAACTGTCATGTTCAGGGGGTGGGGACGTGTTCAAGTAACTGTCATGCTCAAGGGGTGGGGACGTGTTCAGGTAACTGCCATGCTCAGGGGGTAGGGACGTGTTCAGGTAACTGTCATGGAGCATTACTTGGGGTGTATAGGCAATCGTTAAGTTTGTTATTTAAAGTTTTTTACTCATCCAGCTGTATATATCAAACTGATAGCATCGATTGCTGTGCCAGTTTTGGGGTATATTTCAACAAAAATTCAATGGAAAAGTAATGCAGACTCTACAATGCATCAGTGAAGTCTGTAGTGGCGCGCAAAGAATCTACAAACTTGGTGTGCTGACAGAAAGCTCTACAAAATACTGGCCGTTGCATCCCAACCCCCGGGCCCTGGAAAAAACGTAACAGAGAAGAGAACGCAGAGTACGTGGATGATGTTGAATTGGAGTGGCTTGGTGAGAAGGACATAGACATTCATTGCACTCCCCAAACCAGCATTGGTGTCTGGGACACAAATAATCCCTTTGGGAGTCACTATGTTTATGCTTATTGATTTCTATAGCACCATATTTATGCAATAATATTATGTCGTGCTGTACAGTACAATAAATAGCATAGTAGAAAGTTAAAACAAAATAAGCATTCAACATAATACAAATATTGATATAAAAAGGTAAAAACCATAAAATTAGTAAAATTAATAATTTCAGTAGAAACTTTCTATATATTTTATGTAAGTATCTAACAGGTGTAAAAGTATTTAAATAAGTAAAATTAATTGTATGCAATTCCAAAATAGTGGGTCTTCAGTTTGCTCTTAAAAATACTGACATTGTTGCAGCTGCGAACATCTTTGGGAAGGGAGTTCCACAGTTTCGGTGCAGCAGCTTTAAAAGCACGATCTCCCAGTGTTTTCCGTTTTGTCCTTGGTACATCAAGTTTAAGATCATCCTGGGATCTTAGACCTTAATGGATGCTTCTAGGAGTCAGCATTTCCGACATATATTCTGGTCCATGGCCGTGTAATGAATTAAATGTCAGTAGGCATATCTTATATTTAATACGAAATTCCACCGGCAGTCAGTGAAGTGACTATAGTGCTGGAGTGATATGGTCATATTTGCCGATTCTGCACAACACTCTGCGGTGTTTTGAACCATTTGTAATTTCCGTATAAGGTATTTAGGTAAGCCGATCAAAAGGGCATTGCAATAATCAATATGTATCAGTTTCTCTGTACTCTGTTGATCAAGAAATTTTCTGATTTTTCCAATGTTATGTAGTTGCGCAGAGGCTGCCCGACATTTGAACTTGGCATGTTCTTCCAAAGACAGGTGTTTATCAAAATAAGCGCCCAAATTTCGTAGACAATTCAGTGCGTGTACCTCATAGCACCCGATGTTAATGGCCGTTTTGGTGCATTTTGCTAGTTGTTCATTTTGAGTTTCAAGCCTTGCATCCAGCTATTGAAATCTCTAATGCATCGTTCCATGGACTCACAATTACTGTATAAAGAATCAGGACGGAAACCACAGTAAACTTGATGATCATCGGTGTAGGCATGCCCCAGCTTCCCATGCTGATCAATGACAGAGAAAACAGGGCTAGAGTAATCTGTGAATACAACAGGATCTAAGTATGAGCCCTGTGGTACTCCCTGATCAAGTTTACACTGCTCAGATGCCGTACCATCGATAAAAATATGTTGCGACCTTGATTGGAGATGGTTGGAGAGGAAAACCAATTTAGAACTGTGCCTGATACTCCAAAAGAGCAATTCATGATATTTAACAAACTATGGTCCACTGTATCAAAAGCTGATGACAAATCAATTAAGACCAGTTGTGTTACCTTCTGTTGATCCATGTTTAGAAGAATGTCAGACTGGACCTTAAGGAAATCCACAGTCTGAGTGTAGACAAAGTTAGTTTACAACAGCTCGCTCGGTTAGTTTTGACACCTACTGGAGCTTTTTTAAGCAGTGGCACCACAAGTGCAGTCTTCCACTCGTGTGTGAATTCCCCAGTAGCAATAGAGAGATTGATGAGGTGCGTGAAGAGTGGCAGTAATTCCTCCATATACTCTGACCAATTTGGTTGGCATGGGGTCAAGAGCACAGCTGGTTGTTTTAGATTTCATAAACAACTTGCGCACATCATCCTCGGAGACCACCGCAAATGTATCTAAGTTAGCACACACACCCTCCTCTCTGAATGGTATGTATGGTGCTTCGGTAACACCGATGTCTGTTCGAATAGCATCTATTTTATCTTTCAAAAGTTGCCAAATTAGTTTACAAGGCTTTCCACAGAATCATGATCAGGTAGTGGAGTACTTTGCTTCTTACCACACAGGGTGTTTATGAGGGCAAATAATTTCTTTGAATCACCCTTAGCTTCTAAAATTAAGTGAGAGAGATGGTCAGTTCAATTGGTTTTCAGTGCATTGAGTTTCATGATTTTTATACCGCCTCCAGATTAATTCAGCTTTCCGTCTGCGACTTTAGTGATTTGAGTTCATCGACAAACCATGGTACCAATGGCCTCACAGCAATAGTTTTGGATTTGATGGGTGCATGCCTATCCAACAACTGTCTCAGTTCCCTATTGTAGTCATTAACTAGCTGATCTGTGATATTCAATCGATTGCACCGATTCCTGCTGGGTACCCTGGATACTATTTAATTGTATTTGTACCCTGGATACTATTTGTATTTGAAAGCATTAGCCAGTATTCCTGCTGATGCAACTAAGAGCCTTGCATGTACACGCTGTTGTGGCTATGTACACGCTGTTGTGGCTATGTACATGCTGTTGTAGCTATGTACACGCTGTTGTGGCTATGTACACACTGTTGTGGCTATGTACATGCTGTTGTGGCTATGTACACGCTGTTGTGACTATGTACATGCTGTTGTGGCTATGTACATGCTGTTGTGGCTATGTACACGCTGTTGTGGCTACGTACACGCTGTCGTGGCTATGTACATACTGTTGTGGCTATGTACACGCTGTTGTGGCTATGTACACGCTGTTATGGCTATGTACATGCTGCCGTGGTAATGTACACACTGTTGTGGCTATGTACACACTGTTTTGGCTATGTACACACTGTCGTGGCTACATGTCTGACTGGTTAATGTGGCAAGTGATATAAATTCAGATCCACGTTTGTGGGGGTGCGTCAACCAGGGGTGATAAAAAATCACCCCTGGTTGCCGAGGATGTCCTAGACACTGTACAAAGTTTGTTTCAATGGATGGTAAACACCTAACACGTATTTATGTATGTCAAAAAGAAGTATTTCAGTTCTCTTGATTGGAGAATCACGACTGTGGCACTTCTTAAGGCAAATGTGATTTTATCTTGTTTTTTCAGCATTCAGTGAGACTGCCATTGATGTTATTGTTAATGACTGCCCGCTGAAGACTCTCACAGAACATCCGAATGATGGAGATTATATACGTCTATGTCCAGATGAAGAACATAATCTATACAAATACACAGAATGCAGTTGCTTTCTGAACATTACTCAGTCGTTTACTGTGTATCTCCCAAAATGCAACAGTGACATTGCGCTGTCCTTCTGAAAGGTTGGCAATGATAACTGCACAGTCCATTGCGAAACACGTCCATCTTTCAGGGCGCACACCAGCGTATGGTCAAGCAGATGCACTTTATTCGTTGGCCGGACTTTGGTTGTCCAGAGAACTCTCATGCTCTACTTGACTTTGTGCGCGATGTATGTGTGCACCTTCCTCGTGGCGAGAAACGACACGGTCCTATACTTGTGAATTGCAGGTTAGAGCATGTCATCCAGCGTCCAGTGCCCTGACTGACATGGTCAATCGGTCATCTAGTTTGTGTTTCTGTCAGTTGCATGCCGCCATCACATGTAGAACTATGTGTGGCACCCACTTAATACTAGTTTTGTTACACACTGACCCAGTCCTGAATAAAGAAGTGGCTCACTGTGTTATGTTCATGTGGGTCTTAATAATGTATTCATTATTTGTAACCATCGCACTTCTTTCTGCCATAATTTACACAACTTTATTTTTGTCCATCATTGCATATCCTGCAGTACTAGAACACGCTATTCGTATCAGCAGAAAAAGAGTAAATAAATTGAACTGGCATATATTTGAAGTGAAACAAGTCATGGTTTTGGGGCTATGCACCTATAAGAGTTACTAAAACATAACCATGCCCAACTACAACATAGAATATCATGTCAGTGGTTTACTAGGAAAACATTGTTGAACACACATCATCTTAATTTCATGGGCCGTGCCATACTGTTAGATAACACTGCGTCAGTCACGAGTACATGTAGTCTGACAATTTTCACTCACCAAATGAAAATCTATTTCTTGCCAATAATAAATGGCCATACAGTTTGCTTCTAAACTAAACTTATGGAACATATTTTGGCCTTTGTTTACTAAACTTATCTCAAAGGCACTCACTGGAGTCAATTTGTTAGAACTGCCATGCATTAATTTTATTGGTCACCCAATAAACATGTCTGCCCCTAATAATTATAAATGAGATCTGAAACCACAATCTCCCACATTTAGAACTTGTTCTGAAAAAATCACTAGCGTGATATTCTTGATTGTGATTGCAATTGGTTAGTTTTTATTAACTATTAAGTGCATTACCCCCAAACTATGACTTTAATAGGTCAAAAAGTCTCTGTTTTAAGATTGTGATAGAAGTTTTCAAATATGAGTTTAGGCTAAACTCACGGAAAGTGCATATTCAAAACATCACTATTGCAAAATTGGCGATTGAACATCGATAGAATTGTGTATATAACATTTAACTTGCAACAACTGACCAGTTACCTACATGGTTTCTGCACGTGGTGGTTCAACTGATATGGTTCTGCTAGTGACAGATTGACATTACCACGCCTCCCAGGTGGCACTAGTGTCACAGTGATATACTAACTAGAACACGGAATGTGCACCCTACCCTGCATGTGTTCCTACTTGTCTGTGTCAGTACGGTCCTGTGTCAGTACGGTCCTGTGTCAGTATGGTCCTGTGGTCCTTTCTCAAATTTATTGTTTTGCTTGTTGTGTTTCAGACTCGTTCCATTCAATGAAAATTGAAGCTATCTAGTTCCAACTATCTAGTGTGGAGGTCTGGGAGAAACCGTCAGACAAACCATTAAATAATTTTTTACTGGATCTGGTAAAATAAAAAATGTAATGGCAAAAGTGGTCCTAATGTTATATACTATGACATACAGCTGCTATGTTATATACTATGACATACAGCTGTTATGTTATATACTATGACATACAGCTATTATGTTATATACTATGACATACAGCTATTGTTATATACTATGACATACAGCTATTATGTTATAATATTATACTATGACACAGCTATTATGTTATATACTATGACATACAGCTATTATGTTATATACTATGACATACAGCTATTATGTTATATACTATGACATACAACTATTATGTTATATACTATGACATACAGCTATTATGATATATACTATGATATACAGCTATTATGTTATATACTATGACATACAGCTATTATGTTATATACTATGACATACAGCTATTCACACTTTTGTTACCAGATCTAACATTCAAAGTCTGTTTTCTGATGATTTTAGCAAAAGTGCACGCTGTTTTATTAATACAACTACACATATTACTTTAGATATCCCACACTACAAGTGTGAACATCAACAAGCCTGATTAGCAGTGGGCACAATCAATTGAGGAGGGCGTTCTAAATGTATACCCTGTATGAGCATGTTTACCTGTGACTAATAATAACAATATATTGTACTTTGCAGATTCCTACAAGGGGACAGACTTAATGAGCACGTAATTGCATGTGGATGTTGACAAGAAACAGTTAGGGCTGTTCCAAAACATGCTGGCGTCCCCAGTCAGTTATTCCTGTGTTTATTACAAAATGTGTAAGTCATATTGTGAATTCTACATTTTTAGACTACCAGCTGTGGGAGTGCAGGCAGATCTTGGAACAGCCTCCAATGATAACACTTGTGCCCCCTGGTTGTGCATGTTGTTACTAGCAACATTTCTGCATGTATACAGGGCCAGATGAGACGAATGATCAAACAGTTCCACTTCACCTCGTGGAACGATTATGTTGTTCCTGAGACCACTGAAGTCATGCTCAACTTTATACATGTCGTCCGATCGCACGTTCGGCCAAACTTCAAAGGACCCATTGTGGTGCACTGCAGGTAGGGGACAGTGTTCACTGTTTAAGTTATATGCATTGGTAGGAGAAATAAACTACAGAAAATGCGAAAATAATAATAATAAAACTTTATTTTGACACCGTCAAATCCTGGGCTACTGCCCCATTCATGGGTGTGTACAAACATCAGTTCATATGATACAACTTGTATGTAGATAGTGATAATAATAACACATGCTAATAATAATATGTTAAAATCGATACAGAATGTTCACGTGTAAATTTTTTTTTTTTTAAGTTTGCTGATTACATTTCATTTGTATATATAAAAAATAAGTATTAAATAGGAAATAAAATGCTAATACCATCAATAGTACAGAACATAAATAGGATTGATAATATGTAATAAGATCATTAAAAATGCAATATCACAGCAGTAAAACCCATTAAGTGGAAAAAAGAAATGTCTAGTAGTTTCTTGAATTTCGGGTGGTTGCCGTTTCCACGTATGTTGGCAGGCAATTTATTTATTTATACTGGTTAAGCAGTGCGGCAAGGTACTCTGGTTTGCCTTCGTAGAGTGCCTTGTGCACAAGGACGAGTCTCTTGTACTCAATCCGTCTCTTAATGGGCAGCTAGTGTAGTTGCCGCAGCCGATCATCCCACCGAATCTGCCTGACAATGCGAGCCGCTGACCGCTGAACAATTTCCAGACGGTGCAGGAGGCGATCGGTTATTCCAAATAGCATCGCATTGCCAAAGTCAGTCATGATTTTACCAATCTGTGGATCAAGTCTTGTATCTTAGCAATTCAAGACAGATGATAATAGGTGCTGCGACATATGTCCGATACTTGAGATGCCATCGACAGATGAGTGTCAATGATGAATCCGAGATCCGCGATTAAATGTAATAGGAGTACGCAGACTTGATGAACGGACAACTATGGCTTCTGATTTATTCTCATTCATGATGAGTCCGTTGTCACGGAGCCATGTTTTCACTTCCTGTATGCAGGCCTCCATGCACACGAGAGCTTGCATGTAGTCCTTGGGTGGGAAAGTGACATATAATTGAGTATCATTGGCATACAGGTGGTGTTGCATGTTGTGCTGGTGTAATAGTTTCTCTAAAGGAGCAATGTACGCATGAAAAAGTATCTGTCCAACAACCAACCCTTGCAGCACTCTTGTCGTAATGTTATTGACTTCCGACATGCTACTCTTCACACGTACTGCATTTGTTCGATTATACAAATATGATGTCGGCCAAGAATGTACATCGCCATATAATCTGTAGCCACGTAATCGTCGCAGCAGTATGGTGTGGTCGATGGTGTCGAATGCCGCAGTGAGGTCTAGCAACACCAGAAGTACACCTCGGTGACTATCTACGGACTGTGCCACGTCGTTATGAATACACAAAAGCGGTGTGTTGACACTATGATGTGGATGGTATGCACTTTGGTAAACTCCATAAATACTGTTCTCGTTCATGAAGTGTTGCGATTGTTGCGCAACGAAGTGTGATGTTAGAGATTGGGTGGTAGTTGGTGAGTAAGTTGATGTCAGAGCCTCGCTTCTTTAGTATTGGTGTTACAACAGCGTGCTTCATTGATGGAGGAACCACAGCAGACGATAGCGAGGCATTAATGATACGGGCCAAGACCGGAGAGAGAAAATGCGGTACAAAAATAGTGAATGCCAATAAGTTGTGAGAATATGAATTTAATGTAGGTAGAACAAGAACGCTTAATTAATAATAAAATAAAATTAATAAAATCCTAATGAAGAACATTTTTAAAACACCATCACCAACTCTGGTTGTCTGTTTGTTACTGTGACAGTAACTTTTTGTTACCGTAATTATTATGTACAGTTAAGGACAAACTGATTCTTGAAATAATTGTTGTTACCTCGACAGAAAAATTGTGTTGACCATAGGGCCTAAGAGGCAAGAGAAAGCGGTCGTTTATGACAGCTTGGCAGCTGGTTTTAACAAGATTTAACAAGATTGCCATCCCAAACAACAAGTTCCAGATGGCAAGTGGACAAGGAAGCCATTGGCTTATCGAGAGTCCAACAATTTTATCATCTATATATAACCGGCCCTTATCAGATATCTGTCAATTCTATTTTTAATAACTATGGTCTCTCAATTCTGGAATCATTTTAGTTGCTCTTCGTTGTATTCTTTCTAGCTTGTCTATGTCCTTCTTACGATATGGCCTCCATGCTTGAATACAATATTCCAAATGTGGTCTAACTATTGCTTTGTACAGGGGTACAATTAGCTGTTACTCCTTATACGTGATAGTTCTCCTAATTTGCCCTAGAATTTGATTTCCTTTCGAAGCAGCAATCCAACATTGCTCTGAAACTTTCATGTCAGCACTAAGTGTTACACCTAAATCCTTTTCTTGTGTGGTTCTACCTAGTACAGCATCCCCCATTTTATATTCTTCGTCCATGTTTCCATGTCCTATGTGTATGCAGTTACACTTCCCAAAATTTAATAACATTTGCCATTTTTCTGATCATTTAACTAATTTATTTAGATCATCCTGTAAACATTGTTTATCTGTATCATTAGCAACCTTTCTGATTACTTTTGTGTCATCTGCAAATTTCAGTACTTCACTCGATGTCATCTTCCAAATCATTTATATATATATATATATATATATATATATATATATATATATATATATATATATATATATATATATATTAAAAACAGTATAGGGCCTAATACTGATCCCTGTGGTATCCCACTCAAAACTGATTGTAGTTAGTTTCCCATATTTCAGAACTAGACCTAATGTAAAATCATGCCCCCTCTAATTATGACATTAATTATTACATTAATTACACTAATTATTACATTAATCTGAAACACTGTATGCCATTTCTTGATTTGTCATTGATGTATTTTGCGTGTTTTTGAAAAAACTAACAATTTAGTAAAAAAAAATTATTTGGCATGCCGCTTTAAGATCAAAAGTCAAGGTAAGATTACTAAATTATTCATATATATGGTAAAATTATTACACTCCTGTATTGTGCTAATTTACATTTGCAGTTTAGTTATATTCAGTATTATATTAGTTACATTTGTAATTTTACAATTGTGATCGAAACGTACCGCAATCAATGCAGTCATGACAGTCGACTGTTAAGCATTCATGTGATTGAGAACAATGTTGCTTCAGTGCTGGTGTCGGCCGGAGTGGTACTTATATATGCGTTGATCATCTGCTCCAACACATCCGTGATTACGATGGCATCAACATATTCGGCATGGTGCTTGAGATGCGACAGTACCGTTGTAGCATGGTGCAGACTGAGGTACGTGAATGTTGATGTACAAATGGCAAACTTAATACTGATAAACAGATAACGTTCAACTTATATTTTTAAACTTTTGCTTCATTAAAACATGCATGGGCATTTAAGAAATTACAATAGATATAGTTTATTTTACAATGAAAAAACGATAAGATTAAATGTTGATCCAGACATAGGTACGAGAGGTCTCCTACCCACATTGTGCACAGAGTACAGAACTGTAGATGCTATCTTCCTTGTTGCAGTACCAGTACATTTACATACATGACTGCCTTCATGATGCATTGGAGAAACAGCAACAAGAGGAAGACGAGGAGGCAGATGAAGCGGATGGACCCATCCATGCCAGTAGGTATATGAAGTTCCTTTTCTCACCTTGTGCATTTATACATAACAAGCCAAGTTGCCTGGCATTGCACGGGTGAAAAGACAGATCCAAGTTGTAAAAGGGGGCCATTTTTGGACAACATTGCACCAATAGTGCGGCATGCCAGTGATTGGTTGCAGATCAATTACAGTACAAGTAGGACCCCTCCAAGCAGCCACCCCTTGAAAACGGCCACTCCATCACAGCCTTTTTTGCCAGATCTGCACATCTGTAGATGATCTGACTAACCTCTGTAATCAGGCCACCCCTTTAATCAGGTTACTTTATCCCAGTCTCTCTTTAGAGGGGTTCTATTGTGTATATGAAACATTTTACAAAAGCTCCTTAGTCTTGTGACATGAAAACAACACAAACTCTATCCAAATGGTTTCAAATGACATCTGTGTGAATTATATCAGGTTCTGGTTGCCTTTAATCATACAAATCGTATCAATCCAAAACCATATATACCAGTATGAGTCCCAACACAGCACTTGAATAATAATATAAATTAATTCAAATTGTATTCAACATCATTGTTTCTTACCATTGTGAGTAAATTAGTTATAAAATGTAATTACCATAATTGTTTGTTACCTTTGTAAGTAGAGTTGTAAAATGTAATCTGAAATTAAATGTAAAATTGTAACTGAGAATACTGTTTACAGATTGCAGCAACATAAGACATATATTCTTCAAGAATAATGTCCTGCTACAGTTCACTCTGTCTCATCTGCACACGTGTACATCGTCCAAGGAAGGATTATTTAACGAATATTTATTTAATAAATTACCCTTTAAAAGCGTAATATTTATAAAGGCCCAAATCATTTCGGCAAAGTTTAAGGATTACTGCGTCACTGTATGGCCATTTTCCAATAAATGTGTTGACATTTAATACCTTTCGTCACCTTTTGCCCCACAGGGCGAAAATTCTTTGTTGGGTTTTTGCTCGTTATTTCATCGTTGTTTTGTCGTATTTTCGGCACCTTTTCAATGTGACTACTTTCCGGTGACCCCACCTAGCGGATCATTTCGCATCTAGCGGACTGATGATGTTTTGTTTGTTGTGGAGTCTTGGCTATTCTGCAAAAAATTACAGGACTGCTCCAAAACAGTCAGAACAAGATATTCCTGTCAATTAATGTAGAATTACATTTTGTTAGGGCGCATCAATTTTTTGCGTGCCAAATGTCACATTTATGCGCCCTTCGGGTGCAGTCATGCGGTTTGGTTATGCCAGTTTTTTAAATATTGCATCAATGGCGCAAAGGCACGTCCTAGATTGAACCCTGCCTTTACTTTCACTGATACCTGTTGCTTATAGTACTTCTTCCCTGTTTCAGATGTTGACGAGGCCCTCAGATAGGACACAGACTTCTCTCACACAGCCAAGTCAAAGCACATTCCCTTTCGTTCAGTGTCAACTACATTGTTTAAGTTTGCTGTTATGAGAGGAACGTCTCATGTAGATGCTTATGTGCCGTTTCACAAACAGTGAGATCATCAAGACCGGCTGAAGGAAATAGGCGAGATATAAATATATATATATTTAGACAAATGTCGTTGGAAGGAACTTTTTGACTGTACGGTTGTTTATGAATCATGACAGCTGTTTCACTGACTTCCAAGAAATCATTGCACCCATATCTGCCTCTGAAAACAAGTTACTTCCTGTATTAAAGTACGAATGGCTTCAGGAAGTTCCTTGGCTCTCAATAAAATGGGCCCCTGATTCCGGATACAGAGTAGCTTGTAGATGAGGAAGAGGATGGATGAAAAATGATAAGCTAAATAGATGAAGAAGCTTCTGCATACGATGCTAGTAAATACTATGATGTCTACAGGTTTAGTGTAATATCAAATTAGTCATCCTAGAGTTGAAGTATTAAAAAGTTCCACTGTTAAACTGTCATTTAACTGTATATGTAGCTGTAGCCAGGTATGCAAGTGTGATCTCCACATCATGGCAGAGAGAGGAATAAGTTCCAATTATCCACCTGATCTCAAATGTATTTGCATGTATTTGGGATGTGACCTGGTGCTTAAGAACCGAATCTGTATTTATGAAGCAAAATGGATGTCAAATCTTGGTTGAAGAGTTTTGAAGGACTACGGTTGAACTGTTGCTGCCATCAATAGTTCTAACTGGTCATTTTGCCAACACATTGTATTGCATTCATTTACTATTTAAAAATGGTATATATATTTAATTCATTATACTATACATTTATTCTACTCTACTGTCTATATTTATATACCGGTAGGCTTCATATTTAATACTAAGTGTCAATGAATCAATATTTGATTTATATTACTGTCTACATAATAAAAAAATTATTATGATACATTCCATTATCTAATAACATCTATGTTATATGTATGCTATACATTGATACACTTGTAGTGTGAGAAGTGAAGAAAACTACTTGGCAGAGAAACAATCATAAATTACCATTTGAAATATGTAATGCCTGTTATTTTGTTGTCTTGGACATGCTGCAATATATATGTACAACTTCATGTGGTTTATCCTTATTCATTTGATCTGTGCAATTAGGGAGATGTCTATAGCAGACAGAATGAATGTTCATGATATCAATTGTAGTCATTTCATACTGTGTTAAATTGTCTTACTTAGAAGAAGATTTACCTGTAGACAGGGCTGTTTGGAACATAACCTCATAAAATCCTTTGTGGGGATGTTTTGTTGGGAGGGCTGATATGTACATGAGGGATGGGCTTTATCTAAGTAGAAAGGGTTCAGCAGTGTTTGCTGATGAACTAACAGCAGCAGTAGACAGTGGCATGGGAAGCATAACAAATATTTTTGGTAGTAAATATTGTTTAAACTAGAAGCGCATGGGGATTACTTAGAGTTGCCTCAAACAGGACAAGAGGCCACTAGTACACACAAACCAGTAACAAAATGTCCGAAAAACATTTCTGAAGCTGGTTATAAATGCATGTGTTTAAATGCAAAGAGCATAGTAATATAAATAAGAAAAATTAATTAACCATCATTGTAGAAAATATTAATCCTCACATAATTGGTATAACCAAATCATGGGCCAACAAAGACATATCAGATGCTGAATTAGGACTGACAGGATACGTAATGTTTAGGAGAGATCGAATAGAAAGAAGCGGAGGGGGACTCATTTTATGAATTAAAGCTATGATCGAAACAGAAAATTGCGTTTCACAAAGAATAAATCATAGAAACGCTCATAGGAACGCTCCTAACTTACGACGAAGTTAGACTGCTCATAAGAACATATATCCATCATAAGCGAGAAAATGGCGCGTAGGTTGTAAAAACTCACAAATAAGTGAACTTGCGAAAACACTTCCATAATATGTAACTGTGGTTTGCTAAAATGTCGAAGTTTGTGTGTAACTGTTTGGGGCGACATCATTAATATAATTAACTGTGGCAAGTTAAGCGTCTGTAACAGAGCTTTGCCCCATTTAACCCCGCAGCTGTAAACGCTGCCTACTAGTGCTGTACTGACTATGGTCTATGCCAATGGTGTAGAAATAAGATAGCATGCATTTTTTTTTATTTAATTACTTCCAAAACTGCATTTCGTTTCAATGAGAAATATTATTGTTATATTATTTGTGAAAACATTATGTACGTCTTGTTAAGTTACATCATTCTGCACATCCATAAATTAATTAATGCATGTAAACGTGTGCACTTGTGCAAAATTCCACAGAAAATATATATTTGAATAATAAAGTAATATAAATAAATAAATAAATAAAAATAATAAAGTAAAATATTAAATATTGTGGTATTGTTTTTTTGTAGGTCCTCATAGCTCTTCGATTTATGACCAAGTCTGGCTATATATCAGAGTTAGAAAATATACATGGTGTGTCTATATCCACAGTTAGTAGATGCATCAAAAATGTATCTACGTACATTGCTTCAAAAGCACACCAGGAGATATACTACGACTATGAACCGTAAGTTGTACCTATGTAGGCTGTGGGTGGTAAACTTATGCCTAAATTAAGAATAGACCACTGTAAGGCAGGTTTGAAGATAAAATTGCGTTTATTACAGTTTAACTACTAAAATTATACAAAACCAAGTTTCTCAGTCCTTGCACAATTTGCACTACTGATCTAACTTCGGTACCTCATCAAAGTATAAAATGTCAACCGAAAGTTCAAAATACCACCAAAAGCAGGAGCGTTAAGAACAACCATAAAAGATGAAAGTACAGATGACATTAAACACAATAATAAAGACGACTCAAAATAAGACTTAAAAGACGTCTTAAAAGTCGTCTTAAAATACGACTGGCCACAATCAGGAGTGGGCCAGGACTTGCGTTCGCCTGTACAAATACAAAACCGAACAAGTAAGCTATTTGCATATCATAGTGTCCAGTGTAAGATGATACATCAACATCTGTTAAATACCATAGTTCCAACACATTGGTGTTGTTCACAATATTGTCTGTAAAATACCTGTTATCAAACAGATGGTGATAAATGTAACATAATAATTATGTAGTGTCCATGGTATGGCGAAATATCAGATTTGTTGACTCGAGTCTGACTGAGTCGCCCAGATCATTGGCTTGAGACTTGACTTGATTTGCAGGTCAATGACGAGAGACCCAACTTGACAGCTTGTGACTTGGCAACATGTCTGTCAAATATAATACATGCTTAATTTATATATATATATATATATTTATATATATATATATAATCATATACATATATCGTTTTATGTGTATGTATGTATGTATATAGGTACATACATACATACATACACAAAGTTATATTCATATATATATATATATACATACATACATACATATTTGTGTGTCTATAACTATTACAGGGTGATTCATAATATATATATATACAGTCGCGCCTCGTTATAACGCGGTAGTCGGGGTCCACGACTTCGGACCGCGTTGTAAGCGAGGCGCGTTAGGTGTTCTCATATCTGCCACCAGGGAGCTACTAAACAACAGCGACCGCCGCCCGCTGCACCAAGTCCATGAACCCTGTCGAAGCCCCGTGTGCTTGCAGCATTGTCTTATACGGCAATATGCAGTTTATGGAACTTATTAAACGCGTATACTAGCATCAACGTGTATTATTTTTAAATGTCACACCCTCTTGACTCTTGAACTGAATAAAACACATGTACGTATACCGTTATGGAATAGATCTACTACGATGATGACGTACTGGACCAACAGGCCTACGAATGGAAAATAATAACCTGGACCTGAGCAGCCGAAAACGTATAAGATTTGACAAACGTAGTATGCAAGCTGATAAAACACAGAAAAAGACAATAGGTAGAATTAATAATTGTTTCACTTCGTCTTTCAACCGATCTCGACCGAAGCATAAATTTATTACGCACCACTTAACATCGATTCATCATTTCATATGCAGATGACGAATTCGTATTTTCGCCACCGGTAGCGCCTTGGGTTAGGAATTTGGCATGTTGGTTTCGCGCCGCGAAAACGGTTAAATTTACAATGTAACGGAAGCATGTAATTTCACCTAAGTGTTATATTGGTACTGCTTGTTAAATGCATTTAAAACGGTTGATCTGATTCTTACGCCAGGCATATTTGTGAATCTCGATTGCAATTTACAAACCGTCGAAGCGAAGCCAGCGACAGCGATTGATGTCGGCGGCAGCGCAAAACAAACAACACGTTGATACTCGTTCATTGACATTGTTCACCTAATGTTTCTTGAGAATTGTCAAAGCAATTCTAAGTAGGTTTAAGCGGGCCCATTTGACATTTTCCCCTGGCGGCAGAAATTCGGGGTCCACGACCGACCGCGTTATATCCGAATCCGCGTAATAACGGGGCGCGTTATAACGAGGCGCGACTGTATATATATATATATATAATAGTCAGACACATACACACATTTGTACATATATGCATACATGTAATAATGGAATAATCAAAACTGGTGCCACATCTTCCATTTGGGAATAAGCAGTAACATGTGCATAATTATTTATAGGTGACATGTGACAGCGACCTCATTGGGATATGGATGTCAAGTGGCCAGGCAGCTGCCATGATGACAAGTTTGAAGCAGGTTAGTGCAGATCATGTTGTTGTGTGGTTTACAGTCTACTAAGGTGTGTCAGTATGAAACTGTACTTGACCAAATGTTATTTTTGTCTTAACTGAAAAAATTATTACTAAAACAATAGTTTATAAATATTTTTTTTTAATAGTTATATTTATACAAAAAAATCTGTTATAAAAGTGGACTTTTAAAACGTGTTATAAACATGCTATGAAGGTGTTTTTATTTGTTTTAGTATGTGTTGCAAAAAATTACCGCATATAACTGCAGAATAAATATTACAATGTAAAGTATTACTTAAAATCCATAGGAAGATTTCATGGCTACTGGTTACTCGGTGACAGTGGCTACCCATGTAAAAGGTGGCTACTTACACCACTGCTGAACCCACAAACACCTGCAGAACACCGCTCCAACGCATCTCACAAGAGAACACGATCAACTGTTGAGCGATGCATTGGAGTGCTAAAGTCACGATTCAAGTAAAATATGCCCCACAACTGTTAGTAATTTACACAAGATATATTTATTTGGGGAAACCCTACCCTAGATAGGTTTTTAAATTGCGTAATTGGTGCAATTGTTTCTTTCAGTACTGTAGAATGGGTCTTACTTAGTAACAAATATATACATTGTTAAAATTGCCACAGTATGTTAGAATTATAACTATCTTAAAATACACTAAAAAGGTAATAAATATCTCATCCTAATGCTTTCACAATCATCATTGGCTTACTTATTTATAGAACTTCACGAAGGGTTTTTATATTATGAATATTTTAATATTTTGATGAATTTTTGAAATTATCATTGTAAATGCTACTTTTATTGACACAATTTTATACACTAATCCTCTGATATTGAACAAAACAAAATATCCCTAGGTGAGAAAATACAGGTGTATCTATCAACCCAAATGACATGACCTTCCAGAGTATTGCAATTTCTATTTGTAAATAACAGTGATTTATGCAGTTTTTTTTATAAAAGTTAATTATCTTGATAGAATATATGTATAGTGTGATTTGGTCAATATTTTAGCATGAAACTGTTCTCTTTTGTATGTTTAATATTACAAAACCATGTCGTAGTAGTATTGGGAAAACATTTATGATATTTAATGATTGGTTGACTCCTCAAGTACATTAAAAGTAATCAGATTTGTATTGATACAGGTGTCTCCACAAGACAGGTGGAATTTTACATTTGAAACCAGCAACAGTGTGCAAGTTGGTGATGGCTTGTGCTGTTCTGCATAACCAGGCTATAAGAGCTCGTCTGCCAGAACCAGAAGAAGATGATGGTGATGATGATGGTGATGATGGGCTGCAACAGAATGATGTTATCAATGCTGGTCATGACAACCTGCAGGGGGTTCATATCAGACGGGGAGCGGTGGTCTAATGGTTAGAGCACCCGCCTGTCGATCGAGAGGACGGTGGTTCGATTCCACCTCCGCTGTTTCGAAGCTTGGGCAATTTCGTTCACCCCACTTTGCCCGTGTCTTTCGGAAGAGACAGTAAAAGCCGTTGGTCCAAACTCCTGCGTTAGCTCAAAATTGGGCTGTTTGGAGTATAACTACTTGAGACTTGAGACTTGAGACAAAATCTCATCAGACACACATTCAGGTGAATTCACCATGAAGTCATTCCGTGTAACTGATAAGTTCAGTATTGGTTATGTTATATATGCAAGTGTGTGATTAATAATACTTACCAGAAAGCACCTATGGTTCTCCTTGCTCAACTCTGAAAGAAAAACCAATGTCGAGATCATATTCTGTTACCATTATGTAGTCACATTGGTTAAATAGGTTGTATTAAATATTATCAATAGCACATTAAACAGCAATATCACTTATTTGAAACAAAGAGAAGGTGGGATTAAGATATCTTTTTTTGTGTAGGAATATATGAAAAGGCAATGTTGGTAGGTGCATTCATTTTAGCAACTGTACACAATTTTCTGTAGTACACAGTTGAAATGGAAATAATTTGTAACATGATTTATATATTTTGAACTTACAAATCTATGTTGTGTGTCCATTTCTCAATTGCTAGCCTCTCCTCTTGTATTCGTATGAGGGCCCCAAGCAGATTATTCTGCTGTTTCATTTGTTCATTAAGTTCATCAAACTGTGACGATAGTTTGTCGTGGAACTTTAGAATTTTTTTTTTCAAAGTCATTCATTCTGTAATAAATACATTTCGTATTTTACACACTTGTCTTACTGAGGTCTATCCTTCATTTAGGCATATGTTTACCACTGCAATATACAAGTACTTCCAGTGCTTTAAGATGGATTGTGTGGTGTTTTTATGTGTGGAAGCAGTTGGGTTAATGAATAACATGTGTTTCATTTACATACCAATTACATGCATAACTCTTTCAAGTAAGTGCATACCTCAACAGTTTTATTTCGCTTCTGCACAGTTCTTGCCATTCTCATAGGTTCTATCTGTGATGGCTGCGGCTCTGCAATGGAAATGTTGTGAAGTCTTCATAAATAGTACATATTCGCCATATGGGCTGTGATATTGACAATTACACACATCTTTAAAAGCACTATCATTAATTATGTGCTAATTAAATAGTTACATCATATGTTATTGACCAACACAAATGTGACAAACAATTCCTAAATATTAATGAGTGTGCAAAGGGGTCTCAACCTCCTACCTCGACCAGTTGTGGGGGTAAACATCCCACTTTCCACCATTTTATGAACAATTTCCCACCATTTGTTTGACAACTTCACCTTTTTGTGTGACATACACATGCATACAAACATGTTGTATTTGTGGTAGGAAAGGTTACCTCCTTGCTGGATGTCAGGTGCTTGAGCACCTGCTGGATGTCAGGTGCTTGAGCACCTTGTAGAGCTTCATGAACTTCATTCTTTCCAGGTGTGTTATCAGCCGCAACTGAAAGGATCGACATTGAAGCCAGTCTACATAATTTTCTCATTGTATATTTGCTGATTGTTTGTTACATTTGCCTGTGAATGCAGACACTAAAATATATCTTCTCACAGGATATGTGATATGCTGATAATACAAATGTAAACTTACCACTGATGGCTTCACTACTGCATAAACCTCCTTCAATCCCTAAAAGTGACATTAAAATGACACTCTGTGAAGCCACACATAATAATAAGACAATACAAATACAGTTCAACCTGTCGAAGTTGATAACCCAAAAGTCTTGGTGTCATGATTAAGGAGGTTCCATTGTAATTCTGATACAAAGATTCATACAATGGTTAATGATATTGTATGTACACTGTATTATTTAGTGAAAACTGATTCACTTAGAAAAGATGCATGTGTTAAGTTTATATAATTAGTTTATTTTCTACATTTATATAATTTAAAGTATGATAAAAAATTATGTTACTGTATTACTCAGCTTCTATGGAGGCTGCATAGCAAAATAAAACACACCATAACAACTATTACCAAGGGTTGAAATTAAGAAATTTAACCCACTCGCCAGGGGGACTAGTAGCCTTAATATGTTACTCATCCCCATGAAAAATCTCTAATCCCCATTTTTGGTGGACATCGTCAAAATGCGACCTTTTTATGCAAATTCGTATGTTGACCTGCAATGCTCCTTAAACATAAAATGAACAAATAAATATAAATTTCACAATTGATGATGCAACGTAATTATTTTATTCAATTAGTACTAAATCAGATCCCGAGTTTCTGGACGTTGTCAACGGCCACATGACTCGACTCTCGAGTCCTCCACAATGTCCCCAGGCAGTGTCAGTGAATGAAATCTTTCAGGATTTGGGCAACTGCATTTTCATCCATATCTGACTCATCAGAGTCATCATCAATGTCACCAATGTCAGTGATGATGTTGGGCCTCCTTGTCCTGGGCCCAGCATGATCCCAATGCTTCACTACAGATGATGGATCAAACTGGTCCACATCAGGGGTTTCCGGCAAGACTGTCATCAGATCTGCCAGATAGATGTGTGTCAGACAACCTGCTTCTCCAGTCAGATTTAACAAACTTCATGTGGGAAAACCCCCTTTCAGCATTTGCTGAAGAGGCGGGAAGGGTGGGGATCAGGTCAATAAGTCCCAGTACATTGGGGCACCGTGTCCCAAATGATAGGTTGACTTCCTCCCACGACAGCTTCTTCACTGTGGGATAACTTGTGTAGAGAATACTTTTGAGCTTGGTCCACTCTGGTACCACTTTGGAAACATCCAGCGCTGAGGACGAGAGGATTTGTCCAAATGTCTTGACCAAGGTATCCACCTTGTCATCACCGAAGTTTTGTTGTGAACAAGGGATGTTGGCCACAGCTTCAGGTTGGCGATTGATGACGCTGCAATGATTCCTTCTGCCCCCTCTTCGAATCTGTCACTGAGACAGCAGCCCCTGTACCATTCCACGTCTGGCTTCTTCAAAAGCAGAGGATGGTGCTCCTATTGTCTCTCAAAGAAACTGGTCTTTGCCATTAATCAGCTTTAGAGAAGGCCCATCCTTCTTTCCATACTTCTCGATGACTTCTTTGCACGCAGTTATCTCGGAATTGATGTCCGCGATTGTGATTTCCTTCTGCTGGAATGCTGTTGAGACATCATTCAAGGCTGCAGTTACATCTGCCATGAAGTGGAGGAAGTACATCCTTGGAATGTTGCAGTGCGTAGTAATAATTCTTTGCCTTTGCGCACTGCTCTTTTGCCCTTCCGTGTACATCGGGGTTCATGACCTGGGATAAATGGGTCACAAGCCCCTTGTATCCCTTCAGCACATTGGAAACTGCTCTAGATATGTGGGGAACCCAACGTGTCCCGCCGACTCTACTCGGGATACGGTGGGTCTCTCCGAGCGCATCAAAAGCTTGTTTGAGGCTGCTCCCGTTGAGGGGGCTGTTCCGGTAGAAGGAGTACAAAGAAAGGAGCAGTGCTTCAACTTTCTTGTACAGCTGTATCCCGCGAGCAGCTTCATTGTAAGCCACTTCATTTCTGTGTGCAGAGCAGTGAACAGCTACAAGTTCTGGTCGGTCAGGCCGTTGTCGAGTTTCGCCATAAATCCATTGTTTTCCCCAACATGGTGCTTGCGCTGTCAGTTCCAGTTCCCACAATCTTCTTTTCCCACGAGGGGCCAGCAAAGTAATATGTGAAGAGAGTTGACATTGCCACTTCTATCTCTTGGGCATCCCACCCCCCTTGGCGATATTTTTCACCCCAACAAAGTGAACATTAATTGACCCTTGGTGACAGTACCGAACATGCCAGTTCGGCCTCGGTGTGGCTGTTGTCAGTTGAACCATCACAGATGAGGGACACAAACTTTGCCTCGGCAACCATCTCTTTCATTTCATCCCTTTGTGCCCGAGCAATGTGATGGATAAACGTTGCACACTGCTTGTCGTTTCTGTAGGTGTTGCCAGTAGTGTAGTGGCTGCTCGTTTACGAAATCGGATATATCGGGAAAGAAGATTTAAAATTTAATTTTTCGATACAATGCGTTACGTTTATGTATGTACGCCTAATTCAAATTGCTTGCATTTATATATGGTTGCAAAACGAGTGGAAAATAGCCACTCGCCCGGGGGACTAGTGCAGGCCAAATGTTACTCATCCCCAGGAATTTCTATTCGACATAGACATAGACAAATTCCCAGCAGATGTTTTTATAGTGTACACAGCCATTGTCTTAACCAAAACATGTACTTACATCTACTGATTTGCATATTTAATAAAAAACAACACTGTTGCCTTTTAACCTTTCATGGCTAACGCTTATCGAGGGAAATCTTCAGAATGGTCTTCGTGCAGTAACTGCAGCATGACTGAGTGCTTCCCAGAGAAGTCGAGATGAAGTTGGAATGAACAGGTGTGCTAGGGGGTGAAATGTAAAACACTTTGAACAGTGCAAAGGACTGGATACAACGAACATAATTTTCATGCGTATCTGTCTGCCTCCCTCCCTGTCTGCTTCCATCCCCGATTACGTATTCTCGACATTATAATATGCATGTGTCGATACAATTAGAATAAAAGCTTTCCAGAGAAGTTGCGATACATTTTTATCCAACGTAAGGGGCTGTCCTTTTCTGCCCACATTTAAATCACATTTACAGCAGAACACTGAACGTACACCAACTGATGCGTATTATTATTTTTTTTTGTAACCGTGTTGAGAAAATTGCTTTAAACAGAATGATTACGTATCCTCAATAGAACAACACGCCTGTGTCGATACAATTAGGATACCAGAATAATTGCGACATAGAAATCGCGCTTCTAAGTGAGGATTACAACGTCATTCAGGGCGTTGACAGGTGTCAAGTCGTGGTGCTGCAAATGATTATCTGATGCAAACAGGACAACACCGTCCGAGCGCATGGACAATGCATGTCGTGGTTCGTTGATTACCTCCGCCAGCACAGACAACATGCCACAAGGGTTCATTCCTGTTTACCAGCCAGCATGCGTGGAGTTCTTGCATTTAGCGTGTCTTATATAGCAATCCATGCGAAGTTGGTGATTCTTCTTCCAAAAATTGGTATACTGTGTACGGCCTACCATGACTGAAGAATGATCAATTGGAGAAATATGGAGGAGTGTGCAAGATAGCATTTCGTGTGCTACTTCTGCGTTGACGTGCATGTTATCTGTTTCAACATACGTTGTATTTCAATAGCACACGCTGCGTGCTTCCTGTGGTGTTCTCTGTAAAAGCTGATCTCATCTAGATAGGTAGAAATGCATTGCGTTGACAACCAGTCAGACGAAATTGGTGAAGAAAGAGATGATTCGAGACAGCTACTAACAAAAGGTGCATTATAAACAGGGACTGTGTGACCTAACAGAATGCGGAAGGTTTGTGTATAAACATTATTTGGCTTTGTAGATAAATAACATCTATACTAAGGAGTACACATATTTGATATGGTATTAATTCTGATACATATTTTATTCATTCTACAAACGATTGATCATTTCATATGGAGTTTTGAATAATGTATTGGGACAGATTAATTATTAGTTACAACTATTTTTTCTGCTTCTGATGCAACTCATGACTGTGTATTAGCCGCAAGAAAATGTGGCAAGGAGACAATACACTTTCTAGGCGTTTTGGCTTATTGTTGGCTAACGTAACTGTTATGTGCATTTGTTCAACAAAGTAACGGCGGTGGGAATTGCTAGATGCATAGATAATAAACAGACATACCAGTTAACACAACTGTTCGATGATACTATTGCCAATATAATAAACCTTTTCCACTTGGAGTGTGTTGTATTCCTAAGACAGGGTTTTGTAGGGTTGTTGATATCAATTACACGGCCAACGTTCTAGTAGACGCCATCTTAGAGTGATCACTTCCGGCGCATGCGCATAATTTTCACCACTAGATCTGCATAATTCAATATTAATAACATAGACTAGTAATATTATTTATGCATGTTATACACTTTGCTGCATTACAACATGAACTATGCCATATAAGAAACATTCTAATTAACTAAATTGTTTAATTAATAGTTGTTATATCAGTTAAATGTAAAGTTAACATGTTTCAAGAGTTCACACCACAAATTCACCTAAAAAGGGTATACATACTATATAAACGGGTAGACGTGTTGTAATAAGAGGTTGAAAGCTCAACATATAGGGATTGTCAGTAGTTTGGGTGGAGAACTGCACAATGGTCTGGGGGCCGACAAATCTCTCCCCTGAGAGCTGCTCGATAAGCAACCATAAGAGACTCGGTGACTGTGGATTGGTCTCTCCACCGACCGATAGGAGGTGCAACCAAATAGCAGATAATGCTAAGTGTCACTCACGTCATTGGTCTCTTATTTTTAAACAAAAGAACATCGATCATTACATATTCAGATAAAGGTTATTATTCTCGATTCGCATTAGTTGATCAATCGGCATCAGTTTTATTGTCATCGTAGCAAACGTCTGTCAATCCGTAATCAATTACATGTAAATTATTATGTTGATGTCCTTCCTTGCATTTTAGTAACTCAATGCTTTCATTATATCACTTTACGTCACTCCCAAAACAAAAAGGCTATATAATGTTAGTGTTTTATGGCACTCCAGCACACATGCACATTTTTTCTCTTCGAAGAACAGCCAGGTCACACTGTTAAATTAATGCTTTCCACACGTTTTGATTTTACTGTGCTTCTCTACATGCCTGACACATAAGGAAACGTCTTGCACATATTGTGCACACCTAATCGATTCAAATAGACATGGAAAATTTACCTCACCAATAATAACAAACTCGGTTTTACTTGCATTTAACTTTAATGTAGTCGCTGTCATCCAGTGGAAGATTTTGTGGAAACAATCCCTGAGCTAGTTTTGGAAGTGAATTGTATCTCGTGTAGCCAAAATAGCATATTTCTGTGATTTATTAACATACACTTGGTGATCCAAGTTGTAAGTCCAAGTCTGGTCAATAACAGATTTAACGCCTACACATGGTTCACTGAATTGTATAAATTCAGTCAACACTTGATCATTTGCTGTGTCGCCAGAACTGTCTGCACTGATTGTCCTTAAACACTTCGAGGAGAAACCATTTGGCAATATCTTCATTTTGTTGGACCCCCGACTGCAACGGTATTTTTCAAATAACAAACAAACATACAAACAAATAAACAAACAAATAAACAAACAAACAAACATAAGTTATAACATTTACATCCATTAAATTTAACAAAGGTAATAATAAATACATTTGTATGTGGGCATTTTCACGTACAGGGTACACTTTTGCCAAAATGCACTTTCACGCATAGTATTGAAATAATTAATGGTGTGATATTAATTCAGTCTTATTACCATACAATTTTGAGGCTGAGCGGGATTGGGAGACTTTACATGAAACCGCTAATAATCTGTATATCTGGACAGAGGTCTTTAAAAAAAAGGCGCTAAAATACGAATAGATGGAACGTGATACGTCTCTTTCATGGTTTCATCAATTATAGCAAAAGCAAATTCATTAATTTTCACATGGTTTCATAAATTATAGCAAAAGCAAATTCATTAATTTTCACCTAAATTAGCTAAGGAAGCTCCAGCACATGATCACAGAACAGAATAAACTAATGAAATCTAAATATATATATTCCTTGCTCACTTACCATATGCTTCTGGGAAAATCTCAGCTGATGGATGCACAACAACCAACTCACTTCTTCGTGGTGATGTCCTACTCACGAGAGATGGAGTCCACAGCTGACCCATTGTGTCTGGAATGATATTAACAGACGTCGTCATTTCATCTTCCCAAAGGACAATAAATGAATGGGAAAATGTTCTACAGTTTCTGTTAATGCAGGCCATGTGAATATGTTAAAAAACAAAATTTACAAATATCTTGTTACACATAGGTTTAAGAAAAACTGTCTAGTTAAATGCTTCCTTTTCTGTTTGAATCAACCAAAGGTTCCATTCCAATAATATATATAATTCTAACTCGACCAAACATTACATCTATATTACACATATGTTGAATAATGGTGGAATGATAGGATGAACATTTGAAGAAGTATGCCGACGACCATGGGAGGATGAACATTTGCAGCAGTACGAATACCTCAAAAAGCCATCTTGGGGCACCCTGGGGCAAGACAGACACCCACATACCTGGACAGTTCGGTCTACAACTCCTTCCCCGTGTTTTTAGTTCTGTTTTAGTCTATGTTTGATCGCCCTGACAGTACATGGCAAAGTCAGTCTAGGTTGCCCAACCATGGCTTTGTGTTCTTTCGAATGTCGAGTACAACAAAGATACGTCATGCCTGGACTATTCTGATCGAACGCAGCAACAAGTTGAATGTTAAACCTCTAACCATGCATAAAATACCGAAATAAGGAATTGTGTACCATATTGGTTCGTCCATATAAATATGGACGAAACATTGCCTGAATAATAATACATACATACACACATGCAAATATTATGATAGTACAGATGCTATAATAGTTGTCAAGTAAAAATGGAGTTAACACATAAAATATACCTTCCAATTCATAAATTGGTGAAATGTTATAAAAGTGTTATATGCACGTATTTCCACAGTGACTGGGAGTGGTAGTGTTTAACAAGATTTAACAAGATTGCCATCTCGAACAACAAGTTCCAGATGGCAAGTGGACAAGGAAGCCATTGGCTTATCGAGAGTCCAACAATTTTCTCATCTATGTGTAACCCGCCCTTATCAGATATCTGTCAATTCTATTTTTAAACATATTCACACTACTAGCATTAACACAATCATTTGGCAGTTTGTTCCATTCATTTATCACCCTCTGTGAGAAAGAGTACTTTCTCATGTCCAACCTACACTGCTCCTTAACTAATGCTGCTTTGTGTCCTCTGGTTCTACTGCCTTCTTTATGTTTGAAGAACATATTCCTATCAACATCCTCATAACCGTTCACTATTTTAAACACTTCTATTTGGTCTCCTCTTAGTCTCCTGGTCTCTAGTGTTGTCAAACCACATTGTAATAAGCGACTTTCGTAACTAAGGTCTCTTAATTCTGGAATCATCTTAGTTGCTCTTCGTTGTATTCTTTCTAGCTTATCTATGTCTTTTTTACGATATGGCCTCCATGCTTGAATACAATATTCCAAATGTGGTCTAACTATTGCTTTGTACAGGGGTACAATTAGATGTTTCTCCTTATACATGATAGTTCTCCTAATTAGCCCTAGAATTTGATTTCCTTTCGAAGCAGCAATCCCACATTGCTCTGAAACTTTCATGTCAGCATTAAATGTTACTCCTAAATCCTTTTCTTGTGTGGTTCTACCTAGTACAGCACCCCCCATTTTATATTCCTCGTCCATATTTCCATGTCCTATGTGTATACATTTACACTTCCCAAAATTGAATAACATTTGCCATTTTTCTGACCATTTAACTAATTTTTCTAGATCATCCTGTAAACTTTGTTTATCTGTATCATTAGTAACCTTTCTGAATACTTTTGTGTCATCTGCAAATTTGAGTACTTTGCTAGATATGTCATCCTCCAAATCATTTATATATATTAAAAACAGTATAGGGCCTAACACTGATCCCTGTGGTACCCCACTCAAAACAGATTTCCAGTTTGAAATCTTACCATCTACTATTACTCTCTGTCTTCTGTGTGTAAGCCACTTTTCTATCCAGTTGATTACATCATTGCCTATACCATGGGCTTTTAGTTTAAGTAACAATCTGATGGTTCAATGTTTAGTGTCATTGTAAAATTAAAACAAATGCCTCTTTCCTTTGTATACAGGTGATACAATTCAGAAAATAGTAATAATTTATCGTACTCAATATAACCAGGATGCAAGTAATTCCAAAAACAATGCCCCGAACGCTGCGGTGCGCAGAAGAGTTGCACGAGTCATTGTATGTTCGCTGCCCCAGTCGAACAAGCACGGAGAGGACTTTTTTGTTAGTAATGCAGTGGCGTGATACGTAGTAAAAGTTTAACAATGTACTGTTCATATAAGTTAGCATCTCTCTGATTGTATGCCTACCAATATTATCTGGACAATATCTCATCATTAACTCCACGGACAGTATTCCAGAAATACTTTTTATAAAACAATATCTCTTCAGAAGTATATTGTTCTGCTACTGCATTACACACAGAATGTCTGCAAATTGTACAAATACCGAAGTTGATTTTCGGCTGTCTTTGCAGATGAAAGCGTATCAGTGAATTTCAGTTAGTTGATAGTAAATTTTTATAACATCAGTGAACAATGTAATTTGCTGGCTCAGTAACTTGATTAAATACAAATTTTAAGGTGGCTCATCGAATGTTAATTGTAATTCTTTTCCTAAATAACAACATTCTTCTTCACATAACGGGCGGGTCCAGTCTCAGAAAAAAGGGGTGCCCAGTTTTCCAATAATTTTTTTTTTTTATAATCTAATTTACTGAAATATATAATTCTTGTAATTCTAGATCCTGTTAATGTGACTTACCAAAGTTGTTTCTGTGGATATACTGAAGGTGTGGTTCCACCATCTCTATGGAGATCACCTTGAATGATGCCAAGGCCACTAAACGGGCTGTGTGCTGGCCATGCCAAGGAATCAGGTCACGTTCCACGTATGTACATGGTTGTACTCAGAACACACTGCAAACACAGCAGTGAGCTACAGTGATTCACTTTCCATTATTCAAGCACCTGATACTGACAAGCCGCGTCGTATCAAACGAAAGCTGATATGATCATAATCAATGGTTCAATTTGGATTAATTGAAAAGAAAACCAAACTTTGACTTGTATATTTTATATAACTGTGGATGTCAGAATATATGTAATTGATGACCCACTAAAAATCAACCCTTAAATGTGACATGTTCACCATCATGAAATAAAGCTTTTCCCGGTATATTTGAATATTTTCCAAAGACATACTTGAGATTTGGGCCTACCACAGACGAGATGCCTCGATGACAACATCACCTTAGTGTAATTATGTAATTTCTAGATTATCCGCCAGATCTCGCCACTTAAATAAATCGAAATACGTTGCTATTTTAGCCTGGCGTTGGCTGCATCGAAGCGTCAGTCTGGTTTGGACAACTTCATTACTAAAACAAACCAGGCTGCACAAATTGTCGAAAAGACGTATCAATAAATAGATGTGTAAACCGTTTGTGATGAAAGATCCCGGGTAACAAAATACTTAACGCGTGTCTTAATATAACGTATTCAATAATAAACATGATATATGTCATGCAATTGTCATCACAAACATTGAATCGAGCTATATATGTCAGACCTTACTTTCCCGGATGTAGTCAAGTAAAACCATGGCAATTTATTCGCTTAGTTAATGCAGCAACTGAGACAAAGTGAAATAAAAAATTACTCCCAAGGTATCTCAATGCAACTTATATACCATATAAGTTAAACTTATCTCATACGTAGCCACAATTGAGTGTTAGGTCCTCAAAAATGGTAGTAGGTTGACCTCAACATTGGTGGGAGGTTGGATTGGTGGGAGATGGTACTCTAAAAACTGGTGGGAGGTTGCCGCTCCCCCAAACAGGTGGGACTTAGGTTGAGACCCCTCCCATTACCGTTCTTAAAAGTACGAACGGTAGTAAACATTAGTGGTGTTCTCCCTGTCCTGCTAATAAATATAACTTAGATATCTAGCTTACATCGTATGTCAAACTTAAACATGTCTTCTTTGAAATAACGTCTGCAAACTGATAAGTATTCACTAATGGATACCATTGTATATGTGTTTAAGTAGGAGTATCTCGGCGCGAAGCTTATGGAGCACAGGTGACCGACAAATCCATCTGACGTGAGTGCCTATTAGCTATGGAGCTAGCAAGGTAGAGCTAGCAAAGTAGAACTCTGCTGAAACTGTCTAATGCGTTACGCAATGCTTCCCACCATTTTCTGCAGTGACCGGAATAGGAGCGGCCAGATGAATGCATGTGTTTACCAGACCCACCGTGACACTGTAATTGAACGACCGCCACATTACTAACTTGTTGAACAGAAATAGCCGCACCTCGTGTTCGCATTAGTTAGTGCTAGACATACTTAACACATAAACCAAGGTTACAAATAACTTTCAATTTAATTTCACAAATCACCAATCATATATGATAAAACATAACAATATAACATAACAAACAATTAGTTTCATGCAGATTATATACTAAGTATTATACTTATTGAAGTATTTATTGAAGTATTTAAGTTTCACAGTATGACACTGCCTAGGCATACACGAACGACATTGAATTCAACAGGCGAGCTTCTTGCGACACTGCCACGCCCGTAGCTGAAGAGCCCAATGGCAAATTCAAACCCGTAATCTAAACTACAGTTTTACCAAGTCTACTTAATTAAAAGGCAAATATATATGTATATATGTGACAAAACTAACTCACCATGGTATAGAAATGTAAAACTAATCCGCGAGAAGGCCAACATGTCTAACGTAGAATATCACCGTCAGCACACGTCTCCGGTCCAGGACAAACTGCGGTGGTCATTAACTGAAACCCGTCAAGCTAGTTAATCTGGGAATTCCTCTGCTATCCTAGTGGCCTCTAGTGAGTGATTCAAGGTACTAACCATGCGATATAATAGTGCACAAATTAGGGTTACTTCCCCCACTTTAAAGTTTAGAAATCCGCTGCTAAAATACATAAGACAGTGGATTACTTAGGGGTATTGGGCCATTTGACCCCTCTGGCTGAAATCTTATTTTTTCCGAGTGTAACCTGTTGCGCCGCCTCATAGAAGTAAGTTAAATTAATGAGTTACTATGATTGACTTGTCGAGATCCTAGATGGGCTATTTGTGTTTTGTGTAGGGCCAGGTTACTCAGTTTGAACAGTGCGGTTACCGGCGTCGTGCTTACAAATATTGACACTAGGTGGCTCTGTGTTTCTCTCTCTCTCTCTCTCTCTCTCTCTCTCTCTCTCTCTCTCTCTCTCTCTATATATATATATATATATATATATATATATATATATATATATATATATATATATATATATATATATATATATATATATATATATATATATATAGACAACTTACGAATAACCTGAAGAAAAATAAAGAAAAACTTCTTAGTGTCATTACTATTAAATAATTATGATAACATTTGTTATATTTGGCTTTAATGTATTGACTTATGGTTAGGGTAGGATATTTGTTTATCTAACCCTGACTTAGCCCATATGCAAGCCATAACCCTAATTTATATTGTTAATTGAATTAGCTTAACTAAGCTAACATAATTTAATATGATATTTCAATTAAATGTCACCCACTAGCACTGACACCCAGTGGCATTTCCAGCAGGCCTGAAGTCACTAGCCTGCGACAGACAGGTTCAGACAATGTGTGAATGAATTAGGACGGGGGAGAAATACCAATTACCAACTGCATTGGGTACTGGGTAGCGGGCTAGTGGCCTAGTTGGCACTTGTCAGTGGGCAGGTCATTCAGGTGGGCAATGTTTGGAGGGAAGACCTAGACAATAGAATGTCCACTGATAGGGTCAAAGGGTGATAAGTTGATGGTTAATCATGGCTTGATTGCCTCTGCAAATATTTCTAAAGTAAACATTTGGGGCTGGCTACTTCCAGCCAAGTGAACTTATGGGGCCATTAGATTCCATGCAAGGTCTCAATTTGCAACTATATAATACTAAAGAAATAATTTTAAGCATTCATTAACCGGAATTACAATTTGTAATAAGTTTTTATTAAAAAATAAAGTAATAATCGGTGTTTTGTTTGAATATTTTTATTATGTCCAGCCCAGCCCGGCCCGCTCACACTAGGCCCAGGCCCGGACCCAAAGCCCGGCCCGCGCAGGGCACTAATATATATATATATATATATATATATATATATATATATATATATATATATATATATATATATATATATCATAATTAGCTGCACCAACGTGTGTGCATGGGGAAAATTATTTATAACATATATTTCCGCTTTTGTGTGTGTAGATGGGGAGGAATATATTTTAATGCCGAAAGTCGAAATTCATCCATTATTTCCCCTGGTTGACTTTCTCTGTTATAATTCATTGCTATTATATACAGTACCTATTATTGTAGCTATAATATATTCATGTTATTAATAAACTGATGTCAACTACCGGCTCGTAGGCGTAGAGAACATCAGAAAATACCGTGGACGTGAAGTAACTTATTTTGAAACGGAACTGTATTGGAAGTGGCTAAAGAGAAAGGTTCTATAGGGGTAGATTGTGTATCGTATAGTTTTCACGGAGAAGAATACATGAATGGAGCAACGTATCTACTAACTATTTAAATGCTAGCACTCTGAATATGTTTAAAACAAAACTGAGAGATATCTCATCAGGGTAGGTTACACAAATACGTAACAATGTTGCTCGAGAAAACTAAATGCTATGTTGTCCATTTGCCATCTTGAGTGTATTGTTTTTCGTGGCAATCATATTACAGAAGGCATTTAATTGCATCACCCAAAATGATATCTAGGAAAATGATGACGAAACATAACATATATCAGCTTGGAGGACATAGCAGAAAAAGTTAAATAGACGCAAAGACAATAAATCGGAGAGTTCCGGGATGATTTCTGAAAATGTCGCAGTTAAAAAACATGCTCCCAAAAGATGGTTCGTTCGTTCAGTTGCATAGTTAGTGAGATCACCATTCTTTGGTAATTTTGTACAATGGTACCTTTGCACCAGTCATCGAAATTGTTATGTTTTCCATTCATATCTTCATGAATAAGGGTAAGAGATGTCTAAAATTCTGGCACGTTCCCAAAATTGGCTACAGTCTACGACGGAGGGTGAGTGCGCATAAAGTTGAAGTCACCCATTGTTACAGCCGGTCACTGAGTTGGTTCCAATCTTTACAAAATCACAATTCCTAGATTGATGTGTTTGGACTATAGGCGCTAATAAATACCTGGAGTTATTGATTTAAAGTTTTAACTGTCACAATTTATGGCGGATCCAGATTCTGAAAAAGGGGGGTGCCAAGTTTACCAGAAAATACACCAGATGGCAGTTTTTTCAGCAGGATACACGCAGGCACGCACATAGTAGTCCACCTTTTTAGAATGCTACCCCTTTTGAAAGTGTACAATGACCTTATAACAGCGGTAGCCTCTCGTGAGGGGAAATTATCATGGAAAATTCTTATGTACTGCATGGTCGCTTTTGACAGGGACCTTTACAAGACGTGGACCACTGCATGGCCGCTTGTGATAAGGACCTTACAAGAGGTGGACCACTGCATAGCCGCTTGTGATAGGGACCTTACAAGAGGTGGACCATTGCATGGCCGCTTGTGATAGGGACCTTACAAAAGGTGGACCACTGCACGCCATTCGTCTTCTCGGTCAAATACAAAGTACCATCGTGTGCTTCGTCGTGCGTCTTTCGGAAGTCCAAACCGATCTACTCGACCTTTACGGCGATGGCTGTGCATGCGACTCCAGGGGAACTCCAAGTATTCCTCACCATTTTCAGTTGTTTATCTTTCAGGACAAAGCTGAACTTTTCACTGTTTTATGGTAATTAAAAAAAACTTTGGACCTGGTCTTCTGCTGTGTTTGCTCCAAGATAATAGCAATACTTTTGTGCTGCATTATATTCGAGGCCTACGGCTCTTTATTGTTTCGTGTCGCCAAATGCGTCTCCAAAAACACATCGTTGTGATTATCGAGATGGGTGACATCGTAGCTATAGCTTCTCAGGGTGATACTCTGCTTTTCACAGAGAATTACCGTCTTTACTCTGGGCTGCAGCTTAAGCCTGACAATAGCTGTTGTAATTCACTATAATTTGTGTTTAAGCATAATGGGGGAATCAATTGGCAGTACTGGTTGCAACCTTCGAATGATAACGAAAGTCCAACATTTGTATGCATTCAGTGCTGTATTATTCTTCCCTGGAATGCACATCAGGTAGATGACCCATAAGGGGTTTGTAATGAACAAGGAGAAGAATATTAAATGGCCCTCTTCGATTAAAAAGACGTATGTGATGAAACGTCTGACGTACAGTTGCGAGGTGTACTGAGTTATACCGTGGGTCGCCACAACGTAGGGCTTTAGAACACGGAACAAACCGTATACGCGTGAAACAGTTTATTCACCCATGTCCAAATTCATCTATCCGAGTGGTAGCAGTAATTTACAAACTAAGCTACAAAACTAAGCTATGTGTGATCATTAACTCAGAATCAAGATATTGACATTTCACAAAGCACTGACAGGATACAAGACTAGCAAAACCATGGTAACTGTCGTTACGGTTGGTGTCCTTGTGCGTAACAACCGTTATTAGGATTGGCTAGTAGTGAATGTGAAGTCCCGACTATTCGTGTTTATTTTTCTTTTGAAGTACAGTGTCTGATCAATCTTTTGATATCTTTTTAATTTAAATTATTGTAATGGGATATGATTAAATAGAATATATATATATATATATATATATATATATATATATATATATATATATATATATACATATACATATACATATACATATACATATACATATACATATACATATATATATATATCTCTTCTTTCTTACCCCTCCCTGAAACAATTCTTGTGGACGTCCCTGGCTGAGTACTAATATATTTTTTAATGCCACGTAAGTTGTCTATGAAACGCTGAGCAGTGCAGATAGCAGATTCTTCGTTTGGCTCCATACTGATACTGATGATATGATCTTTGAATAGGCGACTGGACATTTTGAATGGCTTGGGATCAAACGATTATTTTTTCTGTGAAGTGGGTGAAAGGATTTAGTTATTGCGTATTGTGTGTGGTTGCTCAACAAAATAAATCAAAGGTTAATAAACTTTACTGCAAGGACACATTGGAAACGTGTCTAAGCCACTAAACAAAGGCGGGTCCTTGAAACTTGTATTGATAACAATGGGGTGTTACATGCTGAGCAACAGCTCGGAGGATTAGACACCTCAGTGCATTGAATGAATGGAACCAATTGTCTACGGGTTGTATAACTGCTACCAGCGTGAATATGTTTAAAAACAAGATTGACACATATCTCAGGAGGGCGGGTTACACGTAGATGAACATTGTTGGACTCTCGATAAGCCAATGGCTTCGTTGTCCACTTGCCATCTGGGCCTTTGGTTTGGATGGCATATCTTGATAAATATTGTTAAACATCTAGATAACCCTAAACATATTTAACAACATTGAACAAGATTTGTCATCTAAGCCAAAGGCTCGGATGGCAAGTGGACCAGGAAGCCATTGGCTTATCGAGAATCATGCTATCATGCAAATATCTACTGCTGCTGAGAGTTCATCCGCAAATAATGCCCCCTTTCCACTTAGATGAAATCCATCTTCATATACATATCAGTCCTCCCAACAAAACTTCCCCACAAATCCAACTTCCTCTTCCATACACAGCTTCTGTACTAGTATGTTAATTACCATCCTCCAGCAATTTCAATATCTCAGACCCCTCCTTCCAATTAATGGTAGAATCCCTGAGAGAATTACCTGCTCAACCCACTTCTGGTTTAGTGTTCTGACTAACTGCCTGTATGGCAGTTGTACCCTCCCTCTCTATGTTATTTCTTCCTATGTGTACTAAAACAGATCCACCCTTTCCCGAACCCATAATGTTTTCTACCCTCTCAATTATAGGCTAGGCAAGGCAAGCAAACCACCAAGCCATCTCCCTTGTTTAAGTCTCTGTTGGTTTTCCTAACTATCGAATCACCCACAAACATTCTCGCTCTCTCCCTCACCCCCTCTAGCACTACCTCAGATTTGCTCTTCCGTTCTGTCACACTGCAGCCTTGTCACCTGGTAGACTGTTATCAATCACCCTCTCACCCATCAACATGTCACGTTTCCCTCCCGTCTCTTGGCTAACTTGCGCTCCCGTCGCCTTCCCTCCTGACACCTTCCTCCCATCTCCCTCACTCCCATCACCGTCACTCTCGTCTCCTGTCTACATCGCTCCTGTCTCCTTCTCTCCACTTGTCTTACCTCCCATTTCTTTCCTTCCAGTCCCCATACGTTCTGTCGCTCTTCGACCTGTCACCTTACCTCCTCTAAGCCTCCTCCCAGGCTGAGGTGATATCTCCCTAGCATCTCTCTCATCGTCTCCCCCCACCTTATCATCTACTGCCCTCACTGGAACCACTGGCACAACCTGCTGTCACGATTTTTACTAGTATGAACGATACAATTCTTTAGTCCAGGGGTAATAATGAATAACAGCGGATGAGCCGATGTGACTTACTTTACTTTCGTGTTCCGATTATGTATATAATAACCAATACTATGGCAAATATATCTCATTGATATGAGACTAGAACACACATTTGTATATATAGTTTGCGCATTTATTACGTAAATTGTACAACAAGATATGTTTAGTGTTCAAAACATCAACAGTAATACAGGATAACAAGTATACCACTTAGTATATTAATGATCTCTGACATCATTACATAATGACAATGTTCAGTTAAAATCTAGTTATAATTACAAGTTAGAATGAAATTTTCAGTCTTACCGGAAATAGAGTTCAAAGATTTTGAAAGTTCCAATACTGTTCACGCATTCTATCCTTGGATGTGGGTTAAACTAAAAGCTAACATCGACTCCTTCCCTGGGTCGTCACAGGGATAATACTAACACTTTGCACACATAACACTTGACGATCGTTGGATAAACACATTTGATTCACGGACGAACACTCTTACGATGACTGACGAAATAAGAATAACGAAACAAGAATAAACGCCTCGACTGTGAAGATCGATGTAGTTTAGAAGTACGCTTCAATGAAGGTGTTTGTCGACGCATGTCACGCGATCACCAGGATGAACGTCTCAACGATGGGAATCAACGTAAGTCGCACAGTTGTGTAGACGTAATCGCTTCAATGTAGATCTTCTATGTGAATTAATGATCATCTTGTCGCTTTTGTGAATTTCAATTTTAATTTATCGAATAGTTAAATGTTGAGACCTTTGTGAGTGAATGCGTTTTTGCATAGATAATCAAGAGTATGTATTGACTTTAATATAGCTTGTGTTATCCAAAAATGTTTTTTATGTTTATATTTATTTAGTTTTACTGACTGCTCAGGAATGTGTTCATCAAGTAAACTGTAAAATTTGTCAAGAAACATAGTGTATGCCACATTTGAGTACTCATTATACAAGCTTTTTCCTAAGTTATCCCAATTTGTTGTGAAAAGAGCATGTTTAAAATTGCCTAAACTAGAATCGCTAACATTTCTATGTTTTACCATTTTAGATGCATCTAGGGTAATAGTCGGAAATGTAAGTCATAATATATCCAGCAATGAAAGTAGCTTGAGGGTTATACTTTAAGAAAATGTGATCAATAAGTGTGGTTGAGTTTATAGTTACTCGCGTAGGCTTTGATGTTTGTGTCACCACAGATAATGATATCTGTGTCACCATAGATAAAGGTGTTTGTGTCACAACCGATAATGATGTTTGCATCACCAACGATAATATTGTTTATGTAATCACGGATGATGTTTGTGTCACCACAGAAAACGGTGTTTGTATCACAACCGATAATTATGTTTGTATCACCACAGATAATGATGTTTGTGTCACCACAGATAATAATGTTTGTGTCACCACAGATGACAATGTTTATATTTTCATTCTGCAGTTGTTTGAAGATTCTATTAAGATTCTGAATAAATACATTCCTTGTACTTAGGTCTGGTGATCTATATACTGATCCTAGTATTGTGTTCTTGTGTGTGGAACCATGGGAGCTGAAACTGTACACGAGAGTACATGTGTAACACATTGAAGTAACTGAACACGAGAGTACATGTGTAACATACTGAAGTAACAGTACATGAGAGTATGCGTGTAACACATTGAAATAACAGTACACAAGAGTACGCATGTAAAACATTGAAGTAACTGTACACGAGAGAACGCACGTAACACATAGAAGTAACTGTGCACGAGAGTACGCATGTAACACATAGAAGTAACTGTACATGAGTGTACGCGTGTAACACATTGAAATAACTGTACACGAGAGTACGCGTGTAACACATTAAAATAAATGTACCGAGTGTACGCATGAAACACATTGAAGTAACTCCACACAAGAGTACGTGTGTAACACATTGAAATAAATGTACATGAGACTATGCATGTAACACATTAAAATAACTGTACACAAGAGGATGCGTTTAACACATTGAAGTAACTGTACACTAGAGTATACGAGTAAACGAGAAAACATTGGCATTCCCACACTTCGAGTAAACGATCAGCCAATAATAAATGATCGTGATAAAGCAAATGCCCTAAACATCCAATTTAGCTCTGTATTTACCCAAGAAAATCACCCCATCCCCCAAATAGCCCCCTCTACTTACCCCTACATCCCACTTCTCGAAATTGGCATAGATGGCGTAATAAAGCAGCTGGAAAATCTAAACCAGAACAAAGCTACATGCCCAGATGAACTCCCAGCCAGAGTCCTTAAAGAAACTGCAAAGCAGATAGCTCCCATCATCACCCAAATTTTCCAACAATCATACAACACAGGTAAACTTCCTAACGACTGGCTACAAGCATTAGTAACTCCCATACCCAAAAAGAGCCACAAATCTGACACTGCTAACTACAGACGCATATCACTAACCTGCATCCTCTGTAAAGTAATGGAACATAGCATCCTAAGCAACATGTGGAAACACCTGCACAAGCATAACATTTTCTCCACTTCCAACATGGATTCCAGTCGGGACTGTCTTGTGAATCTCAACTCATTGAGACAGTCCATGACTGACAACAAGACCCAAATTGATGCTATTCTGCTTGACTTTGCCAAAGCCTTCGACAAAGTGCCTCATCTACCATCTATCAAAATTGACCTCCTACGGAATCACTGGAAATACTACAAATTGGATCAAATCTTTTCTATCCAACCGCAAACAGAGAGTCTCAGTTAACGGAGCCCTGTCGGATATAACAGATGTCACATCTGGTGTCCCACAGGGTTCAGTTCTAGGACCTGTCCTCTTCTTACTTTATATAAATGACATAGATGGGAACATCAAATCTTCCATATGCCTTTTTGCAGATGATAGTCAAATTTCAAACAAAACTAAACCCAGCCCACACAAGTACTCGCTTTTTGGCCAGCCATTATCCACTGTATGCAGCCACTCATATCTCGGAGTAAAATTGGATTCCAAATTAACCTGGACAAATCACGTCACTGACATAACTTCAAAATCTTCGAAAGTTTTAGGCATGATTAAACGAAGTCTTGGCCCATGTAAACCCGAAGTTAAACAAACAGCCTACAACATGCTAATCCGGCCAAAACTTGAGTACTCGTCACCCATATGGAATCCTCACACCACTTCACAAATTAAAAGCCTTGAAAAAGTACAACACTCTGCTGCCAGATTTGTTAAAAATGAACACAAATTCAGCAGATAATAATAACAATACAGAATTTTTAAAAGCGCTAATTCCCATGGATCTATATGGATCAATGCGCTGTACATGGTACAAAATACTATTCACGTGGTATAAAATACTATTTAACTATAAACACACATGTGTAAACGCCGAATAAATAAATAAAATTACTTTAGTGTTATGAAAGCTGATGAGTTCAGAAAAAATATACAGTCTGTATATAATATGGGCATTTTCACAGTAATGAGGGGAGCAGTGATTCAGGAGGGTCAAATATCGATGTGGGATATTATATTTAAGTTTATGAAATCCATTAACATTTGGTCAGATTGAGAAATGTTATATTTAAACATGACATGTTAATGATGGGAATATCTGCAAAATCTGACAAAATCCAGATTTAAAAAAATCAGTTACACAATTTACACATATTTTGGCACCCAACCCCCTCCCCATTTATGCATGATACAAGTGCCACATCATAAATATTTATCATGGTTACCAAAGTGCAAAAGAGGAATTGTCGAGATGCTTATGATCTTAAACTACATGAAATATATTCGCAATATTTCTGTGGCAATGGGTTTTTAGCTTATTGGTGAAAACTACATTTTATTATTTTAATTCATTAAATTAATTGCATTTTTAGTTTTTAATTATATTATTGCAGATTAAGTTTTTTTTAATTGTCAAAATGTACTATTATAATTTGTTCATGTTTTATTTTGTTTATACAGGTATATTTTTTTGACGTGTATATTTTATCTTCGCTATATAACTGTGTATGTAAAAATGGATGTGATTGATGGCCCATTGAAAATCACATGATAAACGTGACATGGTCACCATCCTGAAATAAAGCTTTTACTAATAAGTATTTTCATGACTATAAAAATCACTTGTCTTACAGAACATAAATTTTGCATGGGACTAATCATTTGTATTTTGTATAAACAGTCGAAGAACAATGAGTTGTCTGCGTAGTAATGCGGTACACCGCCACCATGAAAGGCGTTCCCCATGCTCCTCAGCGTTGTGAATATATTTTCGGTGTCACAATGTTTCTCTGCCATTCAGTTTTTGTTTACATTTTGTTTTTCCGACATTAGATTTTTTTTTATAGATTAATCGTAAAAAAAAATTGTCATGTCAGAATGTCGGGGGGGGGGGGGGGACATAAAAAACTGCTTTTAATTTTTTTTATTCAAAAAAATTTGGTCGGTGGATCAGTAACCCAAAAAAGAAAAAAAACCGTCGCCTGAGTGAGAAAAAAATATTGCTATCAATATTTTCATACCCATTCAATATCTTAAAAACTTCAATTTGATCTCCTCTTAACTGCCTTGTCTCTAGGGCTGTTAAACCACATTCTTTCAGTCATTGTTCATAACTAAGGTCTCTCAGATCTGGAATAATTTTAGTTGCTCTCCTCTGTAATCTTTCAAGCGTATCTATATATTATATCTATGTAACTATTGCTTTATACATATGTACAGGCTGTATAATTAGCATGTTTTCGTGGTGTGTTATATTTCTCCTAATCAACCCAAACATTTTATTACGCTTTGAAGCTGCAATACCACACTGCTCTGAAACTTTCATATCAGCACTTACTGTAACGCATAAATCCTTTTCTTTTACAGTAGTACCTAGAACAGTTTCTTAAGAAAGGTTAATTAAAGACCATATGGTGGACTTCCTTGTTAGGCATAAATTGTTAAATTCATCTCAACATGGATTCCTAAAAGCGAGGTCATGCTTAACAAAATTAATATGTGTTTTTTGGAAGAAATCACTAAGTGGACTGACGAGGGATCACCAGTAGATATTATCTACTTAGATTTTCAGAAAGATTTTGACAAAGTGCCACATCAAAGATTACTACCTGGTACTTAAATTAAAAGCCCATGGTATCGGATAGAACAATGGCTGACTGACAGAATACAGCATATTGTAGTAGATGGAGAAGTTTCAAACTGAAAATCAGTTTTGAGTAGGGTACCTCAAGGATCAGTCTATGTACGGGACATGGGAACTTGGATGTAAACTATAAAATGGAAGATACTGTTCTGGGTACTACTGTAAAAGAAAAGGACTTTGGAGCAACAATAAGTGCTGATATGAAAGTTTCAGAGCAGTGTGGTATTGCAGCTTCAAATGGTAATAAAATTCTTGGGTTGATTACAGTAGGAGAAACATAACTTATAAGGATAAAACGCTAATTATACCACTGTATAAAGCAATAGTTAGACCTCATTTAGAACACTGTATACAAGTGCGGAGACCATATCGTAAGAAGGATATAGATACACTTGAATGCATACAGAGGAGAGCAACCAAAATTATTTCATAACTGAGAGACCTTAGTTATGAAGAATGCCTGGCAAAATGTGGTTTAACAACTCTAGAGACAAGGAGATTAAGAGGAGACTAGATTGAAGTTTTTAAGATATTGAATGGGTATGAAAATGTGATAGAAATATGTTTTTCTCTCAAGAAAGATAACAGAACTAGAGGACGAGGTAAAGTTAGTAAAGGATCAGTGTAGATTGGATATCAGGAAGTACTCATTCTCACAGAGAACAGTAAATGAATGGAACAAATTATCTATGGATTATATAACCGCTAGCAGCGTGAATATGTTTAAAAACAAGTTGGACACATATCTCCCATATTACAGTTTATATCCAAGTTCCCGTGTCCTGTATGTAGGCATTTACATTTCCCAAAATTGAATAACATCTGCCATTTTTCAGATTATTTAACTAATTTGTTTAAATCGTTTTGTAAATGTTGTTTATCACCATCAATGTTAACCTTTCTAAACACTTTTGTGTCATCTGCAAATTTCAGTACGTTGCTTGTTATAATGTCGTCCAAGTCATTGATATATATATATATATCAAGAATAATAAACCTACTTCTACTGCAACACGTTGTCTTCTGTCAGTCAGCCATTGTTCTATCCAGTCAATTATGCCATCCCCGATACCATGGGCTTTTAATTTAAGTACCCCCGTAGTAATCTTTGATATGGCACTTTGTCAAAAACTTTCTGAAAATATAAGTACAGCCGTAGATAACATCTACAGGCAATCTATCCAGTGATTTCTTTAAAAAAAAATTGTTAACCACGACCTTGCTTTTAGAAATCCATGTTGAGATGAATTTAATAATTTATGCCTAACAAGGAAGTCCACCATATGGTCTTTAATTAACCTTTCTAATTATTTACAAATCACTGACGTTAAACTCACTGGTCTGTAATTCTCTGACTTATTTCTCAAACCCTTTTTAAATAATGGTATGATGTTTGCTTCTTTCCATTTAAAAGGAACAACTCCCTCTTTTAATGCTGTTGAACACTCTTGCAAGTGGTATACTAATTTGTTCTATTTGTTCCGTTTCCATTAGTAGTTTTGGAGGAATTCCATCGACTCCCGGTGATTTATTTTTCATCATTGCCTTTATTTTCTTAGCTACCATTTCTGGAGTTAAAATTAACTGCCTTAAATAGTCCGATTTAGCCTCCTGAAATTTAGCATCTGGAACTGGTAATGAACTAATATCCTCTCTGGTAAACACTGAACTGAAGAATCCATTTAGGTCTTCTGCCATTAAAAAACCTTGTGACATGATATTTCCAGCTCTGTCTTCTAGTGGTCCAACCATGTATCGTACGGTTTGCTTACTCCTGATATATGCATAAAAAGTCTTGCTGTCATTTTTTATTTTACATGCTAATTTTTGCTCATAGCTTCCTTTAGATTGTGTAACTTCATTCCTAGCTGCATTAAGTGCCTCTTTGTAATTTGTGTAGTCTTCATCCTTTCTAGTACGCCTATAAATCCTCCACATAGTATGCTTGTACAATATTTTTCTAATAGCTTCTTTTGACAAGTGTATCTTTCTAATGGCTTCTTTTGACAAGTGTTTCTTTCTAGACTGTTTTTCTTTTTTTTCCAAGGGAACAAATGTATCACCGATACTCTCAATTACATCTTTTAGTATGTTTCAACAGTCTTATTCCTCAGCATTTTATTCCAATCTAGCTTTGCTAAGTATTTTCTCATCTTTATATTTACCTTTGCGGCAGTTTCTCCTGTATTTTTTTATTTGTACTTTCTGATTTTATTTTGCTGTCAAAATGTATTTGTTTATGATCACTGTTACCCAATGGCTCATTTATTTTGACATTCATCGTGTGAAGACAAAACTAAATCTAATACATTCTCACCCTTGGTTGCAAAGTAGAAACTGTTGGTCCTCAGTTTCATTTATGTGTCCATGGTTAAAATCTCCCATTATGATACATTCACCTTTACTCACTTTCTTTATTGCGTTTTATATTTTTCTGTCATCCTCTTCATTCATATTTCTGTTATCCTCTTCGTTAATGTTTGGACTTCGGTAAACTAATCCAATAGTTCATGTTGAATTTCCAGTAACTATATTGCACCAAACAGCTTCATCGCAATTTGCTTCCCTTTCAATTTCTATTTCATAAGCTTGATTCTTTAATTCATAAAATGAGTCCCCCTCCCCTTCTTTCTATTCGATCTCCTAAACATTACGTATCCTGTTAGTCCTAATTCAGCATCTGATATGTCTATGTTGGCCCATGATTCGGTTATACCAATTACGTGAGGGTTAATATTTTTTACCGTGATGGTTAATTCATTTTTCTTATTTACTATAATCCTTGCATTTAAACACACACATTTATAACCAGCTTCAGAAATGTTTTTCTGACATTTTGTTACTGGTTTGTGTGTACTAGTGGCCTCTTGTCCTGTTGGAGGCAACTCTAAGTAAGCCCCCTGTGCTTCTAGTTTAAACAATATTTACTACCAAAAATATTTGTTATGCTACCCATGCCACTGTTGACTGCTGCTGTTAGTTCATCACACTGCTGAACCCTTTCTACTTAGATAAAGCCCATCCCTCATGTATATATCAGCCCTCCCAACAAAACTTCCCCACAAAGGATTTTATGAGGTTATGTTCCAAACAGCCCTGTCTACAGGTAAATCTTCTTCTAAGTAAGACAATTTAATACAGTATGAATTTACTACAATTGATATCATGAACATTCATTCTGTCTGCTATAGACATCTCCCTAATTGCACAGATCAAATGAATAAACATAAACCACATGAAGTTATACATATATATTGCAGCATGTCCAAGGCAACAAAATAACAGGCATTACATATTTCAAATGGTAATTTATGATTGTTTCTCTGCCAAGTAGTTTTGTTCACTTCTCACACTGTACAAGTGTATCAAGCATACAGATAACATAGATGTTATTAGATAATGGAGTGTATCATAATATTATGTAGACAGTAATATAAATGAAATATTGATTCATGGACACTACGTATTAAATATGAAGCCTATATAAATATACAGTAGACAGTAGAGTAGAGTAAATGTATAGTATAACAAATTAAATATATACCATTTTTAAATAGTAAACGAATGCAGTAAATGTGTTGGCAAAATGACCAGTTAGAACTATTGATGGCAGCAACAGTTCAACAGCAGCCCTTTAAAACTCTTCAACCAAGAGTTGACATTCATTTTGCTTCATGTTGGCTGAGAGTATTCACCTGGCAGGTGAAAATACAGATTCGGTTCGTAAGCACCAGGTCACATCCCAAATACATGCAAATACATTTGAGATCAGGTGGATAATTGGAACTTATTCCTCTCTCTGCCATGATGTGGAGATCACACTTGCACACCTGGCTACAGCTACATATACAGTTAAATGACAGTTTAACAGTGGAACTTTTTAATATATCAACTCTAGGATGACTAATTTGATATTACAGTAAACCTGCAGACATCATAGTATTTACCAGCATCGTATGCAGAAGCTTCTTCATCTATTTAGCTCATAATTTTGCATCCATCCTCTTCCTCATCTACAAGCTACTCTGTATCCGGAATCAGGGGCCCATTTTATTGAGAGCCAAGGAACTTCCTGAAGCCATTCCTACTTTAATACAGGAAGTAACTTTTTTCAGAGGCAGATGTGGGTGCAATGATTTCTTGGATGTCAGTGAAACAGCTGTCAGGATTCATAAACAACCGTACAGTGAAAAAGCTCCTTCCAACGACATTTGTCTAAATATATATATATTTATATCTCGCCTATTTCCTTCAGCCGGTCTTGATGGTCTCACTGTTTGTGAAACGGCACATAAGTTACGTTCCTCACATAAGCATCTATGAGACGTTCCTCTCATAACAGCAAACTTAAACAATGTTGTTGACACTGAGCGAAAGGGAATGTGCTTTGACTTGGCTGTGTGAGAGAAGTCTGTGTCCTATCTGAGGGCCTCGTCAACATCTGAAACAGGGAAGAAGTACTATAAGCAACAGGTATCGGTGAAAGTAAAGGCAGGGTTCAATCTAGGACGCGCCTTTGCGCCATTGACGCAATATTTAAAAAACTGGCATAACCAAACCGCATGACTGCACCCGAAGGGCGCATAAATGTGACATTTGGCACGCAAAAAATTTATGCGCCTTGACAAAATGTAATTCTACATTAATTGACAGGAATATCTTGTTCTGACTGTTTTGGAGCAGTCCTGTAATTTTTTGCAGAATAGCCAAGACTCCACAACAAACAAAACATCATCAGTCCGCTAGATGCGAAATGATCCGCTAGGTGGGGTCACCGGAAAGTAGTCACATTGAAAAGGTGCCGAAAATACGACAAAACAACAATGAAATAACGAGCAAAAACCCAACAAAGAATTTTCGCCCTGTGGGGCAAAAGGTGACGTATGCAGTCTCAAAGTATTACATGTCAACACATTTATTGGAAAATCGCCATACAGTGACGCAGTAATCCTTAAACTTATATTACACTTTTAAAGGGTAATTTATTAAATAATTATTCGTTAAATAATCCGTCCATGGACGATGTACACGTGTATAGATGAGACAGAGTGAACTGTAGCGGGACATTATTCTTGGAGAATATATGTCTTATGTTGCTGCAAACTGTAAACAGTATTTTTAGTTACAATTTTACATTTAATTTCAGATGACATTTTACAACTCTACTTACAAAGGTCAGAAACAATTATGGTGATTACATTTTATAACTAATTTACTCACAATGGTGAGTAACAATGATGTTGAATGTAATTTGAATTAATTTCTATTATTATTCAAGTGCTGTGTTGGGACTCATACTGGTATATATGGCTTTGGTTTGATACGATTTGCATGATTAAAGGCATCCAAAACCTGATATAATTCACACAGATGTCGTGTGAAACCATTTGGATAGAGTTTGTATTGTTTTAATGTTGCAAGACTAAGGAGCTTTTGTAAAATGTTTCATATACAAAGTAAAACCCCTCTAAAGAGAGACTGGGATAAAGTAACCTGATTAAAGGGGTGGCCTGATTACAGAGGTTAGTCAGATCATCTACAGATGTGCAGATCTGGCAAAGGCCTTTTTCGAGGGGTGGCTGCGTGGAGGGGTCCTACTTGTACTGTAATTAATCTGTAACAAATCACTGGCATGCTGCACCATTGGTGCAATGTTGTCCAAAAATGGCCCCCTTTTACAACCTGGATGGGCCATTGGCCCATGTTTCCAAGATCCTAGATTGAACTCTGTAAAGGTAATGCTAAAACAATACCAACGAAAGAGATGCCACAATCTTTACTAAGTCACCAAAATTATAGAATAATCCTGGCGTATGGGGCTTTGGGCTGAGCACATTTAAGACCATCTTACGACTTATTTAAAGAATAATACTTTTGATTAAAGATAAATAAAAATAAAAGACTTCACAACAAATTCAATACAAAGTAACAAAGAAATTTCGTTCAGTTCAAATGTTCTCTGGCAGCCATGTATTTATTTGGTGATCAAACCCTATAGTTTGATTAAAGAAGCATATTACTCAGCAATGCGCAGCCAATTCCAACTTTGATGAGTTATAGTAGCCCATGATTAGGTAAAATTTAAAACATTTTAAAGATTTCTTTAAAATGTTCCCATTTTTAAGGCTTTCAAACACAAGGTCCAATTTAAGACTTAAAAACTCCGCACAAACCCTGAATACACAGATTGTGATAAAATAATCTATGCTATAAAGTAGTTTGTGTCTGTGTTTGTCTGTTCCCTCATATCTCCGTCAGTTTCACATGTCTGGGGCTGACATTTTGTAGGCATGCACAGGGACTTTTGTGGATGGTTTGTATATTAATTTTATTTTCGCTATGGGTGTTCTACGATTGTTCCGAGTTACGTTTTCTACATCAAATGTCTACTTTATTTCCAAAAGCTTCATGAAACCAGCAGTTGTACATGATTTCTGAGGCGTGAAGTTGCCACTGACGGTGCCGTACCCAAACTTGACTGGGCAATGCACGGAGTCATAAGTTCCTGCAGTGGCTGTCTTTTCACCCGTGCAACGCCAGGCAACTCGACTTGTTATGTATAAATGCACAAGGTGAGAAAAGGAACTTCATATACCTACTGGCATAGATGGGTCCATCCACTTCATCTGCCTCCTCGTCTTCCTCTTGTTGCTGTTTCTCCAATGCATCACGAAGGCAGTCATGTATGTAAATGTACTGGTACTGCAACAAGGAAGATAGCATCTACAGTCCTGTACTCTGTGCGCAATGTGGGTAGGAGACCTCTCGTACCTATGTCTGAATCAACATTTAATCTTATCGTTTTTTCATTGTAAAATAAACTATATCTATTGTAATTTCTTAAATGCCAATGGATGTTTTAATGAAGCATAAGTTTAAAAAAATAAGTTGAACGTTATCTGTTTATCAGTATTAAGTTTGCCATTTGTACATCAACATTCACGTACCTCAGTCTGCACCATGCTACAACGGTACTGTCGCATCTCAAGCACCATGCCGAATATGTCGATGCCGTCGTAATCACGGATGTGTTGGAGCAGATGATCAACGCATATATAAGTACCACTCCGGCCGACACCAGCACTGAAGCAACATTGTTCTCAATCACATGAATGCGTAACAGTTGACTGTCATGACTGCATTGATTGCGGTACGTTTCGATTACAATTGTATAATTACAAATGTAACTAATATAATACTGAATATAACTAAACTGCAAATGTAAATTAGCACAATACAAGAGTGTAATCATTTTACCAAATGGATGAATACTTTAGTTATCCTACCTGTTGACTTTTGATCTTAAAGTGGCATGCCAAATCAAATTTGTGTAAAAAAACATGCAAAATACACCAATGACAAATCATGAAATGGCACACAGTGTTTCAGATTAATTTAATAATTAATGTAATTAATGTAATAATTAGAGGATGCACGATTTTACATTAGGTCTAGTTCTGAGATATGGGAAACTAACTGCAACCAGCTGCCAAACTGTCATAAACGACTGCTTTCTCTTGCCTCTTAGGCCCGGTCAAAAAAAAATTTCTGCCAAGGTAACAACATAATTATTTCAAGAATCAGTTTGTCCTTAACTGTACATAATAATTACGGTAACAAAAAGTTACTGTCACAGTAACAAACAGACAACCAGAGTTGGTGATTGTGTTTTAAAATGTTCTTCATTTTGACCTTTGGATTTGTTTAAGACTTAACCAATGCTACACATTAATGGATAAAAGAAAACCATTTCTCGGCCACACATCAGTACAAATAACTAATAACCAAAGCGTGATTCATGCATGTAATTAAGCGTTCTTGTACTACCTATATTAAATTCATATTCTCACAACTTATTGGCATTCACTATTTTTGTACCGCATTTTCTCTCTCCGGTCTTGGCCCGTATCATTAATGCCTCGCTATCGTCTGCTGTGGTTCCTCCATCAATGAAGCACGCTGTTGTAACACCAATACTAAAGAAGTGAGGCTTTGACGTCAACGTGCTCACCAACTACTACCCAATCTCTAACATCACGTTTGTGGCGAAGACAACTAAGCGCTTCGTTGCACAACAACTGCAACACTTCATGGACGAGAACAGTATTTATGGAGTTTACCAAAGTGCATACCATCCACATCATAGTGTCAACACACCGCTTTTGTGTATTCATAACGAAGTGGCACAGTCCGTAGATAGTCGCCGAGGTGTACTTCTGGTGTTGCTAGACCTCACTGCGGCATTCAACGCCATCGACCACACCATACTGCTGTGACGGTTGCATAGCTACAGATTATGTGGCAACGTACATGCTTGGCTGACATCGTATTTGCATAATCGAACAAATGCAGTAAGCAGTCAGATTCGGCGGGGTGTTCAGCAGTCCATGACAACAATACTGTGGCAACTACACTGGCTGCCCGTTAAGAGATGGATTGAGTACAAGAGACTCGTCCTTGTGCACAAGGCACTCTACGAAGGCACACCAGAGTACCTTGCCGCACTGCTTCACCAGTACACTACTTCTCGACGTGCCACAAGTCAACTTGGAACGTTTCGGCCGCCAATCATTTGCCTGCGCTGGCCCCACTCTGTGGAATAAACTGCCACCCGCAATTCAAGAAACTACTAAAGACATTTCTTTTTTCTACTTAATGGGTTTTACTGCTGTGATATTGCATTTTTAATTATCTTATTACATATTATCAATCCTATTTATGTTCTGAACTATTGATGATATTAGCGTTTTATTTCCTATTTAATACTTATTTTTTATATATACAAATGCCATGTAATCAGCAAACTTTTTCTTATAATAATTTACACACGCGAACATTCTGCATAGTTTTTAACATCTTATACAGCGCATGTATTATTATTATTATCACTATCTACATACAAGTTGTATCGTGTGAACTGATGTTTGTACACACCTGTGAATGGGACAGTAGCCCCGGATTTGACGGTGTCACAATAAAGTTTTATTATTTTTGCATTTTCTTTAGTTTATTTCTCCTACCAATGCATATAACTTCAACAGTGAACACTGTCCCCTACCTGCAGTGCACCACAATGGGTCCTTTGAAGTTTGGCCGAACATGCGATCGGACGACATGTACAAAGTTGAGCATGACTTCAGTGGTCTCAGGAACAACAAAATCGTTCCACATGGTGAAGTGGAACTGTTTGATCATTCGTCTCATCTGGCCCTGTATACATGCAGAAATGTTGCTAGTAACAACATGCACAACCAGGGGGCGCAAGTGTTATCAATTGAAGGCTGTTCCAAGATCTGCCTGCACTCCCACAGCTGGTAGTCTAAAAATTGTAGATTTCACAATATGACTTACACATTTTGTAATAAACACAGGAATAACTGACTGGGGACGCCAGCATGTTTTGGAACAGCCCTAACTGTTTCTTGTCAACATCCACATGCAATTACGTGCTCATTAAGTCTGTCCCCTTGTAGGAATCTGCAAAGTACAATATATTGTTATTATTAGTCGCAGGTAAACATGCTCATACAGGGTATACATTTAGAACGCCCTCCTCAATTGATTGTGCCCACTGCTAATCAGGCTTGTTGATGTTCACACTTGTAGTGTGGGATATCTAAAGTAATATGTGTAGTTGTATTAATAAAACAGCGTATACTTTTGCTAAAATCATCAGAAAACAGACTTTGAATGTTAGATCTGGTAACAAAAGTGTGAATAGCTGTATGTCATAGTATATAACATAATAGCTGTATGTCATAGTATATAACATAATAGCTGTATGTCATAGTATATAACATAATAGCTGTATGTCATAGTATATAACATAATAGCTGTGTCATAGTATATAACATAATAGCTGTATGTCATAGTATATAACATAATAGCTGTATATCATAGTATATAACATAATAGCTGTATATCATAGTATATAACATTAGGACCACTTTTGTCATTATATTTTTTATTTACCAGATCCAGTAAAAAATAATTTAATAGTTTGTCTGACGATTTCTCCCAGACCTCCACACTAGATAGTTGGAACGAGTTGGAAAAACGATGAGCAAAACAATCAAATTGAGAAAGGACCAAAGGACCGTACTGACACAGGACCGTACTGACACAGACAAGTAGGAACACATGCAGGGTAGGGTGCACATTCCGTGTTCTAGTTAGTATATCACTGTGACACTAGTGCCACATGGGGGGGGGTAGTGTCAATCTGTCACAAGCCGAACCGTATCGGTTGCATAAAACACAACCACCACATGCAGAAACCACATAGGTAACTGGTCAACTGTTGCAAGTTAATGTTATATACACAATTCTATTGATGTTCATTCCCCAATTTTGCAATAGTGATGTTTTGAATATGCATTTTCCATGAGATTAGCCTAAAGCCATATTTAAAAACTTCTATCACAATCTTAAACAGAGACTTTTTGACGTATTAAAGTGAAACAAGTCATGGTTTTGGGGTAATGCACCTAAGGTTTAATAAAAACTAACCAATTGCAACCACAATCAAGAATATCACGCTAGTAGTTTTTTCAGAACTTTTTCTAAACGTGGAAGATTCTGGTCAGATCTCAATTATATTAGAGAAGACATGTTTATTGGATGACCAATAAAATTAATGCAGGGCAGTTCTAAGAAATCAACTCCACTGAGTGCCTTTGAGATAAGTTTAGTAAACAAAGGCCAAAATATGTTCCATAAGTTGAGTTTAGACGCAAACAGTATGGCCATATATTATTGGCAAGAATAGAGTACACATTTACAAATAGATTTTCATTTGGTGAGCGAATATTGTCAGACTACAAGTACTCGTGACGCAGTGTTATCTAACAGTATGGCACGTCCCATGAAATTAAGATGTGTGTTCAACAATGTTTTCCTAGTAAACCACTGGCACGATATTCTTGATTGTAGTTGCACATGGTTATGTTTTAGTAACTCTTATAAGTGCATAGGCCCATAGGACTTGTTTCACTTAAAATATGCCAGTTCAATTTATTTACTCTTTTCTGTTGATATGAATAGCGTGTTCTAGTACTGCAGGATATGCAATGATGGACAAAAATAAAGATGTGTAAATAATTGTAGAAAGAAGTGCGATGGTTACAAGTAATGATTACATTATTAAGACCCACATGAACATAACACAGTGAGCCACTTCTTTATTCAGGACTGGGTCAGTGTGTAACAAAACTAGTATTGAGTGGGTGCCATACATAGTTCTACATGTGATGGCGGCATGCAACTGACAGAAACACAAACTAGATGACCGATTGACCATGTCAGTCAGGGCACTGGATGCTGGACGACATGCTCTAACCTGCAATTCACGAGTATAGGACCGTGTCGTTTCTCGCCACGAGGAAGGTGCACACGTACATCGCGCACAAAGTCAAGTAGAGTATGAGAGTTCTCTGGACAACCAAAGTCCGGCCAACGAATAAAGTGCATCTGCTTGACCATACGCTGGTGTGCGCCCTGAAAGACGGACGTGTTTTGCAATGGACTGTGCAGTCATCATCGCCAACCTTTCAGAAGGTCAGCGCAATGTCACTGTTGCATTCTGGGAGATACACAGTAAACGACTGAGCAATGGATGTTCTGTGAGCGTTTGCAGCGGGCAATCATTAACAATAACATCAATATGCAAGATGGCAGTCTCACTGAATGCTGAAAAAGCATGATAAAATCACATTTGCCTTAAGAAATGCCACAGTCATGATTCTCCAATCAAGAGAAAATAAATAATACTTCTTTTTGACAGACATAAATACGTGTTAAGGGTATACCACCCATTGAAACAAACTTTGTACAGTGTCTAGGGCATCCTCTGCAACCAGGGATGAATTTTTATCACCCCTGGTTGACGCACCCCCACAAATGTGGATCTGAATTTATACCGCTTGCTGCATAAACCAGTCAGACACGTTGCTACGACAGTGTGTACATGCACGGCTCTATGTTACATCAGCCGTAATACTGGCTAATGCTTTCAAATACAAATAGTGTCCAGGTTGTCCAGCAGGAATTGGTGCAAACAGAAACGACTGGTAAAAAATTTCCACAATTACCATCACTCCCACAGTATGTAATTCTAGCTTTCGTTCTCAAACGAAGAACATATACATATTATTTTAAATAGTTGTGGTTTATGTGTAAGTCTGGCTGATTAATAAAAATTATGCAAATGAAGGAAATAAATAAAAGAATCAAAATTAGCACACATATTTATCAATGATGCAATACATTACGAGCCCAAAGTAATGGTAAATCTAACAGTTGTAACACAGAATAGTCAGAACCAAAAGTTGTTTCAACCAAAACCTGCACGCTACGACAACACAACTGGTCATAATTTCTATCTATATAATCAGTACACAGAACATAAGGCGCTATCAATAAAGTACATCACGCTATGTTTGGAGAACCACCATCCCCTTGTCACGCTTCGTAACGTTGGCTTGTACATCCCCCTAAAACTATGTTCGTGATAGACTAAGACACACGCTTCTGCTTATGTGCCTCCCAAGGATTCGTAGTGACTCCCAAAGGGATTATTTGTGTCCCAGACACCAATGCTTGTTTGTGGAGTGCAATGAATGTCTATGTCCTCCTCACCAAGCCACTCCAATTCAACATCATCCACGTACTCTGCGTTCTCTTCTCTGTTACATTTTTTCCAGGGCCCGGGGGTTGGGATGCAACGGCCAGTATTTTGTAGAGCTTTCTGTCAGCACACCAAGTTTGTAGATTTTTTGCGCGCCACTACAGACTTCACTGATGCATTGTAGAGTCTGCATTACTTTTCCATTGTATTTTAGTTGAAATATACCCCAAAACTGGCACAGCAATCGATGCTATCAGTTTGATATATACAGCTGGATGAGCAAAAAACTTTAAATAACAAACTTAACGATTGCCTAGACACCCCATGTAATGCTCCATGACAGTTACCTGAACACGTCCCCACCCCCTGAGCATGACAGTTACCTGAACACGTCCCCACCCCCTGAGCATGACAGTTACCTGAACACGTCCCCACCCCCTGAGCATGACAATTACTTGAACACGTCCCCACCCCCTGAGCATGACGTACTTTATGGATAGCCCATAGAGAGGTCACATCCAAAATCTAAAATAAAGAAGACAGGCTCTAGATTACATTGTGTGCAGTGAAAAGTGATAACGAATAGATAAAAATGGTTAATCAATGCGTGATATGTGTCACTAAAAGCATGCCACAAAAAAGACCAAATAAAGTAACAAACATTTCAAACATACTCTTCAGAAGCTACCCAGGAAACTTTTGAATAAAACTGTATGATTAAATAAAATGTAGAAGCATCCAATAAAAGAAATGTAGTTCCCTAAGAAATGCATTTATTATCACAGAGTTAACACAAAGCCAGGAGGTTTACCCGTAACTGTTCTCGAATTCCTTAAATTTAACGATCACAGACAAACTGTATCACTTTAAATTTACTCAATTATGGTATTTTGAAAATGTTTCTGGGTAGTTTCTACATGGTTGTATCAACACACAAACCTGGTAGGTCCATCAGAGACATGAGAACTAAACAGATAAGACAGAAATGCAGCAGATCAATTGAGGAGACACTACTTCACCGATTTTACGTTAAAGTGACCTTGCAACAATTATCACATTATCATCTTGTATCCCTCTCCCTATGTTCTCCTCACCCCTCCCTATCATTCCCCTGCCTTCCTCCTCTTATCCTCTTTCTGTCCCTGTCGTACGCTCTCTAAAAAAATGTATTTAAAGAATTCACAAGGTACTGTAACATCGGTATACTGTACATACATTTCCTAGTAAAAAGTCAACCTTTTTGTAGCACACGAGCTGCCACCTACTGATCATGCTGCTTACTATATCATGCCATCTGACATATTATTCAAACAAAAAAAGGTTTCCTGTTCGTGTTCGATGACAAATTTATAAAAAATAAAAAAGCAGGTGCACATTTTCTGAGCAATCATAAAGCAGAACTCTACCGAATTGTAAATGACTAAAAAGTGCATTCATTCAGGAGATTTTCACATAGACCATTGTAGATATTCTGTGTAGTGACGTCAGACACCTGAAGCAACCTGGATTTAACTAATCTACTAGAAGTGGACAAAGTTACTCACCAGCTGGATATCAAAGATCCTGATTGTGTAGCTATCAAGGACAGACTCCGACCGCATGGATACCTGCAGGTCGCCATAGTACACTGCCTCGTTGTCTTGTGGCCAGTATTGTGAACATTTCTCCTGCAACACATCATTACGAAGGTATTGCATTCACATCTACACCCATGTTCTAGAAAATGCACAAAGATTATGTACCCAATTGTATCATAATGTACTGTGGAGCATTAATGTAAATAGTTCTCATTAACGGTTAATTTGCATTCACCGCAACCGAAATAGTCCACCCTATAAATATGCCCCATTGAGGCAACAACAGACAGAATGCACTGAGGAAGGGCCATCAAAGTTGTTAAACGTTCATTCTCACCGCCATGTTGTGCAGCACTACAGGAAACTCATGCACGAAAGCACAATAACAAGTTATCTACTGTAGACCCAGAGAAGCTTTTGCAAGGATAAATTTTCTGCAGATATTAAATTTATGGATTTGTGTGAGTTAATAGTCATTTACTGTCCTACATTCATTTCAATGGAGAAGTTTTTGCGATGAAAAATGTTTAACCGCAAAACGTCATCTCGCAAGTCGTCAAAATTAGTGACTCTAGTAAACAGGTCTGCGAATCTATAGCTAGCAGCAATTTACATACCCGTCCTTTCTCCACCAATCGCGTCAACATTACAATAATCGGCACGTTCTGCTCCCAGATCATACGCCAGAAGTCGTCCTTGGTGCTCGGCAGTGGACCCTGAGCGGCAATAAACTCACGCCGTGAGTTGTAGCCCTGCAAACACAGCCAACAGGTCAGCTGATTATCCTAGTCAGACTAGCACAGCAGATACACATACTGATAATGTGACACAGCTATATCATTTTTGCCTGACATTTATATGTGATTTATGGTCAGACAAATCATTCATCATCAATGAAATATGAGTAACTTTACGAAAGGAATATGAATGGGTCATGAAGACCACACAAAAGTTTATTCATTATGTACTGCTTCACCATGTTCAACTATCATTGAATTGATTAATGTTCTGGTTTCTTGGAATGTGAATTTTGTCGTAATTTATACCTCTCAAAAAACTGTGGTTCTTCATAGATGAAGTTAGTGAAATAAATGCTGAAGACCGAGAGATTCTACCACAATATTCAAAGAGAGAACAACAATTTCTTGCCAGGTAAAAATCAGTTAAATTCATGTTTAGCTACTTACAGGCGCATTGTTAGTCAAATTCATGTTTAGCTACTTACAGGCACGTAGTTAGCATTGATGTAGTCCGAACTCTCATCATCATCAATCGGTAGCAACTTCACCCGACTCAGGTCAACTGGAAGGAAAAAGGCTATGTTTCGTAGTTCTGTACTTTGCAAGGCTCGAAGTTAACATTCTGAACTGGGAATGCTGCGCTCCTAAAGAAACAAATTTGGAGGAAAATATTTGTTTAGGATCTTCCTTGGTCCTTTGCAACAATGAAAACAATGTAGTCAAAGGCTATTAAAAATTACATTTATCAACAGATTTATTTTCATTATCTTAGTTTAAAATCAATGTCACATGGCTATAATCCATGCACAGGTTGAGTAAAACATGTTATCGTAATGGTCAAAGATCAAGTTTTACAATGCGATTAATTGAATTTATCTAGGCGCAGATATCAAATTACTGTCACATCTGTGACTACTCCTATGTACTCGCTACTTTGTACAAAATAATTCATGTAGACTGCTGAGTTCTGACCATTAATTTACTTTATAATAATAATAGCATTTGTTACTGTCACTGATACGGTCATTGTTTGGCACAGACTGAGTGAACCAACACACACATATATAGTGACTTATACAGACACGAGCGATTGTTTGGCAAGAATGAAACTGAGTAATTAATACATTTGCAGATGTAATGTCATCTTTCTGATGACTGATGGTCATATTGTTGTGATTAGTCTAGTACACAAGTCTTACTTTGTTCACAATACCAACATACACAGCAGCATCATCAGATTATTACTATAACATATTTCTTCCTTCCTACTACAGATTTGTGCGCTATCAGTGTTACATAATTATTTCAGATTGGAATTGTAAAACCTCCCCAGAGAAGACATCACATCACATTGTTGTAGTTGGTTTAGTTACACATAAGATATGTTTGTGGATTAATCTCGACACAGTATTTTATTCTGTAATTTGATCTTTCAACAACACTCATACAAGACGAGTTGACAAAAGTATTTCAAGTTGTCGACATTATATTATGTTTACGTGAGCAACAACACAACGTATAATACAACAGTAATGACCTGTAATCTGCGCTGTGGCTGCCTGTGTGGAAATTGCTGTGTACGCAAAAAAGGCAGAAAAACATCTTGGTTACAGAGTATTGTAAATTTCTATTCTAAAAGTATTTATAATTTTTTTTAGAATTTGTAGGTTACGTATGATGATTTCGCCTGGTCACAATGAATAAAACCTAATAATAGTTATTACTGCAGTACACTATTTTACTACTTGTCATCAATATGATACAGTTTCTAGCTCTCTGGAATTGAATTATTATTTAACTGCTCCTGTCAATCTTCACTCTAAAGTATAGGTATATTCTTATATAACCCAGTATCCAGTCCATAGAACTGTTCAGAGCACTTTATACTTCACTTGTTCATTCCAACACCATCTTGACTTCTCTGGGAAGCATTCAGCCATGCTGCAATTACTGTCTATTCGTTCACATATCCACCTGTCTGTAGCTTATTTGTACAGCTGATCGAACTTGGACAACGTGGAGTGAACAAAATTGCAAAAATTAGAAAATGTTGATGACTACTCACATGGCAGGATGTTGGTGTATCTGTTTTTGGGGCGGTTCGGCGGCAGGTCAGCGGCAGTGGTGGGGTTCCGTGGACTCAGCATCTTCAGCAGCTGCAGGGAATGAGAACCAAGAGTAGGCCGTTGACCATCTCAGAGTACAGTACTGGCCCTTGGGCAAGTCCAAAAGGTCTTTCTTCATTTCAGTATTTTCACTATGACAAATCAAACCTATCTAGTGTCCACTGTGATATAGCTTGTTTCAACAAATTTGTTATTTAGTTTTGGTGGAATCATAGGACTAATTATGAAATTATTTTTGACCAGTTCTAGTCAAAAATCCATGAAAAAAGAGCATACGTGGTCTTGCTCTATGTACTATGATATTTTGATTTACACTTTCCCAAGTTACGAGCTGTAACAATCAAAGTTTTCGATGATTTTATCAAAAGTAGTTTTAATTGTTGTTTATTGCAAGACTTGCACCAAAGTAACAGAACAAACATCAATATATAACAGTTGACAAACATATAATAGTACATGTACCGGGGGTTGTACCCTATTTTATAGTTACATCATAACAATTCTATGCTGTCATAGAACATCAATATATAACAGTTAACAAACATATAATAGTACATGTACCGGGGGTTTTACCCTATTTTATAGTTACATCGTCCCACTTCTATGCTGTCAACGCCTAGTTAACTGCCACTCTTTCCTGCCAGAACATCAGTTAATTTTACATGAAACATTTCCCCTATAGTTACACATCATAACAGCATCAAAACAGCGGAAGTATTATCCACATTACCAATGAAGTCGGCTTTTTTTACTCATACAAGTATTGCCATTAATTTCTTGGTTTATTATGACCTATTTAATTAAATATAAATACAGAAACAAATGACAATGTTGAGGCTGCAACGTCTGCCAACATTGGATGAGATGGCTAAGGACTACAGAGAATTGGCTTGAGTCAGCAAGAGAAAGCATGGACGTGTATGCAGGCTACACTCCCCGACACATATCAAGTGTCACTACGCCAATCCACCCATCATCGAGTCAAAGCTGAAGACATGTTGGCTTTGTTAGACAAGAAATACACTTTCTGATGTTTCAATTTGTACCATAAGTACTGACTGTGGTCAGTGCTAAATAAACTTGAAAGAAGTAGTAATTTAGATTCCACGCCTCTCTATCTGTAATCATTGTCATTAGAAGTGTTACTAGACCCTTTGTGACAACTGTGCCTATTTATCTGGTTGCATAAGCAATTGTGGCAATAACAGGGCTCATGAGAAAGTTAAATAAAAACAGTTCTACACTGTTTGGCAGTGGACAGAAATCTAGGGTGTTCATTTACTCATCTGGCTATGGCAACTTACTGCCTGCCAGGGCAGGATAAAACAGACTGTGATCCAGCTGTTTGAGTTCTCATATTACAACAGACACAATCACATATACTATGAAATTCTTGTTGGACTAACAACCAAGAGCATCATTAAGATTTAGCAATGAGACAAAATGAAGATTGACGATGAAAACCAAATGTAACAGGTTCGTGAAACAGTAAATACCCCATATTCCTCAGAGAAGTGGAGATCGGAGTCCATGTGCATCATTTTTACATGCTCCACAAAGCCTTTCTGAGAAATTGTTCCCGGTTGCCTGCAAGAAAAATACATGTAACAGATACATTCAGGAGAGTGTTACGTATCCGTCAGAAACAATAGTTGAACATTACAAATAACATGTGATAAAACATACTGGATCTGGATGTGTATTTGTATATACCGGTGTAGTCTGTACTGAAGACACCAGAGTGTTTCTGTTCAATGTGATCGCATTTATCAATGTTATCTTTACAGAACACAACAATCAATGCAACAGTTCACAAAATAATTGTTGATGCAAATCACATTATGACAATAAACCCTTCGACTGAGCACCGTATATTGGGAACCATTTCACACAAGCAAAGATTGTTAACTTGAGTTCATACTCAAACACAAACAATCCTAACTGGGAACTAAATCAAGCATATGCAACCATATGGGAACTATGACACACACACTGGCAATGGTCTCCAACAGATATTTTCTACTTGCGAGCTACGTCAAGTATAAGCAATGATTTAGTCAATGATTTCTTACTTTGGATCAACCTCCTCTAATTCCACAAATGCCTCATTCAACTTGCCACTGTTGCCTGCTCCTTCCGGGCGTGTCTTCTTCTTCCGGAAAGGACTGCACAACACACAACACTACATATATACATATATATATATACAGAGTCGGTCATGTGTGATGTGGTCAGCCATGCGTGACGGCTCTTGTTGCATTTTCCCATCAATCATAACCACAGCGATAACACTTCCTGTAAGTCTTGCCAATTAACAGCACGGTGACATTTTCCTAAAACTAAATCATTAACTAATAAATACGTTTATAATTAGAACAATAACATATAAGATACCATAGAAGAGAAAGTGTTTTTTCAGAGATGGTGCTTGCTATGTAGTTGCTGTATGTCTATAAAGACGGCACCATAATATTATACTAATATTATTCCAACGTTCATAATGCTATTCTTTATACAGTAAAATGTTACTACCACAAGTAGCAACTAGCAAGCAGGTATTGAGATGTAAAGATCATGCCCATGCCAAAGTAAGTTTACAGTCTTTCACTATGCCTCTAGCAGCTGGTCAGGAAGTCGAGTGTTAATTAATAAACTAATGTAACTATCACCAACAAGACATCTCTAAAGAATGTTCTAAAGATTCAGACATCTTAACCAATAACAGTTTAATGACAATAACACCTTACACAGTGATGTCACATTTCATATTCATGAATTCAGTCATCCGTGACCATTGTTGTAATTAATATGTATGAATTCAGTCACCCATGACAATTGTCATAATAGATCATAGTCAACACTAAGCTGATAATGATGCACAAACATAACACCTTTGAAACATGTAGTGTGAAATGCCATTAAGAAATGCCTATATATATATATATATATATATATATATATATATATATATATATATATATATATATATATATATATATATATATATATATATATATATATATATATATATATATATATATATATATATATATATATATATATATGTAAGTGTATGTGTATGTGTATATGTATTAGTGCCCTGCACGGGCCGGGCCTCTACATAATTTCACGGGCCGGGCCTGGGCCTACATACTGCAGGCCCGGGCCGGGCCTGGGCTGAAAACAATTTAAACACAACGGGCTTGGGCCGGGTCTGGGCCTAGTGTGAGCGGGCCGGGCCGGGCCTGGGCTGGGCATAATAAAAATATTCATACAAAACACCGATTATTACTTTTTTTTTTTTTTAAACTGATTATAAATTGTAATTCCGGTTAATGAATGCTTAAAATTATTTCTTTAGTATTATATTGTTGCAAATTGAGAACTTGCATGGAATCTAATGGCCCACATAAGTTCACTTGGCTGGAAGTAGCCAGCCCCAAATGTTTACTTTAGAAATATTTGCAGAGGCAATCAAGCCATGATTAACCATCAACTTATCACCCTTTGACCCTACCAGTGGACATTCTATTGTCTAGGTCTTCCCTCCAAACATTGCCCACCTGAATGACCTGCCCACTACCAAGTGCCCACTAGGCCACTAGCTCACTACCCAGTACCCAACCCAGTTGGTAACTGGTATTTCTCCCCAGTCTTAATTCATTCACACTTGTACTAATTCACACATGTCTGAACCTGTCTGTCTCAGGCTAGTGACTGCAGGCCTGCTGGAAATGCCACTGGGTGTCAGTGCCAGTGGGTAACATTTAATTGAAATATCATATTAAAGTATGATAACTTAGTTGAGCTAATTCAATTAACAATATAAATTGGGGTTATGGCTTGCATATGGGTTAAGTCAGGGTTAGATAAACAAATCTCCTACCCTAACCATAAGCCAAATATAACAAATGTTATCATATTTAATAGTAATGACACTAAGAAGTTTTTCTTTATTTTTCTTCAGGATATTTGTAAGTTTGAAGAAGTTGGTGGTGCTGCATTTTTAGAACTCATCCAGCACACTATGGAACATCAGCATAAGAGTAGTACTCCACTAAGAGCTAAGGATATTATGCCCCATCCGATATATGTATATATGTTTTTTATTTAATAAAACAATGAGTCTGTTTTACAGTTTATTTGTTTTTCGTCTTTGTTATAAGATTATAGGTTTCTCTAAACTTAGCGGGCCGCGGGCTTGTGGGCCTACCCATCTTTGGCCCGCGGGTATGGGCCGGGCCTGGGCCTGAAACTTGTGGGCCGGGCCGGGCCTGGGCCAAACATTCACGGTCTGGGTCGGGCCTAAATTCTAGTTTGTGGGCCTGGGCCGGGCTTGAAAAATTATTGCGGGCCTGGGCCGGGCCTGGACTGCTAATTGCGGGCCGGGCTTGGGATCAAATTTTAGGCCCGCGCAGGGCACTAATATGTATATACGCATACGCATTTACATATATATATATATATATATATATATATATATATGTATAGGCATTTCTTAATGGCATTTCACACTACATGTGCTTCAAAGGTGTTATGTTTGTGCATCATATTTATATATATATATATATATATATATATATATATATATATATATATATATATATATATATATAAATATGCAAGATTCTTCTTTATATATATATATATATATATATATATATATATATATATATATATATATATAAATATGCAAGATTCTTCAGAATGATTTATCCCATGTGCCTTGGAATTAAACAAAGCACATCATCGTAAGTATACTTCTGACTATACCATGCTATACATCTACAATAGAATATGTTGACACTATGGCGGAAGCAGTGTCTGGAGAAATGCATACAGATAAGAAGTGTATCAGTACACTGAGACTTTCTGAAATCAGCTGTTCAGATTAGACAGGAATCGCTGCTAAAATACCGTTTTATTGCATTAAATGTATTCAAATGTTAGTTATGAACTACTTTATTGAATCATACTGGGCTTTATTGTTGTTCCTGAATCTTGCATTTTTTGCTGCTTCTACAAGGTATAGTTGATTGAATGAAACCGAGTTATAATTGCCAAGATCTATTTACTAAATGATATCCTAGTAACTAGTTGCTAGGGCGGTTCACGTGACCCAGATAATATGTGTAATAATATGCAGAGACTTCCCAAAATCGCTGGGAAATTACCATTTTATTGTATTAAATGCATTCAAATATTACTTACAAACCCATATATAAAAAACCCTTATTGCTTCAGAATGTTGTATTGTGCTCGCAATAATTTAGGTGTTTTAGTTCATTCATCCATGATCATGGGCATGACAGATTATCATCTTTACGCTGTCAATGATGCACAAATGTAATATCTTTTTGGTGTATCAAGTTTAACAAATAAAAAACACACAACCTATATCGTCTCAATAATACAGCCATTGTTAAATCTTAACAGGTCTGCCTGTTTCTCCAGAATGATTTATCCAACATGCCTGGGAACCGAACAAACCACAGATCAAAACTATGGCTCAGAATACGATATATATTTTACATCCATGATGTATGTTAACACCACAGTGACACTGTGAAAAAAGGTCAACACATATTAGGTGTCACTAAAATGCACTGGCTTCCATTTATTTTCCTGTCAACCATACCTCCGTTACAAGGCCTATTGTATTCATTTATTTATTCATTGGGCTGAAAAAAGGCTCCATAAAAACCTAAACTAGTCCAAATAACACTAAACAATTATTTATTAATGATGAATTGATTGTTTTCTTGAACAAAGGTGTAATGTAAAAAGCGGTATGACTCATATAAAATTGTACATGCAACAGTTATTTATTTTAACTTTTTTTCTTCATCCTCCCAATATAATTTTTATTACGGTAAATAACTTTGCAGTATTCCTTTGTTTACTGAATTACACGTTATCAAGCATTTCATATTAAAAACAGCACACATTAAACTAGTTTTCAAATGAAGTAACATGGAAATACAACACAACTGACATTTATTATGAGCAAACAAACACAGTTGTATGACCATCCATCAGAACATATTTACCTCTGAATTAATACTGCTATAAAACTAATTCCTGAAAAACCATTTATTGAAGACGTTTGAAAGGACTTACCCTAGCTGTTGTTTCCGCATGATAAAAACGAGGACGATCACAATAAGAACAACAATGATGATTGGCACAAGAGTGGCTGCTACAATCGCTCCAGCCTTGCTGTATGCAGCTGTAAATAAATATAAATAATCTCTCCATTTATACAATACTAGATGAGTTACCCCGGCGTTGCACGAGACAGAAACGCAAACACTGTAAGAACTTCTGACTCTTGCACTACCCGGCCAAATGTTGATAGTACAACGCCAATGGCAATGACAACATCACGCTCACAATATCACGTACAACTGCCAGTTTAATTAAAGTAGCATTCGTATGTGGACATTTGACGTAGATCACATAACTGGCAACAATTGTAGGAATCATGCATAGCGTTGTTCTGAGTTAGGGAATATACATCAAACGTCCACATAGGTTCCTATCCTCGTCCCCTGGGGGCGCACCTACACAATTTCAGCCCCACACATTTATAGTTAATCAGACATGATATTATCATTAAATGACGCAGTGCCACATAACAATCAGGAAATTCGGACAGAGGCATTGTTTTAGTACACAAACAGTACAAACAGTGAGAACACCCTTGTTAGCAGGTGATACTGTTTCATGGCAAAGTGATTTATTTTCTCTCACAATTTTAGATCTACACCTTTGAAAAGGCATATAATACATTAAGAATATTGTCAAAATTACTGTCTCAGATTTGTTTCTAAATAAAAATAAAACAGCTTTAAGTTCTGTCTGATCAGCTGCTCATGGTAGATCATAGGGCCACTATTACACTATTAGGGCAAGATTAGCCCAATCTATATTTCTTCGAACCAATTTGGGGCCTTATTAAAATATAATAAACTCACATTTTATATCTATAAGCATTTTTATACATGTCACTAAAGTTACCTGATGATAATCATGTACAAATATAAAATTATGACTTTTAGTCATAACGCATTTTCTCGAAAAGTTCGAGATACAATCAGAAGCGATCATGAATGACCAATAAGGCAGTATTCGCGGACAAACTTTCAGCAGCAGTAGATAGTGACTTGGGTACAATGACAAATATTTTTGGAAGTAAACATTCTTTAAACTAGAAGTGCAGGGGGGTTACCTAGAGGTGTCTCAAGCAGAACAAAAGGCCACTAGCACAGATAAACCAATATCAAATCATCCAAAAAACATATCTGAAAAAGGTTATAGATGCGTATGTTTAAATGCAAGGAGCATAGTAAATAAGAAAAACGAATTAAACATTATGGTAGAAGATATTGACCCTCACATAATTGGTATAACTGAATCATGGGCCAACATAGATATAACAGATGCTGAATTAGGACTGACAGGATATGTAATGTTTAGGAAAGATCGAATAGGAAGAAGGGGCGGGGGAGTTATTTTATATGTTAAAGAATCTATTCAGGCTTATGAAATAAAACTAGAAAGGGAAGCAGATTGCGATGAAGCTGTTTGGTGCAAAATTGTTTCAGGAAATTCAAAATTAACTATTGGATTAGTTTACCGAAGTCCAAACATAAACGAAGAGGACAACACAAAAATAAAAAACGCTATAAAGGAAGTTAGTAAAGGGGAATGTATCATAATGGGAGATTTTAACCATGGACACATACAATGGAATTCTCTAGAGAGCACAGGGATTGAGGACCAACAATTTCTATTTTTAATCCAGGATAGCTTTCTTACTCAGCACGTACTAGAACCAACCAGGGGAGAAAATGTATTAGATATAGTTTTGTCATCACAAAAAGAATTAGTGGACAATGTAAAAATATTTGAACCATTGGGTAATAGTGACCATAATCAAATACATTTTGACATCAATGTAAAATCAGAAAGTAAAAATAAGAAAACGTACAAGAGAAACTTCCACAAAGGTAACTACAAAGATATGAGAAAATACTTAGCAAAGCTAGATTGGAATAACATGCTGATGAATAAGACCGCAATTGAATGTTGGAATATTCTAAAATATGAAATTGAGAGTATCATCGATAAATTTGTTCCCTTCCAAAAACAAGGAAAACGGTGTAGAAAGAAACACTTGTCAAAAGAGGCTATTAGAAAAATAATGCTAAAACAAACTATGTGGAGGGTTTATAGGCGTACCAGAAAGGACGAAGACTATGCAAAATACAAAGAGGCACTTAATGCAGCTACAACTGAAATCAGACAATCTAAAAGAAGCTATGAGCAAAAACTAGCATGTAACATAAAAAATGACAGCAAGAGTTTTTATGCATATGTCAGGAGTAAACAAAACGTACAAGACAAGGTTGGACCTCTAGAAGACAGTGCTGGAAATATAATATCACAGGGGTTTTTAATGGCGGAAGACCTAAATGGTTACTTCAGTTCAGTGTTTACCAAAGAAGATATTAGTTCATTACCAGTTGCTGATGCTAAATTTCAGGGGGCTAAATCTGACTATTTAGGTCCGTTAGTTGTAACTCCAGAATTGGTAGCTAAGAAAATAAAGGCAATGAAGGATAACAAATCACCGGGAGTGGATGGGATTCCTCCAAAATTACTAATGGAAACAGTAGAACAAATCAGTATACCACTTGCAAGAGTATTCAACTTGTCATTAAAAGAGGGAGTTGTTCCGTTTGAATGGAAAGAAGCAAACATCATACCATTATTTAAAAAGGGTTCGAGAAATAAGTCAGAGAATTACAGACCAGTGAGTTTAACGTCAGTGATTTGTAAATTATTAGAAAGGTTAATTAAAGACCATATGGTGGACTTCCTCGTTAAGCATAAATTATTAAATTCATCTCAACATGGATTCCTTAAAGCGAGGTCATGCTTAACAAATATGTTATGTTTTTTGGAAGAAATCACTAAGTGGATAGACGTGGGATCGCCAGTAGATATTATATACTTAGATTTTCAGAAAGCTTTTGACAAAGTGCCACATCAAAGATTACTACTTAAATTAAAAGCCCATGGTATCGGGGATAGCATAACTGACTGGATAGAACAATGGCTGACTGACAGAAGACAACGAGTTGTAGTAGATGGAGAAGTTTCAAATTGGAAATCGGTTTTGAGTGGGGTACCTCAAGGATCAGTATTAGGACCTATATTATTCTTAATTTATATCAATGACTTGGACGACAGTATAACAAGTAACGTACTGAAATTTGCGGATGACACAAAACTGTTTAGAAAGGTTAATACTGATGGTGATAAACAACATTTACAAAACGATCTAGACAGATTAGTGAAATGGTCTGAGAAATGGCAGATGTTGTTCAATTTTGGGAAATGTAAATGCCTACATACAGGACATGGGAACTTGAATGTAAACTATAAAATGGGAGATACTGTTCTGGGTACTACTGTAAAAGAAAAGGACTGAAACCACAATCAATTATTTGGTGCACAACTTCTTGATGACATTATACAGATAGTATGCCACAGAAAACACGCATTTCAGTCTTAAAATATAAATTTTTCTCTGATGCAAATTCGGATAAGGACTCTTAGATAAAAAAGTTGATTTTAGAGTGGCACAACATATGCTTCTACGCCTATGGGGAGTGCGTGTGCCTGACCACGGCAGAGCATGTGGAGTTTGTGAGGACATTGGTGACACGTACCTGTCTGGAATGACTTAGACGGGGCGGTGACAGAGCATCCAGACACAGTGCATGTGTAGACACGCATCCTACAAGCAACACAACTCATCACTGCAAACTGACAAGCTCAGTGACAAACATGCGGTTCGACATGAATCGTTAAAATTTCGACAACTGAAGTTCAATAAAACATGATACATTAAATCAAGCTGTTAGAACAGATTATAGTTCATACAATATACCATGACTTTCTGGTAAACACAATCACAGACTGAAGTACAATGCGGTGCACTCACTTGTATTTGCTGTTGGATCGTAGATACCCGTTGCAGTTGGCTGAAGGATCATTATCACAGTTTCCATCTTGCCCTAGTACTATTTTATGTCCACCAGATGGCACCACAGTTGCCCTCCGACTGCGCACATTGTGGTCTGAAAGACAAGATGGATGTCACGATGAATTCAATATGAAACGTTGCAAGTTTCACTAATATATACTAACCAGAAATGTATTTTTAATTGACAGATAGCAAATACGTTTTAATACAATTCGCCCTATGTTCGCAGTAGACTTGTTGTGTGCGTAATTCAGATTGTTCTTATGTAGTAATTCGTCTTTTAGAAGCTATGATGATATGGATTTTTTTGTTTTTGTGTTGTTCATTTCATTGTAATTCAAAGTTTCATGTTGCGGGGGTCTGAGGTGAATTGACATCGGCTTCGGGCAATGTTGTAAATCTATGTCTTAAGATCATCCCTTAACATCTAATGTTTGGAAAATGTCATATTTTACTTTTTGTAATTGCAATCTGTCCTTTGTCAACCAAATACTTCACATCACTGGCGCATGAAACTGCCACTGGCGTATATCAGCAAGACATAGTTATCTGATGAACAACTGAAATCCCTTTCTGTCTCTCTAGGTGGCTATGCAGGCTGCCTGTATACTAGCTGCCGATTTTAAATAAAAACATCTTCTGTGTGCGAGGGTTGATGAAAATAAAACAACTAGCAGTGGTAATACGAGAATATATGGGGCGTGATAGCTCGGTAGTTAGAGCACCATGCAGGCAACACCATGCTGGCAACACCATGCTGTCAACACTACACTTTGCTGTGTCTTTAAGATGAAACACTAAATGTCATGTGAGTAATATTTTTACTTATTTCACAGTCAGTTTACCTTTTTTCCAGTGATATTACGACTGCTATCAGCAATCTTCTTCAGATGAATACCGCTAGATGGCGACACTGTAGTCATTCTACGCAGACGTATCACTCTAGAGTGTGCCCCCCATGGCCGCACCCTGGGTGGCCCTTCAGGAGATCATCGTAGATATGTGAGAGTCGGTATCGGCCCTCATCTCGATTCATGCTGTCTTTGGTTTTTCTTATCCATATCGCTTCTTTGATGCTTCTTGTTCTCCAGTCCGACTCTACATATTTGTGATTCTGTTGAGTCATGTGATCTGTGATCGCTGATTTATGCATTTATTTTTTAGATGTTTATCTGTTGCTTTGGGTGTAGGGTCTGCTTTCTCAGCATCTTTGTGTTCTTTGATGCGGGTTTAACAAGATTTGCCATCCAAGCCAAAGGCCCAGATGGCAAGTGGACAAGGAAGCCATTGGCTTATCGAGAGTCCAACAATGTTCATCTACTTATAGCCCGCCCTCCTGAGATATGTGTCAACCTTGTTTTTAAACATATTCACGCTGCTAGCAGTTACACACTCTGTAGACAATTTGTTCCATTCATTTATTGTCCTAGGGTTCCTAGGGTACGTTTCGTTTCTCTGATGTATGTGGCATTACAGTTCTCACACGTTATGCAATACACCCCTTCGCACATCTTTCATGGTTCGACTTTGTCTTTTTTTCTTACCAGTGACCTCTTGATGGTGTTGTGGGGCTTCACTGCTGTATACACATTGTATTTCTTCATGATCCGTGACGTTGTTTTAGATAATCCTTGGACATATGGAAGTACCACCATGCCTTTGCTCTTGTCTTCTTGTTATCTTCCCAGGGTGTGACCGCGGGGGGCACACACCAAGGTGTGGCCACGGGGGGGCACACACCAGGGTGTGGCTGCGGGGGGCACACACCAGGGTGTGGCCGTGGGGGGCACACACCAGGGTGTGACCGCGGGGGGCACACACCAGAGTGATACGTCTGCATAGAATGACTACCGTGTCACCATTTAGCGGTAGTCGTCTGAAGAAGATTGCTACTGACTGTGAAGTAAGTAAAAATATTGCTCATTTGAACCACCCAGTTTGATGAACATCTTCACTTACAAAATGTCATGGGTCCCTTCTACCTGGTGTCTATGCCAGGGGAAGTAAAAGATCACACGTAGAGGGGAAATATGTAACTTGTCATGGATTCACAAACTGCACCAATTTTGAGTAGGATGGGTGCTGATTCAGTGCCCATCCTACTCAAAATTGGTGCAGTTTATGAACCAGTGCTATATATATGACGTCACCATTATTACAAAGCTTTTCTGACTTTACGCTACTCTCTACTTTTATATAGGTTTTATAAAATAATAAGAACAATTTGTATATAATTATCTAAACAACCTCAGCTTTCTAAATGGCAGCTTTAAGAAACTTAAACTGCAATGATCTGAACAACTGGTGTGAAACTGACACCATTTGTCACACTGTAGTATGACGCACTTAGAATGACACGATATGACTTCACGGTTGACGCGTCTTTGACATCAGTCCATCTGCGGTTGTATTCACTGTGGAAATGACTACGGTTGTCAAATCGTTCAGCATAGGAACCACCTGGTAACAAAGTCACACTACTTTGTAGGCAGGTAAAATGCATCACTCATTTTATACTTGCACAGATATATGATATGGTGATGTCATAATATTCTTCGGACCAGTGTTGGTAGTTTTTTTCCCAATGGGTACTTTTCCAAATTAGTTTTTTTCAAAACACTAGATTATGCAATCTTGACTTGTTTATGATTCAATATTAAACCCTACCCAGATCTAAATATACATATGCGAAAAAATGTAATTGTACAGTAACGTTTGACAAATAACCCAGTTATATATATCATAATGTTATTAACACACATCAGTAGTAATAGCTGTTAAACAGTAGAATTAAATAATGAGTTGGAAATTAATGAGTGAAATGATGACTTCTAATTTTGATTGGTGAAAGAAAATAATTTATACGAACCTTCATCGGCATCCATCACAATCGCACCTCTTTCTTGGAGAGCACCATTCGAAACATCATCGAAGAATGACCGGTTGACCATCAGTGTATACTGAGTCTTCTCGGAATTGACGTCAGGGAAATATATCAAGCTGGTTGGACCCGTAAACCCTTCTGCCTCTGTCTTGGGAAGTTTTGGCGCTAAAACAGGGGGCATTTTGTAAGTATTTGTGAATGACCTGAGAAACACCTATTCCAAACCACGTATTGCTGACATTACCACAAGGTATTTATTCCACTGAGGAATACAGAACACCTTTTTATTAACTTTTTTAAGTCTTTTATCTATCTATTTTTATATCTAACCCTTATGCATATGTATAAATATGTGATGTAAAGAACGGGGGTTTGCAACAGATTTCATTACAATTTTCATACATGTATATAAGCTGAACTCTGCTGAAATTTAAAGGGAAACAAAAGTCATGGTTTTGGGTGTGTGTTACTCAAACGTAACCACATAACTACAGTTAAGAACCACACTTGCCACAATGTCAATACAGACTGCACATATCACTTAAACTAATCATACATCAACAAACCTGATGTGATTGTGATTGGCTAAATCAACTGAGTGGGGATTTTTAATATGCGCAGTGTGTATGGTACACATGCTGGACATACTAAATTTATTATGAAGTGAAATATTACTGGGTATACACTGTATATTCAATACAAACAAGGAAACAAGACAACGGCTTAATAAGAGTTCTTACGACAGGCTCCCGAGTTCACATGGAGAGCTGGTGCCACTTCACCTTTCTTTTGTTCAGAATATGCCCATATCTGTAAGTACAAGCAGGTATTGTAAATAAAACCAAAGCCAAGTGTACATACAGTACTTTATGCTACATCTTGTTTTTAGCAATCTTTGTTCAGTAGTTACAAAAGTTCAAAAGACCCATCATTACAGATTCTGTAATACTTCAAGATTCCACAACCAATCATTAACATTCAGAAGTTGATGATTTATGCATAAAAAATATTACTGTTAGTTTTCCAATATATTTAAACTAACCCTGCACACTGTGGATTAATTATCACTAATCTGACAAGGAAATAATTCTACCTTTGACCAAAGTCTTACTATATCTTTAAAATCTCCCATTTTTTACTACTGTAAATTCCATTTTTGAAAAATAATTTTCCAACATTTTATTTTGAACTTATAGGGCTGAATCACAACTTTGGTTTTGACTAGTCAATAATTGTGTGATTAATGTACCTTCTAGATTCTATGCATTTGTAAAATCTTGCTCTCAATTGCATGAAAGGCAAAGTATCATTTAAAACATCTCTAGCCTTTCCATTTCATGAACTTAACATATCTGATTTCGTAGGCATTTAAAACATGCATTTTGTCACGTGTGACGCCTGTTACTGAGGATAGAAGCAGTAAGTGCACCTGTATCATGTATTGGCGTTCAGGGCTGACTGGCACATGCACCAACTGAGAGCGATTGGTGTGTTCTTTAAATGACCTTGTGAAATTCTCCCCCAAGGTTGTCTATAAAACACACACATACACCATCTTTAACTGTGATTAAGTCAGCGCACACTACACATTTGTTGCTGCGATTCAATGTTCAAATCAGTTCAACAACTGTTGCACCGGCCAAATCAACACGCGACTCGAGTTTAGTTGAGTTGCGATCCAGCGTAAATTGCTCGTCTTATCCATTTTTTTTCAAATAATCACGACTCACAATAACAGCTTGGCAATGTATGCCTACCATTAGCCGATATTCCAATGAATTAAATTGTCTCACAACATAAATAATTATCTCACCGACATGTTTGTGTCAGTCTGCAGATCAACACTGATCTACTTCAATAATCTAACTAACTTAAACACTCCTTGCAACATTATCTTTGCAACATAATCACCAATGTATATACTCAATTCACCATTCACCTATCTATATCATATATTAAGAAAACATATTTTAGAAACATATGGTTTTCACTGTTGCGATGGTAGCTGGTAATGTGACTTTCAATGTTGCCATAAAATTACATTTATTTGACCAATATATTTACAGTAGCAACGCTATCATTGTTGCTACAACAACTGGCAACAAAATGAATACAGTCGCTATGGTAACTGACATCACCATCACCAGTTGAGACAAGACACTCACACTGAAGTGCAGTGTGTAGTTCTGGATGACACCACGTTTGTCGCGTCCAGTCAGGGTGTTCCATTCAATATTAAGTGTTGGTTCATTACACTTTCTACCCTGAGCCCTTGCTTGGAGGCCGCCCACTGCTCGAGGATCTACAAGCAACCACTTTCACATCAGCTCTATTCAATATTATCAGTGTTACATCTATGTAAACTTAGTTACGTGATATAGAAAGTCATACTCTGTATTAGTTTTACAATATAATTTGTTTCATGACTCTGTCCATGTTTTTTTTATTATTGAATATGTGTTCTAAAACATGTAAATACCAGATAACAGAACTAATGTAAATAAATGTTGTCATCTTTCTGATAAAATGTGAACATTTTGAAGATTAAGACATTTTAACATTGATCTGACTTGGCTATTAGAAGTAGCATTATTTACATCTTATAAAGTGACTACCTCTACAACACTGTCGTATATAATGGTGGTAACTATCATATTATGTAAACAGCTATAGAAAGGTTAGCTTAATATTATATAGAACTTGCCATACAGTCAGTATTTTTCTGTATTTTGTATGATAATATTGCTAGTAAATTTCAACACCAATGTTCACTAATCATAAATATGTACTCAAAACCAACTTTTCCAAATTTGCTTTATATCCAATCTTCACACAATTTGGTTTTACACGGGCAAGCAACATGTCTTTGTCAGCAAAACTATTAGTGAACGCACTGATAAATATAGATACAATGTCAAAACCTGCATTCATAAATTGTGCTCATCTTCTAGTTATGCAGTAGGAATTGGATCCTGTTTAATATTACTTGTGAAAATGAATATAGTCCAAATGTAAAATATGAACATACCAGCCTGCATTGTGGTGACGTCAAGTGTGTGAGACGAGCTGTTCCCTTTGATTGTTTCTGCCACTACGGTGACTTTGTAAGTCCAGTATGCATCCAACCCCTTCACTGTCACAAGGTTGTTGTGGCAGCCTGCAGATTAGCATCACACTATTTCAGTAACATCACTATTAAGTAGCATAAATATTTATCAATATTTTGAAATGTAAAAAGTGTCAATACAGAGCAAGAATGCTTGAGTTTTAATTTTTAACATCCAAAAAATACATGACCCTGCATTTTGTGTTCGCTGTTCGTCGTTCTTCCGTACATCATAAAAAGGATGGCAACACTCTACAGCTGCTGGAACCATCTCGCACACTCTTTTGAGATAAATCAGTGTGTGGGGTGTGTGCATGATTTTAGCCACAAGGTGGCACCACGTTGCTATCACTGGTATTGATTTATTTATTTTGTTGCTTGTTGTCATTGGCAAAGCATGCATGCAAGTTTAACATTTCAGCACAGATTCAGCATGATGTTCTCTTGCTGGTGTGATTGTCTAGTTTACCAACGAATTGAATGGTGGCCAGCTGACGGTTGTCTGGAATGACACGTGCTGTCACGTGTCGATGAAGCATTGGTTAGTTTGGTATATGTGCTGTGTCAGTGTCTTTGCTAAGTGTTACCCGACACTGAGTTGCACGAACATTGAATGCATGCAGTTTGTGCACCGGCGACAGCTTGTGCAAAGTAACTGAAGTGCACCCAAACCTTCACACTGGCATCTACTGGCAACTATATGATATACATATGAACTTGTAGCTGGGATTACAGAACAGATAAACTCACCCTTTTTGTGGCTTGTAAATGTATTCGTTGGATCATGCACATCAACCACGAATACTGTGTAGTTGGTGGGGCCAGCACAGTATTTTGGGAGTTTCCATTCAACGTAAACAGTGTCTGGCTCATTGGAATGCACCAATACGCACTCTGGTTGGAGAGGCACTGTAAGAACACAATATGGCCATAACCACACATGTATAACCACACATGTATAACCACACATGTATAACCACACATGCATAACCACACATGTATAACCACACATGTATAACCACACATGTATAACCACACATGTATAACCACACATGTATAACCACACAGGTATAACCACACATGTATAACCACACATGTATAACCACACATGTATAACCACACATGTATAACCACACAGTATCAATACATATAAAACAAAGTGAACCTACACACATGGCCAGTTTTCAACTTTCAATACCGTGAATAATTTAGTGTTTTTCTGTTACCAGTGGAAGAACCTCAACACATTCCACGACAAATCAAGCCAATCTAGTATCCAACTCATTTGTGTAAATGTGTTACATAGTTCTGAGGAAAGCCGCCCCAGCCACCTTAAACTATTCACACACTACAAATTTTAACATCAATGAACCTCATTCGTGATGGGCTAAATCAACTGAGGACACAGTTTTAACAGATTTTATTTAAGAGGCAAGCTTTATCACTGTTCCCAACCAGGAAATGAATTTACGAAAATGGATTGAAATACTCAAACTAAACCTGCGCATGAAATGCAACAAAGTACTTTGCTGTGTCAACAATTGTATTACATGTAAATCTGCACTTTGCACTTTCTTGACAGCTTGTTTCATTGATGCAATGACAATTTCATGGTCAAAATATATTTGATTTTTATATATGTTAATGATATACTTTATTTTAGCTAGTCGATGCCTTTGGTTTATAAGGTGAGACACAAAAATTAATTGTGCGAAAATGTGAAGAAAAACTGTTGAATATAACTTTTTAATTAGCCAATTATATAATGTCGTTTTAACCCTAATACAGCACAGATAGTAACAATTTTGTTTTTAATAACTGGGCAGTGTTATGAAATGTTGGATTAAGACAGAACACGGCATGTAAATGACACCCCAAGTACCACAAACCTCCAATGTCTGTCATCACATATCGTGGTTGTGAGTAGTTCCCTGCACCGACACCAGTCAACGCTTTCACCCGGAACTCGAAGCGTTTGTACGGACGCAGCCCGTCCACCTGCATCATCGTACGACTGTCATTCGTCGTCAGCTGTTCGTTGGGGTGGTCACATGACATGTCAATGCGGACGTGGTGACACTTGAAGCACACTGTGTAGTTGGTGATGACACCATTAGGAGACAGGGGTTCATCCCAGCTCACAACGACAGAGGAGGGGGACGTCTCAAATGTCAGCGATGACGAATTGATGACTCCTGGATCTGTGAATTGGAAGAAAATGTGCTTGTGTATTATAGGTGGAGATGGGGAGTGAGGGAAGGGAGAGAGGTAGTGTGGGAAGGAAGGAGGGAGAGTGGGAGGGAACGGAGAGAGAGTGAGGGAAAGAAGGAGGGAGGGGAGAAAGGCAGTTAGGGAAGGAAGGAGGGAGGGGAGAGAGGTAGTGAGGGAAGAAAGGAGGGAGGGAGGGAAGGGATAGAGGCAGTGAGGGAGTGAAGGAAGGACGGAAGAAGGGATTGAGGGAAGAAAGTGGTGAGGGAAGAAGGGAGTGAGAGGAAGGAGGGAGGGAGGGAGGGAAGAAGGTGGCGAGGGAAGAAGATAGTAAGGGAACAAGGAGTGAGGGAAGAAGGAGTAAGGGAAGAAGGAAGTGAGGGACGAAGGAAGTGAGGGAATAAAGGATTGAAGGAAGAAGGGAGTGAGGAAAGAAGGTGGTGAGGGAAGAAGATAGTGAGGGTACAAGGAGTGAGGGAAGAAGGGAGTGAGGAAAGAAGGTGGTGAGGGAAGAAGATAGTGAGGGTACAAGGAGTGAGGGAAGAAGGAAGTGAGGGACAAAGGGAATGAGGGAAGAAGGTAGTGAGGGAAGAAAGAAGTGAGGGACGAAGGGAATGAGGGGAGAAGGTAGTGAGGGAAGAAAGGAGTGAGGCTTGAGGGAAGTTCGCAGATAGAGAAAAGGGGACAGGGCGACTAATAGACCAAGGGGAGGAGAACTGAGGTAGTTAGGGATGGAAGGAATAAAGAAGTGTGTGAGTGTAGGGTGCAGGGCATGAGTGAAGGAGGAACTGAAGTTGTCAAATTCCCATTTCTGACGGTAAATATACTGCAGTAAAAAAGATTAAGACATTAAATATAGCACTGTTAATTTAGATGCATTTTGAAATAAAAAATCAGGGAATTTGAGCATTTTAATTATACAAAAGCCCCAAATAGCTGTGTATGAGTTAATCGATGACAATCATTGTACATTAGTTCCCTGAAAACAACTAAAAAATTGAATCAAATACAATGACAAAATAGTTGGTTGCTTACACCACTCGGCTGTCCGTGTGTGTGTTGTAGTGCTTGGTTCTCCTTGACCAATGGTCATCCCATGGATGGTCAGATTGTAGACAGTGAAGGGATGTATGGCTTCTGTCAACATGGCTCTAGTCTGCCTACTTGGAACACTGACATTCCTTGTTATTACTGCAAGAGAAAACAGCATTTACTTATTCGTAGATTTATTTACTTTTATAATGCTTATAGGTGCAAAGTCATATCGTTTTTATTGTTGTCAAATCATATTATATAGTATAAACAATATATATTATATATATATATATATATATATATATATATATATATATATATATATATATATAGTATATATATATATATATATATATATATATATATATATATATATATATATATATATATATATATATATACTAACACCATCATCACCAAAATGTGTTTTGATGAATATCAATCTTTTTTTATATAATTGGACCAATGTTTATTTTTAATGATCTGGGGCGAATATCATATCTACATTGCATGTTGAATGGCATGGTCAATATTCATAAACACATAATAGTCAAATTATGTTAAAACATTTGGGCGGTGAAGATGCTAGAATAGATATAGTTTATACTACATCATATGATTTTATTATAAAATCAATCAGACTTTGCACATTTACATATATATGCTTGTTTTCATTATACTTAAATCAAAAACCATTCCTGGATATAAACTATATTCCATTTAACATCATAAGAAAGTCAATAAGAAACATATGTATTTTAAACAAATATATATGTACCGTCTGTTCAACGATATTTAGTTATCAACAACACAAGTCACAGTTGCCTCAACAGGGATTAGTTTCTTGCATTTTAAAGAGCAAACTCTGATTTTTTACTTAATTAGCATTTCTAATTCAGTAGCATCAGTTTTATGTAAAGATATCTCACATGCATGATGCAATGGATCCGTGAAGCTGTAGTATACATTATATTGCGTCAGGATTCCATTCATTTCGCACCGAGTTGGCGGCTGCCACGTTATGTTGATGGTGTCATGTGACCGTGATGTCACATTCGGCCAACGTGTTGGGCCAGGCACTGTCAAAGCAACAGGGTATCAGTACTGTGAATTGGACAGCACATGTTATGCAATAAAAACAGAAACTTGCATATTCGCTATAAGATATTATGCTGTAATGCATTACTCGCCAATCAAGGTCACAGAATGCACTTAAAATTCCCTTCTCAATTCATTTAGTACATTGTGAATTAGGTTTGTTGATAAGTAACAGTCAGTTTAATAAAACAGTGCATACATTTGCTGAAACGAAAGGACTTTGATCATTAAATCAGGTAACTTGCAAGTATGAATAGCCATTATGTTGTATATAGAGCCAAACTACTTTTGCAGTTTGTCTGATGATTACATAAAAACTAAAAAAATTAGCTAACATGTCATACTGAATACTAGTTAATTTTTTTGGGTAAAATGAGTCTAAAATGAAACGAGCAAATTTGAATTGAGGAGGGATGGTTACGTTTCTGAAATAGCAAGGCTGGAGATATTTTACGCAATACAAAATCACAACTTCTACACTATTGAGGGCAGGATTTTACCACTAAATACGAACAAAGAAACAATAAATACATCAATACCGTAATTATTGACCAATCAAAATGCATGTTGTTGTTATTCTGCCTGGAAATTTGTAGTGTCCTAACCGCCAATCAAATCCAATGTCTCAGAGTGCACTTGGACAAGAAGTAAAATGTCAAGTTAAGATATTTATTGTTACACTGATATAAAACAACGAAAGCTGGCATATATGCGTGGCAAATCAAAACACAGATCACTTTCACATATTGCACAACTCTATGGATGTGGGTTGACATTTATGGAATAATAACAATAACTTCTTACAACGAAAGCTGGCATATATGTGTGACAAATCAAAAGACTTCATTCATGGAATAAAATGTTAACTTCATACTGCCCGGTGGCAGATGTTTTTGCAACGAAAGAAACTTGGATGAAGACATACCAAAATATATAGGACTTTTCACAGAGCAAGTGACAGAGATTATGTTCCACGATGGGTCCAAATAAATCACGAACTATAGTAGTACAATGTATGGTGACACTGTCACTGACGCATGACACTGACCTGCCTCCTGGGTTGTGACGTTCACATATTCACTGACACTGCCGCCCTTGCCTGCGTCAGTGTAGGCTGACACAGTAAATGTGTAATTCCAGTACGGCTGTAACTGTGTGATGTTTTCAGATGTCATGGATGTGCTATTAAAGACCACTTCCTCGGGCTGGTCAGTGGAGCAGTTCTTATACGTGTAGTTAATCTCATAGGCGACTACTGTGCATTTGCTATGTTCCAACTTCAGTTCTAACCATTCGATGTAAACCGAGTTTACTGTAGACGATGTACTGTTGATAACCACACTGCTTGTAGGTTCTAAAACACAAAACACATATCCTGGTTAATATTAAGTTTCAGTTTATTACACAAAATTATGACTTCATTACATAGTGTATTCTTATGTGTTATTAAATCTGTCATTCATATAATTGTGTCAGTCATTATTTTACTTATTTATACTCCCTATGCACATCACACAATCTAAAACACTTGAAAAACACTACTGTTTTGAATATCAATTTAAAAGAAACTTGCAAGTGAAATGAAAAACAGTTCCAATTGAATGTGAATGAAATCTATTAAGATTTTCACTACTACTGCAATCAATGATATTGCAGGTTTTTTTGTAGGGACTGGGGCAGCTACCCCCAGAAACTGAATCCGACCCTTTAATACTTCAATTATTTTGATGGCTATGATTCAGCAGAACAATGTATGATATCTTTTCATAAATAAATATTTTACATAATATTTTGAAGCAATGCACTGTAGAAAGGCCTAAAAATTGTCATGTTTAAAAGAAATTCCAATGAAGTCACTGAATCTGGCATTGTAAATCACCAAATGTGGATTACCCCCTGGAAAACACCTGCAATGGAGTCCATCAACTGCCGAAACTTGAACAATTTCGTTCACCCCACTTTGCCTGCGTCTTTCGGAAGAGACACTAAAAGCCGTTGTTCCCTTCTACCTGGTGTCTATGCCAGGGGAAGTAAAGGGAAATTAAAAAAACCTGTTGGAGCCAATGGACTAGATCTATATAAACCCATACAGGTAGCATAATGTAACATAACGTAACATAATGTAGCATAATGTAATATAACGTAGCATAATGTAACATAACGTAGCATAATGTAACATAACATAGCATAATGTAACATATTGTAGCATAATGTAACACAACGTAGCATAATGTAACATAACGTAGCATAATGTAACATAACGTAGCATAATGTAACATAATGTAGCATAATGTAACATAACGTAGCATAATGTAACATAACGTAGCATAATGTAACATAACGTAGCAAGCGCCATGAGTGCCTTGTCTAGGCAGATACCAGCATTATATAAGTGCGCTTTCTCTGTGACTGTGCCCAAAATCTGGAACAAACTCCACGTCACTTTAAAATCATCTGAAACTATAGCTACCTTCTGCAAAAAAAATAGAAACATTGATTACAAGTTGCTTTTTTCACCCTAAATCTGTGGCGGTCCCACACTCTGCCGATGACTTCTGTTCATGATACATGCATAACGACTGTTGTTTGTTACATCCTCTGGGGTCAGGTTCCTGAGGATAAAGGGGCTATAACATTATTATGAAATGTCAAAACATCCTGCCTACCTCCAACAGGCATGGTGATAGTAATCTCATTGGACACACCGGCGTCACCAGGCATGTTGACTGCAAACACTTTCACTGAGTAGTTGGCGCAGGCATCCAATGAGTCCAGGGTGTAAGTCACGTCATCGAACCCTGTAAAGTTCCCTGACTTCCAACCATGCTCACAACCGGTGGTGTTTCTGACAGGTGACAACTGAAACAGGAAGGACATTTTGCCAACTTTGGATTAACTGGTGACATTGTCTTTGCATTAATCAAACATACAAGCAAAAATATCTATACCCAGGATGGGATAACTTGGTAGTTCATACATGACAGTCATGATAGCAATGTGTACCAAATGCCTCAGGCCAATATGCCATCAATACGCTCGAGATTGTTTAAGGGAACATCAAACCAGAAACAACCGCGTCACGCACATGAGACAATACTCGTTGCATGTTCAAAATGTTGAAGGGCACGTGAATTTAGACCCATGGATACTTGTGTTGGTTGTAGAATAGTATAGTATCTTTTTATTGTGTATTGGTTCTCGGTCTGCGACCTCGGGCTAATACGTGGGTGCATGCTGTCTACTATAATTAATATAAACCGCCCAGATGGCACTACATACTCTCAAACAGTTTACGTACCGAAGTATTCGCTGCACGCATTTTGCAACAACAACAACTCGTTACATGCATGTGTTGCCCTTTCGGAAATTTTTATTTTTATCGGTTTTGTTCACTCTATCTTGAAAATTTTTATTTCTGTATTTGTCATGATAAAACATGGTGTAACCTGAAAAATAACCGTCAGAATTTGATAATGTTTTCAGTGGTGCAAAGCTAACACATATAGCTACATTTTCTTCACTGGGTTGCGTAGGGTTATAGCATGGGATCATTGTCAAATGTCAGTAGCAAGGTAGACAGTTTTAACAAACTTACTATTTTATCTTTGCAAATTGTGATCAAATGTCAACATTTTATTAATATATCCTATTTCTATGCATACATGGATGTGGAGAAATTACTACTCTTCAAAATAAACACAACTTGTAATTGTCAATATTGAATAGTTTTTTCTACAGATTTTTGAACACAAGGAGGTAAAATCACTCGAAATTTGCCAGAAATCCTGGGAACAGGGGAACATGTTTTAATAAAATCCTGGGGCCTAATGGGTTATTATTACTAGATAAATATAATTCTGTGTCTCAAAATCACCTTTCAATGCCTCAAAGTTTCAGCTCCTGCAGCCCTGAAATAATGACACTAAACTACTGTGTTCTTACCTGTGTGTTGGAGAGTAGTACACCATACAGACAGCCAGAGGTCAAGGGGTCAAGCACCTCAATGACATAGTGACGCAGATGTTCTTTAGCGTTCAACACAGGAAACATCCAACTGAGTTGCAGTGATGTTGGTGACTCAGGCTGATGTTTCAGATCTGTCACTTCTGCTGACCCTGAGCAGAGAACAACATCTTCACCTCAAATATATCACATTCATGCAGTGTCAATGTCATCAAATGTATCACATTCAGACAGTATTACTGACATCAAATGCATTTGTCACTGACATCGAATATATCACATTCAGCCAGCCAGTGTCACTGTCATCAAATGTATCACATTCAGCCAGTGTCACTGTCATCAAATGTGTCACATTCAGGCAGTGTCATGATCATTGCATGTATCACATTCAGGCAGTGTCATGGTCACTGGATGTATCACATTCAGGCAGTGTCATGATCACTGCATGTATCACATTTAGCCAGTGTCACTGTCATCAAATGTGTCACATTCAGGCAGTGTCATGGTCACAGCATGTATCACATTCAGGCAGTGTCATGATCACTGCATGTATCACATTCAGGCAGTGTCATGGTCACTGCATGTATCACATTCAGGCAGTGTCATGATCACTGCATGTATCACATTCAGGCAGTATCATAATCACTGCATGTATCACATTCAGGCAGTGTCATAATCACTGCATGTATCACATTCAGGCAGTGTCATGATAACTGCATGTATCACATCCAGGCAGTGTCATAATCACTGCATGTATCACATTCAGGCAGTGTCATGATAACTGCATGTATCATATTCAGGCAGTGTCATAATCACTGCATGTATCACATTCAAGCAGTGTCATAATCACTGCATGTATCACATTCAGGCAGTGTCATAATCACTGCATGTATCACATTCAGGCAGTGTCATGATAACTGCATGTATCATATTCAGGCAGTGTCATAATCACTGCATGTATCATATTCAGGCAGTGTCATAATCACTGCATGTATCACATTCAGGCAGTGTCATAATCACTGCATGTATCACATTCAGGCAGTGTCATAATCACTGCATGTATCACATTCAGGCAGTGTCACTATCACTGCAAGTATCACATTCAGGCAGTGTCATGATCACTGCATGTATCACATTCAGGCAGTGTCATAATCACTGCATGTATCACATTCAGGCAGTGTCATAATCACTGCATGTATCACATTCAGGCAGTGTCATAATCACTGCATGTATCACATTCAGGCAGTGTCATAATCACTGCATGTATCACATTCAGGCAGTGTCACTATCACTGCAAGTATCACATTCAGGCAGTGTCATGATCACTGCATGTATCACATTCAGGCAGTGTCACTATAACTGCATGTATCACATTCAGGCAGTGTCATGATCACTGCATGTATCACATTCCAGCAGTGTCATGAATACTGCATGTATCACATTCAGGCAGTGTCATAGTCACTGCATGTATCACATTCAGGCACTAATTTCTACCATAAATAGTTTCCATGGTGAAGATGGTAATATTTGAAGAGAATAATTTTGTTATGGAAGTTATCTCTTCCTTACATCAGGAGTCCCTATAGTAAGAGTCAACTGTGTATATCATAAGGTGATTTATTGTTGTTTTACTGTGTGTAAAACCTACTTAACCTAGCAGTCAAAGCTTACATGTCCATATAGATCGAGCGTATACGTCGCTGACAGACGTAATGTTGCTCTTGCTCCTCTGTGTTGTAAATATGATGTTATACTGTAGATTACTCATCAGTTCCGCCAGTACAGCCATCGACCCATTGCACTGTTTCATCACGTCAGGCCGGGCGCTGTCTCCATCAGCCATGTACGCTATCTTAATGTTGGTGCATTGACCGTGCACTTGGCTCCACTTGACTAGCAGCGCTGTCTCATTGACCACGGTCACACTGATAGTGACCGGCAGACTCGGTTCTACACAGCAGGAACACAGGACGTACATGAACAAAATTATGGGTTTTAAAAAAATTTCTGCAAAACTGCACCTATTTTAATATATGAATTTCTCTAGGCTCAAATACAACATCAGTGAAATAATGCTTAAAACAATCCAGAAGTTTAGCAATAAACAAAGGACAAATTCAACACATCAACAAATTGACGAGTCTTATGTTTGGAGGCATATTTTGGGAAAACATCTATTCTTTCATAGAGATGAATTTATCGAGTCTCAAATATGATGTTAATAAAATAATGTTTTGTCTAGTTCTGGTCTACTGTTCATTCCCAGAATTAAAACAAACACGAAAACTAGGGCTTTCTCAGCTGCTGCACCAACTTTGTGGAACTCACTCCCTGTTAGCGATAAGTCTGCAGTAAGTATAACAACATTTCAGCGTCACCTGAAGACCTATCTTTCTTCTTCACTTATTGCAATCATTCAACTTGATGACTAGAACTTGTAAACTGATGTGAGACAGCCTAGCCCTTTGGTTCTGACATGCTGTTGAGGTCAGGTGTCCGAGGAATTCGGCACAATATAAGTTTTTCATATTGCATTGTACTTGCTATGATAGAGCATCGGTCACTTACTTGTTAAGAACTGACCACTGGGGTACAGCCAGGCTTGATCACTGGATATATTCTTGCTCAACGTGCGCACGCCAAGCTTGTACAAGTGGCCAGCCTCGAGGCCAGTCACATTGGATACTATTTTCATCTGCTTCGAAGTGTTAAGAACCAACAACTGGGTCTTGTTGTTGTCCATGTTTGTCCACGTGATGTTAAAGCCATCAAATTCAGTGTTTAATGGCGGAGAAATGATAACGGTGACAAACGTTTCCTCAGGTTTGCCGCTGATGGTTATATTAGAGGGTGGCAACGGCTCTGAAAACAGACAAATTGAACTGAATTAACGAACACATCATGCGTAAACATATGTGCATGTGTGTGTGCGTGTACGCATACGTGCACATACATGTGTAAACAATAAACAGAAATGTTTTATTTTTTGAGTTAATGCTTAAATATGAAAGTGAATCTAATTATTCTACATTACAGCTAGGATACTTCATTTCTAAATAAAAAAATTTAAATACTTTAAAGAAGATTTGACAAGACTGTATAATTTTTTTATAACAAAATAAAATATAAAATAAAACATTTAAGAAAATATAACAAGACTGTATGAGGCAGTTGTGATAAATACGTCTGCACATATTGTAAAGTTTGCCAAACCATATATTAAAATCGAGGCTATATATAGACTCTTCTACAATTCGGTCGAAATTATCGTATCTAAAATGCAGTTGCAGTTAGTTATATACATTAATGCAAGGATAACACAAAAACATAAATTCTGGAAAAAATTCAAATTAAAATGAGATTAAAAAAAAGCCTGTTTATCACGTTCTGATAACTCATCTCATAACTGCATCGAGGCCCGTCTGGCTAAGAACCAACTATGACGTTCTTGTCAAGCGCATGTCAGAGACCACAACAACTACTGTAAGACCAACTTGCCACCGCCACAAGACCAACTGAAGGCAAATATGAAGAAGTGTAACATAGACCCAATCACCTTGGAAATGGACACAAAAGACCGTGTACTATGAATATCCATATGCAAGGCAGGTGTGGAGCATTTCAAACTAAACCATGCATTCACGGAAGCTGAGAAACGACACCAGCAGAAGGACCGAAAATTCTTTGTTCCACCAACTAACAACATTTGATGACTCCAACTACTACTCCAATACGTGTGTGTGTTTGCGTGCGTGCGTGCGTGCGTGTGATGTGCGCGGCTGGGTCCGCAGATTACGGATTGGCCTGTTTAGTCATCGGCGCACTCATCGCACCTATCAATATAGCTGCCTCATCAGCAACGAGTTAAGAGCATCATGTTCGAATGCGAGCGATCTGCAGAGAGAGAGCATCATATTCAACTACGAGCAATTTGCAGAGAGAGAGAGAGAGAGAGAGCAAGCTATTCACTATGATCACTATCTCAGTTACTCACGTGTCCTAAATCCACTGCCGAATGGCTGACTGGAGACACCGTGCTTAATAGTCAGAACGGAGAACCTATAGCTGCGACCAGGGACCATGCCTGTAATATATCTCCGGGTCCCACTACTTATAATATTGTGTGATGTGGTCTCTTTACACACAAGACCATTTGTACAAGGAACATCCTGTATGGTGAAGTTGTATGTGCAGTTGTAATTTATTAATGTGTCTTCTGACCACCAGATGGTGACACTGGTCGGAGTGATTTCTGACATCCGAAGAACTTGCACGAACCTTGGTCCTGTAGAATTGTCAAAGTACTGTATATTATATTATTGTTTTAGATATATAACTATGATACACATATCGTTACATTTATGTCATTATTATATTATTTTATCATAACCTAGTTGCCTAATTAACAATACAAACATTCTGCAAACATTTTGCAAACTTCTGTAAAATCACATTAGAAAGTGCTTCAATAAATGCACAAGTGTTATATATCATAATTAGATTTTAATAATAAACTATTTATAGGTTGGCTGTCAACACCATCCAATAAACTTCAAGGTCACGTAAAAAACATTGTGTGGGAAAACATTTTCTTGAAATATTTCATAGTGTCATATATCAACCACATACGGTGAATAGGTCAGTAAGAATTCTAATTTGTAATACTGAACAATGGAAATAATACTTTAACAGCCCAGTTGCAAAAAAACATGTTACAGGCGTGTACATGGATTCCGATGTCACAATATAACAGTGTCATATTATTTGTTATGGCTACTATTACGTGTATACACTAGACAGGTCTACGAATGTGTGACAACATGCCAAACTGGCAAGCACTGTTGTGATCTCAACTGTTTCTGGATATAGTCTTATTTATTTACCGTTATCATATTTAATATAATATAGTTTATAAAGTAAAACAAACCGATAGTAATATTCAACTTGAATGTAAACTTTCCAATGTGTTGGTCCTGTTTACATGGCCTTTAGCCATAGTAATTCAAGACAACAGTTTCACATCGACATGGGGTGACGTAGCATGGTGGATAAAGCACTTTCAGTCGAGAAGACCGAGGTTTGAGGCCATCTGCTGCTGTTTCGAAACTTGGGCAGTTTCGTTCATCCCACTTTGCCTGCAGTTGGTGGTGGCGCAGGAGTGTTAACTGTGGTGCAGGAGTGTTGGTGGTGGCGCAGGAGTGTTTGTGGTGGTGCAGGAGTGTTGATGGTGGCACAGAGTGTTTATTGTGGTGCAGGAGTGTTGGTGGTGGAGCAGGAGTGTTGGTGGTGGCGCAGGAGTGTTGGTGGTGGTGCAGGAGTGTTGGTGGTGGCGGAGGAGTACTGATTGGAGTGTTGGTGGTGGTGCAGGACAGTTTGTGGTGGCACAGGAGTGTTGGTGGTGGCGGCACAGGAGTGTTGGTGGTGGTGCAGGAGTGTTGGTGGTGGTGCAGGAGTGTTGGTGGTGGTGGAGGAGTACTGATTGTGGTGCTGGAATGTTGGTGATGGCGCAGGAGTGTTGGTGGTGGCGGAGGAGTGTTGATTGTGGTGCTGAAGTGTTGGTGGTGGTGCAGGAGTGTTGGTGGTGGCAGAGGAGTACTGATTGGAGTGTTGGTGGTGGTGCAGGACTGTTTGTGGTGGCGCAGGAGTGTTGGTTGTGATGCAGGAGTGTTGGTGGTGGTGCAGGAGTGTTTGTGGTGGCACAAGAGTGTTTGTGGTGGTGCAGGAGTGTTGGTGGTGGCGCAGGAGTGTTGGTGGTGGTGCAGGAGTGTTGGTGGTGGCGGAGTACTGATTGTGGTGCTGGAGTGTTGGTGGTGGTGCAGGAGTGTTTGTGGTGGTGCAGGAGTGTTGGTGGTGGTGCAGGAGTGTTGGTGGTGGCGGAGGAGTACTGATTGTAGTGCAGGATTGTTGATGGTGGTGCAGGAGTGTTGGTAGTGGTGTCGGAGTGTTGGTGGTGGTGCACGTCTTTTGGAAGAGACACTTAAAGCCGTTGGTCCCTTCTACCTAGTGTTTATGCCTGCAGAAATAAAGGATGACACACAAATGTGTAACCTGTCATGGATTCCCTGACTCTATGTAAAAATGGGATGGGAGCTACATTAACGGCTGCATAAAAACATTGACGATTATGCCGAGAGCCACGGCTGAGTATTACCTATCATACTCCAAAAAAAATGTGAGTGTGTATGAATAAAGACTCATGCAGAATGCTGATATTGCAAGGATACCTACGTGTTGGCTGGGTAGTGGTCCATGCCTCATGACTGCTAACATTGTGACTCTGGCTGCGGAGGCTGATGTTGTACAGACATCCATCACGCAGTTTGTCAAGAGTCACAGATGTGAGATTTGTGCTGACCGAGAGACATGTGTCGTTGCAGTATGTGACAATGTAGCCATCGACACGGCCCCTTGGCTCATTCCATTGCAATGAGATGGTCCCCGTGGTGATGCTGACCACTTTCACGCCACCTGGCAAGTTGGGCCCTGAAGCAGTAGCCGAGAATGCACTTAATAGACGCACACACGCACGTGCATGTAGACATATACAGTTTGATCCAAGATTGGCAGCTTCAAAGCTGAACTTGTACAAATAAAGTGTACACAGATATTCAAATATAATATATATATATATATATATATATATATATATATATATATATATATATATATATATATATATAACAAAGAAACATTAAGTGCTCTACTGATAAATGCACAACAAATAAAGTAATACTGGTACAATTGTTAGAAAGTTACAACCTAAGAACATTGTTAAACTACCTACATCAAAGACTACTAAAGGTACTCATTTATACCGCTGAGTGACCTGATGCAATGCGGAATGAACAAAATTGTACAAGTTTCAAAATGACAGCATGAGGATTCAAAACCGGGTTCTCTCGTTTCAGTGTCTGAAGTTCTAACAATATACCACTACACCCAACTGCAGTCTAGTTCTGGGTTCTAAACTTCGTTATTTAACTGAGGAGAAAGGTTTAACACTAGGTTAAAATCCGACAGGTTCTGTCTAAACATGCCTCTATCCTCAGAGAAAGCAGGGACAAAAACATCTAGAAAAACAATGGGTTTTGTTATTAAAATTATGGATTTCCACATGCATGCACACGCATGCATGCATGCACACACGCGCACGTCTTAGCCGCGCACGTCTTAGCCGATAACCCACTGGCAGTTTGGGTATCTCATTTGCAAATCCATTCCCACAATAATTGCCTTTTCAATGCATGCATGACCGACTAGGCACATGTTTATTCAGCACAATCCGTCTAACCAGAAAAAACAATCCACCAGCACTGCAAACACCCCATTGAACACATTCAGAGGGCATCAGTTTACACAAGGGTGACTAAATGTCAACTAGGTGTGTGGGTGCTTGTGAAGGCAGATAGCACCACGTCACAGGGTTAAACCGAAGCCATCCCAGGGAACAAGTGCACCACTGTCCACATAATACTTGTTGTGTGTCACACAGTCACAGGGCTTAGACAACTAATATGCCATGAGAAAATTATGCATTTTTACATACATTGTCCATACAGAGGACGATTGTGGAGCAGAGGATGTGAGCCTATTGGTGGTTGTACACGGACACAAATAAAGTTTACATAACAGCAAATGTGCGTGAGTGAGTGCGTGCGTGTGTTGTGTACACACGTGTGTACACAATGTAATCGTAATCTTAAAAGTATAAAGTCTGATCTTTTTATATCATTGTTATTGTTGGCATCCTTCTGCCTTGAATAGACAGTTTTATGCCATGGTGGTCACCTCTGTGCTGTGCATCGCCTGGTGTGACTCAAGGGTCCCACTCTGGCATGGCAGTCTCCACCGCACTTGCTGCAGACAGTGAGCTGAGAAGGTGCAGGATTTGTTAACTTCTCTTTTCAGTGATCCCTCTTCTCAGCCAGTTGTGTGGTTCGTTTCTCTTCTCCTCTTCTGATGCCCTTTTGAACAGTCAGCGTCCAATGACCTCGATCATCGGCAGCTATCTCCCAGCTGTTTGTGTCGACGCCTGCCATCGTCATGTCACATTTACAGGTGTCTTTGTAGTGGAGATATAGACGGCCAGTAGACCGTGACCCAGTGACAAGTTCACCATACAGGAAATATATGGCCAAGCTATCTGAGACGTCTCTGGCTTAACAGCATGTATAGAGATATATATTTACATATCGTACAATCATGATTTACAGAAAAAGATCTATAGATCAATTCTAACACATCGACCACCACAATGTTTAGATATAATTTGACAGATATCTATTTATGGATATCGACCTTACCGTTCAGCATGCCATGTAAACAGGATATTCGAGTTGAAACATTCAAACTAAGCACATCAGGTTAAAATTATATAATATATGTTGGAATATATAAAGTTTATATCATATCATGTTTTAAGATAAAACTATCAGACATTTTACCTTTAAACAGCCTGAACATCGCAACAAATCTTACCCATATAAAATTTAATTTTGCTTGTTTCATAACAGACTGGCTGTTTGCATCCCTTTAAAACTGATAATTATATAATAATTGAACCTAAATTAATCAACTTAAATTTCCATTATTCGACATACCCAAGTTAAACAATACACACGTAACACCACATCATGCAGTAAACAGCTTTCTTCACAAGCCCAACTTAAGATTGTTATCACTCTTATCAATTCAGCCTGTTTTCAATAACCTATGTGTCTTTCCATACTGGACACGACATGGACAGTACTTTTAAGTTTTATTGGCTAGAGAGCACTCCAATGATAAAGCAGCAAACATTCTTAGGAACACTTGAACTCACCATAAATGATAAAGTTATCACAAACTGATATCAGCAAGCTCATAAATCAGCGCAATAATAATATCTGTGTGTGCATCCAGTTATCACTGACGCATTGTTTTGTCTGTGATTAAAGCTCCATCCTTAGTTCATTTGGTCCATCACGAACCAGGCACTTTGATGTTGAAATATGTAGTGAGCGAACAGCTTAAATAATATGCAGTCAGTTTAATAAAAGACTGCATAGTTTTGTTACAATCATCAAAAGAATTGATTTTTAGTAAGAAGTGTAACTATCCTTACATTATTATATACTATTATAGAGACTGACCACTTTCCCTTTTTAGCAGAATTTTGACCGGATCCAGTCAAAAATAATTTAATAGTTTGTCTGATTATTTCACCAAAACTAAATTTGTACAAATGAACCAGCCTGCCTTAATGGATACTAATTCTAAAGTGAGAAATAAAAAATGGAATTAATTGAATTGAAAAAGGACCTTTAAATGTGAATTCCAAACATCAAAGGCACACAAAGAATAACCAAGATTAGATAGGGATGTGTTGTTCACAAAGTGTAAATAATGTCTATCGAGCTTTAACCTGGGATTGGAAACAGGCACCAGAGGAAAATTGTGGGAAAGAGATACAGACATGTTGAATTGTGAGGCAGGGTTTCGTGGGTGACATGACCTGGTGCAAATTTGGGTGCCTATTTAGGGTTGAAAATGGGTAATGTAAATGTGATTAGAGGTCCTTCAATCAAATTTGGGTGCCTATTTAAGGTTGAAAATGGGTTGATAATGGAGAGAAACAGTTTTAGGTACTTCAATTCAGTACACTTCGCAACACAAGGAAGTGAAAGGGGTAGGCTGATGGTGAGGGGAGATGGGATGAGAATAGGAGCAACTGGGTGGGAGGTGGAGGAGAGTTGATGGGGATAGGTGGGAGGGGAAGAGGGACAGATGGAAAGGGATCAAGCAAGAGCGAGGGAGATGCAGCATACAGAAGGAAAGGAATAGAATGCGTCAATCAAAATGTACTAACATGTGATGCCATATCTAGAAGAGACTTCTGGGAATGCTGTGCTGGTGTTGGCCTGTACAGTCACATTGTACAGCTGCCCTGCCCCAAGGTCTGTCAGCTCCTCCCAGTAGTCACCAGTGTCATTCACCACGACCACAGACCTCATCCCATTCAATGCGCCATCCACATACCACTGCATCCTGTAACCATGGTTACAGCTTCCGTACCATGTCATGTTCAGAGTGTCATTGGCCACAGTGGTCACTGTCAGATTCACCGGAGGCTGGACTGGAGTGGCTGCAATGGACATCACGGGAAATGTATGTAGAAACAAAGAGCTTTAGTCACATTTAACAAGATTTAACAAGATTTGCCATCCAAAGCTAAAACCCCAGATGGCGAGTGGACAAGGACGTCATTGGCTTATAGAGAATCTTACAATTTGATATGCATAATTTCTATATAAAATGTGTGTGTGTGCGTGCATGTGCATGCGTGCGTGCATGCATGCATGCATGCATGCTGATTAAATACACAGAATATGTACATTCATACACAAAGTGTGTATGCATGCATGTGTGGCATTGTATGCGTGCAAGTGTGTATGTGTGCGTGCAAGTGTGTATGTGTCTGTGTGTGTGAGCAAGTGTGCGAGTGTATGCCTACTGTGTGTATGTGGCATGAAAATCAAAGTACCTGTCTCTGTAGTAGATGGCGCTACTGTAGTTAAGTTGAACGCCTGCGAGATCATGCAATGCCAACACAAAGTGTGTGTGTGGGTGTGTATGTGTGTGTGTATGTGCGTGTGAATGAGTATGAGCATGCATGTGGTCATCTAGCACTATAGCAGATCATGCAATGCCAAAATGAATTGCGTGTGCATACATGCGTGCATGCAAGTTTGTATGTGTGCATGCGAGTGTGTATGTTTTTGTGTGTATGGGTGTGAGTGTATGCGTGCAAGTGTGTAGGTGTGTATGCGAGTGTGTATGCGAGTGTGTACGGGTGTGAGTGTATGCGTGCAATTGTGTAGGTGTGTATGCGAGTGTGTATGTTTTCGTGTGTATGGGTGTGAGTGTATGCGTGCAAGTGTGTAGGTGTGTATGTGGCATGAAAATCGAAGTACCTGTCTCTTTAGTAGATGGCGCTACTGTAGTCAAGTTGGGAGTCTGCGTTGTCCCACTCCCTAGAAACACACAGAGACTATGATGCACTGCTACAGAGAAACACAGAAATCATGCATTTGTGTGTGTGTGTGTATGCATGCAAGCATGCATGCATGCGTGTTTGTATGCCAGTGTGCATATGCCTGTGTGCCTGAGTGTGTGTGTGTGTGTGTATGCGAGTGCTTGCGTGTGTGCATGCCTGCGTGTGCGCATGCATGTACGCATGTATATATATGTGTATGTGGCATGAAAATTTAAGTACCTGGCTCCATAGTAGATGGTGCTACCGTAGACATGTCGGAAGCTGACGTTGCTCTACTCGCTAGCAAGAAACACACATAGACCATCATGCATTGCTACAGAGACACACGTAGATCATGCAACGCCAACACAAAGCACAAAAACCAGTCTCCACAAAGAGAGTTTTGCCAAGAAGATGCATTTCACCACCCAGTTTAATAAATGGTCATGGATATGGCAAAAATCAGTAAAACTAAATAAAAATCCTGCTTTAAGTGACACAAAGTTTATCTTATCATCTAAGCAACAACTTAGTCAATATGGACCATAAAATTTCTTGGGAACCACAACACCCTCAAACTGAAACCACTGCAATTCCTCCACCTATTGGTAAAACATGTACCTGCTTGGTGTTAGTTAACACTTGGCGGTGTCAGATATGGTGCAGGAGCTTTAAATTAAATTTAAATGAAAACTAACAATGATGCAACATTGGTATTGAATTATGTAACAATTATGAAAAAACATATTAATTGAATAGTGCATAAACGATTTTTCTTGGTTCAAAGATTACACATGACAATGAAACCATCATTTCAAATAAATTGCCTCCCAAATTAGTAATAACGTCTATGTTAAATTAAAATAGATTTACTGTCTCACCATATTACTGACCCTAGCAATAATGCAAATACATGATTAAAAATGTGTCTGCAACTGTTTGTGACATCATCATGGGTCTATATATTGATATAACAAAAGAAAACGTTTTAAAACAGAACAAAATAAAAATGTTTGTGCATGCGTGTTCGTATGCCAGTGTGCATATACCTGTGTGCTTGCGTGTGTGTGTGTGCATGTGCGTGTGCATGTGCGTGTGTGTATGCATGAGCCTGTTTGTACACATGTACACATATGTGTATGTGGCATGAAAATTTGAGTACCTGGCTCCGTAGTAGATAGCGCTACCGCAGACAAGTCGGAAGCTGACGTTGCTCTACTCGCTAGCAAGAAACACACATAGACCATCATGCATTGCTACAGAGCTGTGCTACACACATAGATCATGCAAACACAAGCACAAAAACCAGTCTCCACACAGAGAGTTTTGACAGAAGGCATTTGCCAAGAAGACACATCTCACCACCCATATCAATAAATGGTCAAGGATATGGCAATAATCAGTAAAACTTAAAATAAAAATTCTTCTTTACGTGACAAAGTTTTATCTTATCACCCAAGCAACAACTTACTCAATATGGACCTTAACATTTCTTGAGAAACCACAACACCCTCAAACCGAAAGTGAAACCACTGCAATTCCTCCACCTGTTGGTCAAACATGTACCTGCTTGGTGCTAGTTAACACTTGGCGGCATCAGATATGGTGCAGGAACTTATACAATGCAGAATACACATAGTTGAGAATTTTAAATTAAAACTAGCAATGATGCAACATTGGTATTGAATTATGCAACAATTATGGCAAAACGCATTAACTGAACAGTGCATAAACTATTTTTCTTGGTTCCAAGATTTCATATGACAGTAAAACCATCATTCCAAATAAATTGCCTCCCAAATTAGTAATAACGTCTATGTTAAATTAAAATAGATTTACTATATATCTATATATTCATTTAACAAAACACCTTAAAACAGAACAAAATAAAAATGTTTATATAGTTTTTAACTCTCAAGAAACTGTGGTTCTGTCTAAATATTCCAACTGACCCTCTTGGTCTTTATCAGCGGACTCCTGAACCAGTTTCTTTGAAAGTAAAAACTACGTAAATATTCACATTCCAAGAAACCGGAATGTCAATCTATTCAAGGAACATTTAACTTACTCCATTTTGCTCTAATAAAGACGTAAACAAAGTTTATATAACATTGCCACCTGTCAATGGAGCTACAGAGCTAGAAATACAAACCTGCATCAGGGGTGTTCATAAATGCTGTGGCTGTGGCTGTGGAGTATGTAGACTGGCCATCTAGCGCTACAGCAGAAACTAAGAAAAGGTACAATGATGAAGGACTACGTGTACTAGGTACAATGATGAAGGACTACGTGTACTAGGTACAATGATGAAGGACTACGTGTACTAGGTATGCCTACAAAGCAAGGCTCAGTAGAGTTCATATAAAAATATGCACAGATAAAAACTGCAAGAAAAAGGTGCAGTTCTTCAAAGTACACAATTTAATTAAATTTATTCAAACATCAATGTTACAAAATATTTAATAAGTTCTCATCAAATTACTGACTTAACACTGTTAACAGCCCAAAGATAATACAATTTTTTATAGTTGATATTCCCAAATTATTAATTTTTCATTATGGCATCAAATATGCACACACAAACAAAATCATACAAATGAAATAACTTACTCTGGCAGAGACGTTTTAGTTCCAAAATGTAACTAAACTTTATTTATTGTAAATTTAATAGTTATTTACAGTTATGTGATATTCCATGCAACATAGTTATTAGTATAGTGAAATCTTATTGATATATATTATTATTGTATTGAAACCTTTTTTAGACCTATGCCTTCAAAATGCACACAAACAACTATTTAGAGTTTTTAGTTACTGTTGCTACCGAGTAAGCGGAGTATCTATGGATTGTATGCCTGCGTGCATGTGTGTGTGTGCGACACCTACTGTACATCTAAATTGAGATTTCACTGGATTGCATCCTTTTATAACCTTTAAATATACTGTTTTTTATATATTTATTTTATATATTATACTGCTGATTGTCTGAAACAATAAGCTTGTGTGTGTATGCGTGCGTGGGTGCGTGTGCGTGTGCCTGTGCGTGTGCCTGCGCGTGCGCGTGCGTGTGTGTGCACACAAAGCTTTAAACCACCTGTGAGAATTGGTTTCAACTGACGATTAGATGACATGAAAATCCCATATCAAGACATCTTTCGCTGACTCCTTAATGATATTCTAAATAGTTGGATGAACAGCATTTTGGGACAGGAACCGAGGCTATAATGACCTATAATGGCTGCCTAGCAAAAACAGGAAGTGTTTCAGATTTGTCTTTTAATATGGATTCTGCTACTTGTGTAAATGAAAACTACACAGTGAAATGTGTACGCAATTTATTAACAGTAGATAACCGTTTGATTAGCAGCTTTGCCGGTTAAGATGTCCAGCAAGTAGGTTAATCTGTAGTAGGTGTGAGTCAGTGTTCCCAACATCAGTACCTCGCCCTAATACTCACTGGTCACGTTTACTTTTCTAATCTTAAACCTCCCCCCCTCCCCCCAACTCATTCAGCCCACCCCTGAATCATGTTTGATGATGTTCAAATTTGTAATGTGTGATTAGTAATATGCACATCAGCTTAATCAAAGGGTACATCATTTTGCTAAATCATCAAAGGAATTGACTTTTATCGTTAGATTGGGTAACTTGCGAAAGAGTTCACAACCTTATACTACATGTAGCCAGACTACTTTTGCCATTTAGTTGCCAATTTTTTGCTGGATCCAGTCATAATGTATTACTTTGGCCGACTAAGTAACAAAATTGTACAAACAAGCCAGCATGTCGTAGTGGATTCCACACAAGTAATTTTTTTCGCGAACTGAATCTGAAATGAGACAAGTGAAAAATTTAATTATGGAGGGGGCTTAATATATATATATATATATATATATATATATATATATATATATATATATATATATTTCTGGATGACAGAAAGACTGTATATAAAGCCATTTCTCGCAGATGATATTCTAAATAGTTGAACTGAACAACATTTCAAGACAGGATCCAAGGACACCATGACCTATTACGGCCCAGCAGAAGAAGGAAGAGTTTCAGAGTTTTCCTTTATGGCTTCTGCTATTTGTGTAAATGAAAACTACGCAGTGAAATATGTACGCAATGGATTAACAGTAGATAACCGTTTGATTAGCAGCTTTGCCAGTGTGTGCTAAGATTAACTTCAACTTTGTGTGAGGGAATCCATAAAGCTGTCTACAATGTACATGCATGTTGTGCGCACGTAGCATGCATTTTACTAAGATAAAATTTAATATTTACTTTGCGCACACACTTCCTCCTAAAATTATTTACTAGATACAGACATTGCAGTAGTTTACACAGTCCTAAATGTCATCGTTATCATCACCATTTTCTTCTGTGTGAATTCAAAAGGAAACATTCTTTTCAATTAACAGGTAACTATTTTCAATAATTTATTGTTGACCGCAAGCAATATGAGCAATGCCATGACAATTCTTTGTTGAGTAAATACGGCTGACTGTTAGATCGAGAACATTTCCCATGACTGGCGTCAGGATTGGTCCTTTTTCACATAGCACACCTGCTATAAGGCAGTAAAACCACATGTTTACTTTGCCAGCTGTTCACCCGTTTGCACTGATAACATTACATTAGCCGAATTACCACATTAGCCACCCACCAACTACTTATATGGTGCCACCATTTTTCAAGAGGAAGGATAAAACCAACACAGCGATGTGGTTAATCCCAGAAATTTTTACAATATTTTACCAATTTGATATGCGAGTGATCTTGGAAGACTTTTTTTGGAGGGGGGGTTATGTGCAATTTGAGGACTCTGTGGCCCCAATTGAACCTTTTTGAACATAAATGTCGAAATATTTTTTTTAATGTGAGCGATGATGAAAATCATCTTGGAATGCCAAACGAAAAACCCAATTTATTCTGGTGCTGGTCTAACTGTAGTGTCATGAACAGGCCCATGCAAGTGACTCATACAACAGAGCTATTTCTGTTGTGGCCCAGTATAACTTTACAAGTAATCGGAGTGGCCACACAGGGCACGGTCAACATCCTGGTGAAACATTGGTGGGGACAGAACATTATTTCACTTCTGGATTCATGTCATTCAAATAAAGTGCCAGTGCTTTTGACACGGTCCCCCTTTTTGAAAATGTTCTGCTTCATGAAAAAAAATTTCCGAACAGAGAAATTATCCTGTTTGACAACTACCACACTTGTGTCGTGTGCAGGCTTAAACGTCTAACTTCTGATTGGCTGCACATGGCCGTGTCAATGATGGAAGGATCCCTCGTGTCAGTGAAGGAAGGATCCCTGGTGTACGAACACAGAATCCGGTTGTTTTGTGCGATAAATGATGGGAGCATCTTCCATGTTGATATTCTCAAAAACAAAATGTCAGGACTGTGAGATCTCTACAGCAGATCAATGACACAACATAGATCAAAGTGCACAGTTTTTGTAAAACCTAACTACAACGTTGTGCATGATGTGTAATTGCCTGGCTCACTATTAGCATTGTGGGAAAATCAACAGTGCAAAGTACCCTAGTTAGTTGTATCATCTCCACATCTGGTGGATCCACTCTAACTAGCATGGAAATGAACTTTGTTCCACATTGACCAATGAGATGAGTAGCTATGATTTTTTCAGTTACGTCCTGGCATTTTATCTTTGGTAAATGTATGGTAGGTAGGTAAAGTCATTCCCCAGGCATTACGCCTTAGGAAGCCATGAAGGCTTATATGGCCAGTGCTTAAACCTGGTTTCTGTAGTGCGATGCTACTATACTGACTCTCCTGGACGGGACACTAGTCCATCGCAGGTACCTTCCAAACAGTGTTTGTACTCATTTGCAGCTGAGTAGACTGAGGCAAAGCAGGGTAAACGAAATTGCCTAAGCTTCGAAAATGAACTGTGCCCCGTGTGGGTCTTGAAATCACAACCCTTGAATTTAGAGTCCAACACCTTAACCACTAGGCCACGGCTGCCCCCCTTTGGTAAATGTATGATTTTTTTTTTATTGTCAATGCATGAAATATCTGTAATTTATTAATGTACATAATAATAGAATATATCAAGTTGCAATTTGTGTAAATTATGGAAATGTAGATTATTTGACAAAACACTTGTATTGGTCTCATACAACTATTCTATGAGGTACTAACCCAGGTCTGCCGTCGACAGAAACCATGCACTGGACACATTTATGGATGCCATGGAATGTTATTAAACACATATACTATTTGTAATTAGTTAGTAACCATCAGTTAATTATTAATCACAACATGCAGTTAATAACTACAAATAAGTTCATCCAGAAAATGTAGTAATTTATACAAAACTAAAGTCACAATACCTGTGGTTGTCGCAAACACTGTGAAATGTAGGAATGTCTGAAAACAAAAACACATACATGGTAAGCATGAAATCTAGACAAACCTTGGTGCAACTAAGTGATAAATACCAAGTCCAATTTATCAAAAACCAGTACGTCACAAGTACGAAATCCCACCAATTTAAGACGGAGTTTTTGGAAGTCACCCTTTAACCAGGCAATGTGCTGAATATCATGTTGTCCTTTTTCACTGAATTGGTAATTTTAAACATCTAAAGACATATTTTAGCAGCCATGGATATGCTAATTATGGTACACCCAATATCGTCATATGCTACATTAATGAGAGTGTGAACGTTTTCGGGAAGGAATATTAAAACTCCGTCCTCGACTAATTTAGCCTATCGTAAACCCGGTTCGTTGATATCCAAATATGTAAATTGAATTGTTTAAAAAAATGCATATTTTTTTTCAAATGATCGATAGCCACTATTTTGAGTCTTACTAGCTCTAACAACCATATTAAAGTCTTTTACTATGGTCGTTATATCTAGTAAGGTTCAAAATAGTGGCTGTCTAAAACGATAAACACTGTATGGGTCAATGCTGATCATAGGCATGACTTCCATCTTCTCGCCGATCACATGACAAAATTACGAAATTTCACCAAGGGAGAAATTTGTGGGTTTTCAACCTTTCCATTTTCACTTCAGTTAATGTTTGACCAAATATTAAGTAATATAATTATATTGTCAGACTCTGATGATTCACCAAAACTATAAAAAAAAATAGTTAGCTAAGTTAGCAGGCTGCAGTGGATACTAGGTAGGTTTGATTTTTCACAAAATGAATTTTAAATGACATTAGCAAGGAAATAAAATTTAGGAGGGAGCCTTAACAAGGATCAACTGTTAATATTTTGATTTTACCATACACCAGAATTCTTACTAAAAGGTCTCTACTGAGCCTAATACAAGCATTTGTGTTGCAGTGATATAAATAACGAATTAACTGAATGTACTGATTTAAATAACATAAGACGCAATCTAAATTTCAAGATGCAATCTAATTACGCTGACCTGAAAAGATGGCATTAGACACAGAAAGTAGGTCAAAAACATCTACAAAGGTATCAATGGGCCCAGACAGCAAACAGCCTTCCACTGACATCACGGTAGATGGAATAATCAGTCTAGACAAGCTGATTAAACCCTTTCCAAGGAACTCACAGGTGAAGGAGGCCAAAGAATTATCCGGATACATTTACACAAGGTTGAGGGATCACTCCAAACCTCTTCCTTATATAGACAATCATGGGCTTTTCATGATACTAATAGTATTGCCCACACTACATTTTACATTTGTTATTTAACGTTCTTAATAGCACCTGTTTTGTACATGTGCAAATGTATTCTTCTTCTTCCATTTGAGCTCATATGTATATAAATGTGGCTAGAGTATTTTCGAGCTGTGATCACTATCGCATGGGAGCGGCTGATGTAGTGCTGGGTCCGTGTAGGTCAGAATATGTCGCAATACATTAGTGCATGGACTATATTATGATATCTAATAGTAAGGACTATATAATTGTTCTATGTTGGCATGGTGAGAAAGCATGGTCTAAACCTTTCTACTATATATAATAATATACAGTTTAAAATCAACTCAATGCCATGCAGAGTTGACTTGTAGGCTGAATGGCTATGCATACTTAAAAGGTGGTTTTGGGCATGCAATTATAAATAACAACGACACCTGTGGTGTTTCTTAGAATAGTTAAACATTGTTGGTCCCCCCCACACACACACACTAAGGTCAACAATGGCTAAGGTCAATAATGAAAACCCATGAAACATTATGCAACATGATGGATGCTTTTTATAATGCCACTGACTATGAGGGTTGTTTTGCATAAACCACTGATTATGTACTGTACAGCATATCTTGTGGGTGGTTTTGTATAATAGTGACGATAATACCACTGATCATGCAATTCAAATCGCAGACTGCAGAAAAGAACTTAAAACTCCATCCTCAATTGATTTTGTATATCACAAATCCAGTCGTTTGATGTCCAAATATATAGTATGTGAATAGTTTAAGTAATATCCATAGTCGATTTAATAAAAAGTGCAAATTTTTTTTTCAATTCATCAAAAGAATTGACTTTGGTCGTTAAATCTGGTAAGGCTCAAAATGGTGGATATCCAAAATAGTAAACACTTTGCAAGGTCAAGGCCACTCATAGACGTGACTTTCACCTTCTTGCCGATCACATGGCAGTTACAGGATTTCATCAAGTACGAAATTTGTGGGTTTTCAGCGTTTCCATTTTCACTTCAATTGATGTTTCGCCAAACATTTAATAATTTAATAGTTTGTCTGATGATTTAAAAAAAAAACTACATCAACAGTTGCATAAAAGAGCTAGCAGGTCGTAGTGGGTATTAGAGCTAGAATGTCATAGTGGATACTAGGTAGGTTTGATTTTTTGCAAAATTAATTTGAAATGATCCAAGCAAAAAAACTGAATTGAAGAGGGACCTTTAACCAAATAGAATTAATTGTTTCTTCCTGTTGCTTCCTTCGTAAAAGTAACCAGGAGCAGTTACATTTGTCCCTACATATTACTCCAAACATTAAGTGTACATGTGTGCGTGCATTCTGTATGGGCATGCATGTGCACGTTACAATTAATCAGCTGTAAATGTTAAAATAATGTGCATTTTATTATATAATAATGACAAATTCCATCATAACCAATGCTGTCTTTAATTACGTATTTGTTGGCGCAGTTGAGAGCAATATTTAATAAATCTTTTGTTACGTTATAGGTAAACAGTCTGTATGGTGAAAATCATGTAAAACAATATTAATTTTAATTAGTGATATAAGCTTCTCTTTATAAAAGGGATCTCCTAACTTTTCAGTCACATTCAAAAGTTTACCTAAACTAGGGAACTAAGACTAAAGATCGCCTTCAGCAGGCATATCATAAAATGTACTTATAAAATGTCAATTATGATCACAATATGTGAGAAAACATAGGAATACAGTACAATGGAAATTTTTTATTGCAATTACGATTATAGAAATTCAATTACAATTATACTTTTACATGTTGTAATGTAGTTTTATTTTTAAATAACTTGTTTTGGCTTTTATTGTAGCCCTGCCTCTCTTTGTGGGAACAATTAAATTATGCATTAAAACTCCAGCAGTGATCCGTCAGTTTAAGACTACAGACTGCTTCCAACACACATGACACTCGATACAGAGGAAGAGTGTCATATTTAATTATAATCACACACCAGGAACCAATTAAAACAATTTCGTTTTCACAAAAGGGATTTCCTGCATGTTACTGTTCTTATTTGTTTAGTTTGGCTAGTTTTCTATAATTAACAATTAACAATACATTTGGCTAGTTTTCTATAACATCAATTAACAATACATTTGGCTTGTTTTCTATAACATCAATTAACAATACATTTGGCTTGTTTTCTATAACATCAATTAACAATACATTTGGCTTGTTTTCTATAACATCAATTAACAATACATTTGGCTTGTTTTCTAGAACATCAATTAACAATACACAAACGTATGGAAACAGGATAATTTCTTACTTCGAGTTTTATTACACAAAAAGGGGTATCAGAGGTATTAAAGGATTAAATTTCTTATGAAAGTAAAGGTAAAGAAATGGTAAAGGAAATGAAATTGCTAAAGCTATGAAATGACAGCAAGAGGATTCGAACTCGGGGTCTCTCGAGTTAATGCTATATTTCAAAGTTACTAATCAATGTAATTTAATTTCTATTGGTTTATACCAAAAACAGACATGTGGTTATGATTTACAATTATATTGGATTGGGTATAAATGACACCCCATCCTATTATTGTTTGACTGGGTGTAAATTGATCTGACACGTTTATCAGTTCCCTGCCTGGACTTTACAGACGAATGATTCAACTACTGCAGACATCAATACCCTGTGAGTCACATCCTCCTAGGGGGTGTGTCTGCAGGGTAAACTTCTTTTCACAGTGCTCTAGGGTTCAGCACTCAGTTACATTTCCCATTGGTGGCCATGTTAACGTTTTGCAAAATTATAAGAAAACGTGACCATCAAAAATTCTAAAAGTTTTCACCAGCCGCTGTCATCATCCCACTGACATGCTGGTCGAGTTTTGTCAAAATTAGACATTTCTAACTCTTGTAATATGCCTGCATGTGCGAAACCCCTCAATGTTTACCAATTTTGGCATGAATTACGACGCACACGTGTCTAATCGCCAAAAAAATCACAAATATCCTTCCGCCTATAAAAATCATCTAAAAATCCACCATTTCACTCTCAACAGCTGCCGCCAGCAAACCTGGTAATGTCCGTGCACAAATGCACTATTGTCAGATCGTATGATTTTTTTTAAACGTCCAATATCCAAACTTACTATGCCCTACATTCGTCTAACTGGGGCATGATCCCTCTAGTGCTATAAAATGTCATCTTCACGTTACAATTGGTTTATATGTTCACCACCCCATGGGACAGCGGTAGTTATTCAGAAAAAGGTTGTATTTGAAATCACTAGATATTCATGCAACTAATTGTCATCAATTGAATACTGTCCATTGTGAGATCAAGTTTCACCCCGCCCCCCCCCCCCGTCCCCCAAAATGTATTATTAATAATGAAAAATTTATGCTGTGGTCAGCATCAAACTTGCACCCTCCCTTCATGCATCCCACTTCATATTATCAGTGTGTTCAATAATTCTTTGAATTTGTAGAAATTTCAGTTTCTTGGCTTGTTAGATTAAACATAGTTTACTTACCAAAGAAACTTTTCATTTCCGATTCTGAATATTTATCATGGCCTTCATCAGCAGACTGGTTTCACTATGGGTGTGTCACTGACTCACAAAGGCCATGAGACATGACCGGAATATTCGGAAATAAGAACCAAGTATCTTGTGAGGTAAACTATTTCTAATGTTTATTAACTGATTAAACAATTAATTGTTTTGTGAATTGGACCACAATTTTCATTTTCACATTTTATTCATACATTTTAACTATCATGCACATGACCGATACATAACATTATAATTTTGGTTAATAAAGTATTAACAGATACATGTTTTATCATTGTCATTGGTAAATATAAATTGTTCACACTAGATCTAATAAAGTTCATTTAGTGTTTGCATACGATTAACATGGGAACCAATTCATATTTTAATGACATGTACATCATGACATGTACATCAATTATATTCACCATTAAACACTTTATGAATGTGTGCGTTCATTACCATATAAAGTGAGTATTTATGAGATACACGAAGCCATAAATTATTTAAATTCCAAGCATGCTACCAATTTTCATTGCAATTATGATTACAATTAGAAAAATTCAGTTACAGCTATACTTTTATTGATTACATTACGCAAAGTAAGCATTGTTGTTAAATGACATTGTTGATTTTTATCGTAGACTATTTATTCTCTCGAGAAAGTCTACCAACTACATGTACAACAAAGCTTGTTAGACCACAGCATTGATGACTCGGTGTGAGACAATAGGCTGCTCCCTACGTACATGACACCCGATACAGTGGTAGAGTATCTTACTTAATTATAACCACACACCAGGAACCAATTTCAACAACAGTTTGTTTTTACAAAGAGGATTTCCTTCCCCTGTTCTTATATTTTTGAGTCCACCTATACACAGCCTGAATATAATATAATGTTCTCTTAGGTTCCCGTATTTTCACCACCATGGAAGTGACAGCCCTGTATAAAAATAAGGTCTTATTTCACTTCTCACCAGCTGGAATCACATTTGCTGTGTAATTACATCACCAGAGGCTGGGTTGATCCAAGATGTGTAACAGCGGAAAGTGTGTTGGAAAATGTTAGTCTATAACAAAGATCAAAGATTAAACAATAAAGACTTGTAACTAAGTATTATTACATTTATGGACTGTTTGATACCCAAGATGACTTTGTGAGACTGGGCTTCCTGGAGCCTGGGTTAGACTCCAGCACAGGGTGTTTGTCTATATTTTGGTGTCTGCTAAATGGCTAGGCGTTGGCAAACAGTAAACTGATATGCCAGTTGTGTTTTGGTGGAAGATAAATGTATGTAACAAATGCCAATCTAGTGTATCTGTCTTGGCATTCCTTGCATAACAAATAGCAGATAATTAAATGAATATGTTTGTCCAGTAAAGGACATGCTGATTCTTCTACATGTACACGGGTTAAGTGTTGACGGCTGTAATGTTGGCACAGGCCTATAAGGGACGCAATAACGTGTGTTACAAATTGTAAATATCTATTTGGACTGGAGCATTTAACAGAGACAAGATTCCACTACCCACCAGCCTGACAATAACACAATCACAGCCTGAAACTTAAGATAGTGTGAATTGTAACACAAAGATAAGAGCTGTGGGTCTACAGCTTCTTCAGACAACCAGCTGTCAATCAATAGAGTGCTCTGTATGCAGCCAACAACCACTGTTCTGAATACTTTCTGCCCCTTCAAAGCTGTCTTGGAAAAATGTTGCATGCAGATATATGAAAAGAACAACACATTCTGACCATAGAAGAGGATACGTGTAAGAGTAAATAAGTCAAAGAAATAAACAAAAAACAATTGAAAGGAAACAAGTCACGGTTTGGGGCCTATGCACCTATAATAGTTACTAAAACATAACCATTTGCAACTACAATTAAGAAAACATGTAATCATGCCAGTGGTTTACTACGAAAACCTTGTTGAACATATATCATCTTAATTTCATGGGCTGCACCATACTGTTTGATAACCGTATGTCACAAAGTCTTGCAAAATTTGTACGCTAAATGAAAATATATTTGTATCAGGGCTGGGTCCAATTACGTAATTGTAATTGTAATTGATTACAGCAAAATTGTGTAATTGTAATTGATTATGGTTTCAAATTTGTGCTGTAATTGTTATATTTTGCATAATTGAAAATTTATTTCAATTACAATCAATTACAATCAATTACAGTACGTTTCATATCACAAACTACCTGAACAAACTGTCAATAAAATATAATTTAAGTCTCATACAGGTTCAGGGTTGTTTGATTTAAATCATTTTATTTAAATCATTGATTTAAATCATGATTTAAATCACTCCAAAAAAATAATTGATTTATGATTTTTTTTTACTTCCGATTTTTGTAATCGCTAATTTATATGAATTTAGCACAAATAATTGTTTACAAGCATTGAGATCAACAGAGTTTTGTATGTCTTTTAATACAAAAGCACAAAGTGTGCACACTTGTGTAGCTGTATTGACACCAGATAGCCTGACAGTCAAATATTTTATGACATTGTGTATGTCTGAGCTATTCCCTTTTTGAATGCAGTGAAGCTACACAAACTTGTCTTCCAGAGGAAGTATCTTTTCAAGTCAGAAGTCCTGAGTTAAAGTCCACTTAGAGCTTGTGCTAGTTGTTCTCAATTCAGTATGTTGACTCAAGTGAGACAGTCTGGGCTACCATTGTTTAATACTGTACCAGTTTGCAGTCTGGTTAGAGACCCTTAGAGTACACAGGGCCATGGACAGGTGCTAATCCACCCTCTCAGCAAACAATAATTAGCACTGCTACAGCCACAGACACACAGCATGCTTTCCTTTCCAAGACAAATTATGCAACTACAGGAGGTGAAGCCTTGTGGACATTGTCTAATATATAAGCAAAAATCATGTACCCTCTGTTAAGACAAGTACCTAGATTGATTTGAAAGAGTTTATAAATACATCAACGTATATATATATATATATATATAATTTATTAATGTCTATATACCAGATTAAAAATATATATTTATATAATAAAAATATGTTTAAACGGCTGTCTTTTTATTTAGTACAATTCAAAATTCAAGCCACAATTCTTCAACAATTTACAATCATTACCGTTATATTTGTTTATCAATTGTGCACAAAATATTGAAATTCAGCAAAAGTGCAAAACTATATAATTAACAAATGCTGAATATATTTGGTTCCGCATAATGTAATTGTAATTGAAATTCAAACAGTGTAATTGTAATTGTAATTGAACTGAAACATTATGAGTGTAATTGTAATTGTAATTGAACTAAAAATTGAAATGTAATTGTAATTGATATAATTATGTGTAATTGAACCCACCCCTGATTTGTATACAGTACAGTACAGTACAATATCCAATACCTATTCCTATATTTGCCAACATGATATAGCTATGCTGTCTGTGTCCAAACTCAACTTATGTAACATATATTTGCCTTTGTTTACTGAAGTAGTCCTCTTTCTGGCAAAATAACATGTTTGTTTGAGACTTTGCGTTGGTTCTGTGTATGCTGGCCTCCTTTAAGTGTAATACATCACAATAGTCTAGGTAAACCGATTTTAATAGAACTGTGCATGAGTTTATTTGTCTCGCTGGTTAACATGTCAGTGCTCAATCAAGAAATGACCGAAATCTTCCACTATTAGAACACATTCGGAGTAAACCAGTGGCATGATATATTATTGATTTTAATTGCACATGGTTAGTTTTTAATTATCTCTTTTAAGTACATAGCCCCAAAACTATGACTTTTGCTTCGCTTTAACTTCCCTCCCCAGAGACCCCACACAACCATGAGTTTTGATAATTATCACACAAAAAATATTGTCGTAGTGGCCAGTATGCATAACCTGGTGGCATACAATTGATCAACATTCCAATATAATATATTAAATACAAGATCACGCATATTAAATCTGTCAGGATTACTTGCCCAGATGTAATTCAGAAATATAAAAAAAGTATTCCCCAATACCATTCTGTCCCACTTTGTACTGTAGACAAAGAAGAGAAAAACAAACAATTAGGCAAGTTATTTTTATCTTTGATTTTCTTTGAGACAATCTGTCTTCTCGTGTTTCTCCAGAAGAAAAACATTTCTTTTGAATCTTGACTATCAAGCTAAGTACAAGGCTTTGTATTATGCTCACAATGCTTTTTAATGACATTATGCTTAGTTTGTTTTACTTATTCTTCAACAAAATAGTAGTAGTTATTCCTTTGTATGAATGCAGAGTTTTGAGTTTATAACTTCATGTATATGCTTTTCATTGGTTTCCTTGGGTGAGATATATTTAAATATTGTTTAATGCATACATCTGGAAAAATTATTTGATGCGTGATTGTAGATATTTTTTATAGAAACTTCATGATGAAACCCAACACCGGCTGGTTCTAAAGCCATTTATATTACATGGCTTTAATAAAGCATTATTTGAAATGAATGATTTAAACACAAAATCAAGCATTTTAAATCAAGGTGGCCACTCGATAATCATGCCTACAGCATTTGGCTATTTGGCTCTATCAGTCTATGCAACATTTCCTAATTCAAATAATTGGTCACTGGGTTGGGTCGAATTGAAGTGGTGTCAGGTTCGAGTGTGCTTATTTCTGAAAAAAGGTTAGTTGGATCATTCTGTGTAAAATCAATAAATTTTCAGGAAATTGCAAACATTTGTCTCAGAATTTACTAAAATTTTAACCAATGAATAAGTGGCTATACTTGAGCACTTCTGCAAAAACCTTCAGGATTTGCATGCAAATCGTGTCTGCCCTATTATTATGACAGCCAAAAACACACCTGTTATTTTATCTTAAGTTTACAAGCTAGATATCTGAAATCTGCTGATCGAATAGGTATACATATTGGTACAGAATACTTTATTATCTATGCAAATTTCAAGAATGATAGGACAAAGGACAATGGGTATATCAGGTGCACGAAAATGGAAAAGAAAGTTTTAAAAAATTTCCAAGAAGAATTTCAGCAGTATGTATTGCATTGTGTTACAGTACAATATCCAAATTGGTACCATCTAGTGTTAGCGATACTGGCAACAGGGTTGAAAAAAATCATGATTTTTTTTAATAAAAAAAAAATCCGATTTTTTTATTTATTTGATTTTTTTGAAATCTGGTATACACAATGTCATAAAATATTTGACTATCAGGCTATCTGGTGTCAATACAGCTACACAAGTGTGCGCACTTTGTGCTTTTGTATTAAAAAACACACAAAACGTTGTTGATCTCGATGCTTGTAAACAATTATTTGTGTTAAATTCATATAAATCAGCGATTAAAAAAACCGGAAGTAAAAAAAATCATAAATCAATGATTTTTTATTTTTTTTGGAGTGATTTAAATCAATGATTTAAATCAAATGATTTTAATCAAACAACCCTGACTGGCAATAACCTGTTAGTTCAGTAGGCTTAAAATAATGTGCGCTTTTTGTAGCTTACGCCCTAGCTGTTCACATAATAGGGCATTACAGACACAATTGGCTTTACCTGGATACTCCTTTTCTGCATAGTAGCAGCAGTCGAGAAGTGCTCAGGCATAGCCACTTATTCACTGGTTAAAATTTAAGCAAATTCTGAAATATACATTTTTTTTTTACCATTGGTTGATTTGACATGGAATGACCCAGTTCACTGATTATTAATTTGAGCATTGTGAAAGTAATTTATTAAATGTAAATGGTATCTTAGAAGACAAATTTTCCAAGGGACTCAGGAAACGCTATCATGGCAAATGTGACCATCGTCTTTCCCCATCATTATATATGCCACGGAAGCGGGCATGGTCCATTGGGTATCAAATACAAAATTAACAAATTATGTAAACATACCTGTGATATCAGTACAGTCCACATGATGGGAACCAATAAGTCTGCACACTTGCCCATTGTTCTGCCTAGAGAGTGAATCTTCATATCAGTGCAAATGTTCACACGATCAGCAGCTGAACCCTTATTCTGATGCTGCACCCTCACGCAGACCTGGGGCTGGGTTCACGGGTATCATCACCCCAGACACGGCACTGACACTGTGTGGCTTCGGCTTAGGAATTACCGTAACAACAACATCCAAGAAACACCCACAACGTCAACTCTGTTGCTTGTGTATACAGGGTCCATGTATACACCTCTTGACTCTTGACTTGGAATCTGTGTCCTGTGTCCGTGACGCATTAATGATTAATCACCTGAGCAGTTCTTCGAATGCTTATCGTTCTGCACGAAAGTCGTGGCCATGTGACCATAATCACAACACCATCGGTGACAGCCGGTTGATGTCATCGACAACAAAGTCAAAACTAAGCGAAATTTACCAAAGCAATGACAATGGGTGTATCCCCGGGCAGTAGGCGTAGCCCGGCCGAGGGGTGGCTGCGGCCCGTGCCGAGTTTGGCACGGTCGGAAACTTGAAAGTAAAATACTCCCAGACCGAGTCGAGAGACGAGCTGTGGCGTGTGTCTATTGAGATGTTGTGTTTACAAATGCTCGACAAACGCTGATTCTGAATGACTCCTTCCTCTCAACGCGCCGCCAGCGGCCGTGAATATCGATAGGAAGCTATTTAAATGACAAAACTCAAGTCGCGCCGCCACCGAAGTTTACGAATGAACTTCCGCTGAACTTCCGCCCGGTCACTCCTACTTCCTGCATGGCCTCGCAATTTTACGTTTTCACTACATAACATTTGTAGTTAATACTATACTGCACCGTCTGCCATTAAAATGCTACGTTTGTCAACGACAACAGGCAATTGTTCGTAAAAACTGACATTTAACCTTGCCTAAGGCAACAGCGTACATATATTATTCGGTCTCGTCTAATACTCTATACTATAGAGTTTTAGTTTTAGACGTCTCTAGTTTACGACGTGTCTCTAGAATTAGATAGTCTACGTCTAGAATCTAAAGAGTTAGTCTAGACATAAAATAGCAGAGGCACTGCCGCAAAATAAACTTTGCCGCGCTGCTACTATAAGATCACATATATGTTCTCGGTAAACTTGTTTTGGTAATTTAACATTAAATGTTTATCTATCTAGATTCTAGGTTTCAAAACAAGTCCCGCCAGAAGATAAATCGTGTCGCCATCTACCGGCGTCGGTGACAACTAGGGTGAGTCACAACTAGAGCCATCTTTCGGAAACGGACGAAACAGGAATGGCGGTCTATCATTTCCGGTAGTGTTACTTGCGTGAAAATGTTTCAGTCGTCTTTGCATAACATATATATATTATATATATATATTAACTAGATGTACGGGCAAGTATTAGCCGCTGTCAGTTTAGTTTTGTTTGCGAGTTAATAAATATTGACACGGGTTCAGTACGCAACGGTAAACCTACACAACTGAACATAACCAGGCATTCAGCCGCATTCATTGACATTGTCATAGCCATGGCATAGGCATAGCCTTAGCATTGATTTTCATCAGGGGAAGTCCACCAGGCTCCTACTCTGTCTGTGGACTGCACTCATATTTGGGAACTTTTTCAACAAATGTTTACCTATGGTCTCAATAATCTGGTTCTTGATTCATTCCCTAGAGGAACTTTAACAAGATTTAACAAGATTTGCCATCCAAGCCAAAGGCCCAGATGGCAAGTGGACAAGGAAGCCATTGGCTTATCGAGAGTCCAACAATGTTCACCTACTTATAACCCGCCCTCCTGATATATGTGTCAACCTTGTTTTTAAACATATTCACGCTGGAATATATTACGTCCACTCCTAGATTATTCACCATATTACCTTCACCAAATAGAGCCATATTAGAGGCGCTGCGGCTGCGCACACTATGTCTGCTATGCCTATGGCTATGGTAGGCGAAGTCAATCGCCATACAGTTTTTTCTATCTGGCTGTTGCTGTTGCAAAGGCGAATGACTCACTCGTCAAAAACATACGCATTTTCATGAAACGTGAAACCTTACACAAACGCCATAAACAGAGCAATAAACACGTATTTCATGTCTATGCATTCTTATATGTATATCACTAAAGTTACCTGACAATAACCAAGAGTGTGAAATATTACCTTTTTGTCAGAACACGTGTTTCTGATAAGTTGACATATAGCCAGATGTTGTGGGAGCACAATTACAAAACGAGAATGTTGTAGGTCAATATAAGGTCACGCTAAGAATTGCCTTCTGCTGGCCATAGAGTTACTCATCCCCCATAAACTACTAACTTACTAACGGGTCTGTGCTGCTCCCCCTGGCCTCATTCTACACAAAATAGCGTTAGACCATGTGATCCAAAAGGCAACATCACGTGCACAGTATGGCGGCTATTTATGAAATCTTTTCTATGTGACCAATAAAGGTACTCATAAATAATTATTTGGAGCACATTTCTTCTGCTTCTTGACGCCCAAGTTTCGGTTGTATGTCACGGAATACACATGTGAAATGGCTAGTGCGTATCGGTTTTAAAACTTAAGTTAATAGTTCTGTAGCCATTTGGCTACGGAAAACCAAAATCCGCCCGTACGCTTTTGACGGACGGGATTTCCGCCTCTAGCTCAATAGTGGGGCGGACGATTCTGTCTATGGCTGTGGGAGTGCCCACTGTGGCGTGTGCTGGAAAGGCCTATATCAGTGGCGCCACTCTGTCGACAGCACCGTTTTACCAATAAGAGGCGAGCTCCTCTGTAAACTAAGATTTCACGCTGAACCATGGATTAGTTTCTTATATTAATATTATACTTCAATTACACACTAGGAGATTCAATACTACAGGAAACTGACAGTCATCCCCATTTAGGAGTCTGTATCGCTAAAGATCTCACCTGGAATAAAGAAATCCATCAGATCACAGCCTCAGCAAATCGTACCCTTGCATTCGTCAGATGGAATCTCTACTCATGCCCTCAAAACAACTGCCTACACAACCCTTGTTCGTCCACTCCTAGATTATTCATCATTCGTGTGGGACCCCCCTTTGTCACAACGACTACACATCCAGAGAAACTGGGTATGTGTCAGAAATAAAAAAAAAATGCACCTAGAGCAACTAACAACCAGGAGAACAAACAGACGTCTCACCATATTTCACAAATCCACGGTCATCTATCCTTGCCTGTCAGAAACCACCAGCCCGTCCAATGCCCCTCACGGCATCTAAATAGCAAAGCCTTCAACACCATCCACACGAACAAGAACTGTTTTCTTATTTTCCCCGAACAATAAAAAATTGGAATTCACTACCAAACACAATAGCCAGTATCACAGAACCACAGCAATTTAAGCAAGCTCTCGCACACTTAGTCCCATACAAACATGACTAAATAGCATGTGCACCCTGACTGTTTGACTCCATAGGAGTGTAGGCTATACCACTACAAGACAAGAGTGATACATTTCTTTGTTCCCAAAGACCAAACAAAAGACACAGCCAAAACATTTTACAGACTGTCACAATTAATATCATTGAAATATATCAAACCAACAACTGCAGGTGCTTTGTAGTGCCTGCAGCCCACACAAACCAATTCCTATTTTGTAAAGACTGGAATGGAACCAATTCAGTGAGCCTCAAATTCGGGCTGGAATAATAGGCGAATTCAGCCGCCTACCCTGCAACCCACATAGCCAATATACTAAGTTTATGTGCACTCACCCCAGCTCTTTACGGAATACCAGAATTAGAATTACTTGAAGAACGTTGGATTCAGAGCTGGTTCAAGGTGGCAGCATATACGCACGTTAACTAACTCTTCTAAAGTGCTGACTTACAGGGACTCCTACGAAGGGCTGTGTAAGTAGTTTTGATAGTGAAACAAGGAATGTCGGACTAATGGACTCCCAGGAAAATTGAAGCCTGTATAATTATGATATGTAAAATATAGTAGAACCCTCAAAGCAGACACCCCTCAGGTATGACCACCCATTTAGGGGAGTTCTACTATATATATATATATATATATATATATATATATATATATATATATATATATATATATATATATATATATATATATATATATAAATATATATATATATGTATATATATGTGTATATACATATATATATATATATATATATATATATATATATATATATATATATATTATATATATGTGTATATATATATATATATATATATATATATATATATATATATATATATATATATATATAACTAGATTTCATCCCAGATGTACACATATCTGATGTGTTCCATAGAAATATAAATTTCTTCCATGTGTCATCAAAGTGTGTGTGAAAGTGGAAATGAAAAAGCGTTATGTCCAAAAACCTGAATTTAGGCCATTGTTTAATCTACATAAAATATAACATCTATCAACCTATGTATATTTTTAGAATAATGCTGAATACATATTAGTTGTCATCATAAAATATGTTAAATAAATATATAATCCAAGTTGTTGCTGCTGTTGCTGCTGATTTTCAATTGTACTGTTTTCTAGGCTCGCATCCCCTCATCTAGGATGAACGACACATTGGAAGCCATCAGTGTACAGCGACTGAATCGCGCCGTTAAAAGTGTTGTCCACGCAGTGCCTGGTTCATTGTCCAGTGTGGACAGTGAGTCGGGTCAACTGGATGCGTCTGCTAAGTCTTGTTAGTCTCACCTTGATCTATTTCTATTCTGGTACATGTGAAAATAGAACTTGGTTAAATGGTAAATATCTGATCATTTTTTATCATGAATCATGTTAAACTAAACATAAACTATTTATATTCTATATATATTCTACCACTTTGAAGTTGCACAGATATAGACCAGGAGTAGATGTGTGTTATTGTGTACCAAGGAGATTATAGATTCATTTATGGAGGAAATTTTTTTCTATAAAATCTGCTGGCAATTTCAATACTAATACATTTATGCTGATTCTTTTTGTTCACAAAATACTTAATTATCATGCTAAGTAATATAAAGTTTATTAGTCTTTTGATAGCTGTGACAATTTAGTTTTCATCCAACTTCAGAGGTTTAATGTTGCCAGTCTTTGCAAACTTTATAATAATAATAATATTAAAACTTTTATTGCACCTAAATCCTCAGGTGCCCAAACTTAGAGGTGCAAGAAACCAGAATCATTTAAAAGCATGATACCATAAACAGGGACTCACAGAAGCCATCCGTGTAAGCATGTGCATATACATTCCTGTTTGCAGCGTTGACCACTCCAGTGGTGTCCAGTGTTGCGGGCAGTGTGATTGGTATGCAGCCACCACAGTCTTTCATGTTGTCTCTGGACATGGCTGGACTTCCAGTAGTTCCTGGTCACTCGGCCCCAGACAGAACCATCATTCCCGGTAAACAGCAGTTACACAAGTTGGTTTTGAAACGCAATACAGAAGACTGTATAGCAATGCGTATCTCAGTTTGTTGTGGTTATTTTGGTATTAGATGGGACTGGATCTGGTTCCGTTAGTAAATTACTCATTAATAAGGGCATTTAGCTCACTTCTGACAAGTTGGAAATACAACAAAATTTAAGCACATACTAGTATGAAGGCATATCACGATATGTATTGTGTGGAAAAACTACCGCATTATACCAGTATACTGGAAATATTGCTGTATTAAAATGTCTAGTGGTTAGCTGGCAACATTATGCATGTGTCAGAGATTCTTCAATCACTCACACATTAAGACATGATACAGTTGTTTTGGGTGCTGTATGATATGGAACATCTTACTGTATATATATAATATTTTATGTTCAGAAGATTAAAAATGCAAATTTGTGGACAGCATTAAAAAAATGTTTAACATTATTCCAAATGGAAACATCAATGGTGATATCCCCCCACGTTCATACTGTGTATGGTTCAGAGGACTTTTCCTTTGAGGACAAAGGGCAAGCTCACAAGGCGCTGAATACATTGATATGAATATAATAAAACTGGCTGCAACCAGTACAGTGGAAAGAACCACACTAAAATGACGTATCATGAAAGATAACAGAAAGATTGTTCCATTGTTGATAGGAACATTGCTTTTCATGGTTGCAATACTAATTTGTTAGCTAAGCTAACTTACAGAACAGCACATTATGTAGTGCACATGATCGAGTACCATGTACTCAATCACAATACTGTTGCTACAGACACAATTTCCTAGTATTCTACGCTGCATCCATTCCCCATTGTCATCAAAGCAGACACAAACTAGAGTGATTGGTCGTATTGTGATATTTGAAACAATGTGGACTTGTGACACCAACTTAGGAATTCTAATGGTTTCCACTTTAGTATTTGGAAGGCAGTGTCCCGGTTCAGAGTTGGATTTCCACTAATTCAGTCTTAAGAAATAAACATGTTTAGTGGTTGTTGGGTCGTTCTACCCAATGTGGTCTGTATCCTGTCCTGTGTGTCATGATATGAATCATGTGGTGAAATAACGTATCATTCCAGCCCTACAGGCTACTTTTATGACAGACCACATACATAACAGGGTGAGTAAGTAAGTCTGTCTATGAGATATTTCAGTCATCTCATCGCTTTGATTGGCTGATGTTTCAACGCGCTTTAAAATTGCTTTTTTAAAGAAAACAGCTCAACATAGATGTCTGTTCCAGGCCGTGTGTTCTTCATTGTCTAATCAGTTCTCCTTATCTCACTGCAGGTTTCCCGCTGCCAGACATGCAAAACTTCCCAGCACTGAAGCCCAAAAGATTGGCTCCATACACAGGTGAAATACAGATGCACTCTCATGTTTAGTAGCATTCAGCCCTACATGCTTCACTCAGTTCCAGCCAAAAAGGGGACACATTTACACCTATAATTCTGATGCATTTAGAAAACTTAGCTACTGCTGGAAACAATATTAATGAATAATTCTCAGCTTGGTTTGTTCACGTGATTAATTCAAATAATGTCTATACTCATGTGTCAGACTGTTAAAATGCAGTGAAAATCCTGAATAGATATCCACAGGGTTAAAGCATATGGTTGAGATAAGTAATCTCTATCAAAATAATGAGTTCATGAAATAAAATGTTATGTTCCCAGAAAAGTAATGATTTAATTCTATTCCAGGTCCAATGTCGCTGTCACAGATCATATCAGGTGACCACACCCTCCCCCGACTTCAGCCTATGCCACCCCATGTATTGGCACCAGCGGTACCATCTCTGTCAGCTGTGCCGCCATACCATCCCTCGACAGCAGTTCTTGCCTCTTCTGTTCCCATCAGCAACCTGCCATCTCTCCCCCACCCAACAGTACGCTTCCCCCAACAGCCTCCACCACATTCTGCTCCCAGTCAACTCCAGGTGTTAGGAAACCTTCCCAGTTCTTCCTACGTTACGTGCTTCCTCCCACCACCGGTGGTGCCACCGTCATCTTCAAAGGCCCCCGCGATGACCTTGTCCCACACCTCACATCTACAGTTGCTTGTTCCTCAACACATGAACGGGCTCCCCCCTTCCGGGCCATTGTCACCAGCAACAACACAGTTGCTGCAGTCCGCCATCGAAGCAGAGAGTATCGATTCTGGCCTTCCTGCATATCACGATTCAGAGACCCTTGCCCCGATGAGCAGCCTCCTTTCCATGATATCCCATAATGCTGATGACATGCACCGACTTTTGACATCGCAGGCCGGGGCAATGCCATCGCAAGGCATGTCACATGACACTGACTCAGGACTACATGCAGACTTTGGTGACAATCACCTGTTGGACACTGCTGAAGGGACTGTCATGCAGTGTCTCCAGGAAGACACCAGCATATCCCCATCCCAAGGGGAAATAGATGCCCTCCCCTCTCCACCACTGCAACCACATGCAACCTCCCCTGATGCCAGTCCAGGCAACCCTAATTCAGCCCAGGAGGTCGATGTAGTCGACATCGTGGAAGACGGCGACGAGGCTGAAGCCACAGCCTCGTCCCTGCTCGGTGGTGACACTGTTGGCAACGTCACCAGCTTGAATGCCCTGGTGGACACCGAGAACAATGTCCTATCTCCCGCCACTACATCGCTGCAGACACTGGCTCCACCTGATGGCACTCAAGAGAACCAGCCAGCTTTGACCGCAGGTGTGTAAGCCTTCCTTTCAATACTGGGTCAAGTTCCAAGTTTTCTGATCAATGAGTTTAGTACCCCAGCTGTTATGTGCATGGCTAAACTTTAAGCGTATTCTTTCTGGCATAATTTCAATCAATTGTCATTAACATTTCTGCAGTTTTGAAGTTGTTCTAGTTAATAACTCAACAAGGATTATTTACATACTCGATGGGTTTTGCATCATTTTGAAGAAATTTGCTTGCTGATTAATATACTGTAATTCAGAATCCACTACTTCATTAGGCCTGTGTGAATTGTTGACTGAATGGAATGACCGCTCTTTTTACAATTCGTGGCTGAATATTCTGTGTTTTTCTTTCAGTGTTTGACTTTGTTCTGCAGCCCAAGTCGGTGAAGGTGACCAGACCCTGTGAAGTGGACCAGAACAGGATTATGAGGGCAGCCAATGTTCCTGCCTACCCTGCCCTAGATGGTGCGCCCACCAACAAGGGGCGATGTACGTACCGGACCCATTGATAGTTGCCCCAAGTACAATCATCCTAGTCAATTAATTCTCAATATCAATTAGTGAACATACCAATGGATGAAAGAGCCATACACAGAGACAAACATGGAAGGTATTGAATATTACACAGTGAATCATGATTTGTGCATTTTGTCCTCTGTCAATTTGTGAACAAACATTGTTTAACATAATGTTCACATACATCAGATTTAGGTAGGCAGAACTCAGGCAGGAACTAATATCATTCTGATAGTAATTAGTTCTGCTAATGCCATCCCTGTTATATTAAATTTAAACCCACTCAGTCTGATAGTTTTTATCGTAAAATTGTGTACCTTTAAATCCAGTTTCCATGGCCCAAACAAATAAGAAATTACATTCCCCTAGGTACAGTGCCACTTTGCCACATCTCACAAGTTTCATGTATTTGTGCATCTGAGACTCGATAAACTGAAACTCGGGAAACAAGTCGCCCATATTTCAAATGGTAGCCATGGCTTCTGTGCCAATGCTACAGCCAGCATTGTACATTTATACTGGCCTTGATGCCTTGTAGACTGTGTGGACTGCAACAAAATGTACCGCGGAGATGACGGTTGTACGACACACTCAGTCAGCTATGCCATCATCTCTGACAGTCCAATTCCTAGTCGGGCCCGTCGCAGCATCCCTTCCCAGCTGACCCTACGAGCCATCAACAACCAGACCGCTCCGAACTTCATGGGTATGTCTGGTGACTCAATTAACTTAAACCTTTTACTCCCTGGCAGAGGGTAGGCCATTTAAAACTCCTTTCCACCGGACACAGTTTTTGGCTTTTCCAGTCATTTCCATCTACATCTGCATGTGCCATCTCTGCTTCCAATTCTCTGCACCAGTTGTTTCTCGGCCTTCCCCTATTCTTTTTGCCCTGGGTGAGCGCCTGTCTTGTAATGTGTTGTGTTGGCTTCCTGAGAGTATGGCCTATCCAGCTCCACTTCCTCCTAAGTTGATGTTAAATTGGTTCTTGATTTGTACTTTCCCATATTCATTACTAATTGTTTCTGGTGTCTACATCCTTAGAATTCTCCCTAGACACTTTATTACGAAACATTATATAGCATGAATTTATGGTATGGCGTGTCCTGACAACTAGCACAGGTAATGTGGTTCTCTGTCTTTCTGCAACTTTGGCAACTCTTGCATGAGTGGTGGTTCACGACCATCTGTGGCACCACTGTTTCCACGGGTTTGATAATAACATGATCTGAATCTTGGTGAAAAGTCAAATGCATTGATACCATGAACCTATGTGCCAAATTTTGGCAACTATACTTGTGTTCATTGTCAAGTTGAAGCTCCATCCTCAGTTTATTTAGCTCATTGCAAATTGGGCCCGTTGATTTCCAGTGGGGCGTGGTTGGTTGCTTGACAGAGTGCCAGACACTTGATCAAGAAGACTGAGGTTTGAATCCACCATGCTGCTGTTTCGAATCCACCATTGACTATGTCTTTCAGAAAAGACACTAATACCTGTATGTCCCTGGTACCTGGTGTCTGTGCCAGGGGAAGTAAAATGTCCCAAACAAGGAGGTCAATATGTATCATGTAGTGGACTACATCTCTCAACCACATAAGTCACGGCAGAAACTCAGTCTACCAGAATACCTAGCATGACGACACAATTTAATGAATGACTGAAGTTCAAATCTGTTGTACGTGAATGGTTTAAGTAATATATGCAGTCGGTTTAATGGAGGAATGCATACTTTTTATATCATTGTAATAATTGACTTTGACTGTTAGATCAGGTTACTTGCAAAAGTGTGAACAGCCTATGTTGCCTTTGCCCTTTTTGCAGAATTTAATAATTCAATTGTTTGTCCGATAATATCATAAAAACTGAATAATAAACATGCACAAACGAGCTAGATTGTTTAACAGTCTAGCTCGCAATCATTGTTATGGTGGATACTAGATAGGTTTGATTTGTTACTTTCTGATTCTAAGACAAGACAAAAAAATATATATTGCGGAAGCAACGTTAAACTGTGAACAAATAAACAAGACATGACACTGATCACAATCGTTATGATCGCTGATATGTTTATTTTCTGCTTCAGCGTGTTCAGTGGTCCCCTTGTCTTATGTTCAGTGGTCCCCTTGTCTTATGTTCAGTGGTCCCATTGTCTTATGTTCAGTGGTCCCCTTGTCTTATGTTCAGTGGTCCCCTTGTCTTATGCCGTCACGTCATCTTGCAGGTGTCATTGTGTTGGAAAGCATCGCCAGTCACACACTCTTTGGCCCCCTGCTGGGCAAGAAGACAACTAAGGAACTGTTGGAACGGCCAACGGAGACCGCCTACGTGTGGGAGCTGTTTGATGACGGCCGCCAGTCCCAGGTTAGGATTGCTAGATTGCAGTGCCACCCAGTGGCCAATGTTGCCATCTGAGTTAAACAGAGTACTTCAGTTTGCATTGACATTGCGAATGAAATCAGAATGTACCAATTTCTTTCTGAGCAGTTGGATTGGTAGTGTTGCTTGGTTTTATATTCTTTTTGAGTAATTAACATGACTTTCGTTCATATATCGTTTTCAGCAATGATATTGAATATGAAGCAGCAGGTCATTAGCACTGTTTTGTGTTCTGTTTACTAAGTAAACAGTTCAAGCCACATTATAATTATTCTGCGCGTTCTTCCGCTACCTTGTGATGCTTGTTTTCCATTATTTCTGGTTTGCCAGTGCTAAATGGTGTGTGCGGGATCTTAGATTGTCTGAAATTGGATTTTCCATTTTTAATGCCTTGAAAAGGTCTTAAGCCGTGCTTATTGCCCAAACATAGTTCATTAGGGTGTGACTTTGAAGTTAAATGCATGCAGGCAGCTTTGTATTATGATGGTTGACGTGCCACCTGGTGAGTATGAAGTTGCCATAGGAATACCTATAATATATGGGCATAGATGAATGTAGTTCAAAGTTTCATGAATGGTGAGTGGGTGTCTGAGGTTAAGTATTATTGGTTTTGTGCAGTGTCAAACGTGGGTGTTTTGAAGTAATAATATGAAAACTTCTGTCGCGCCTAAATCGTTGGAAACCCGATTTTGAAATTGATATATGATGCCAAAGTTGTCTGTGGAGCTAAAAAAAGATTTAAGTTTTCAGATATTACCAAAATTACATTATATTTCCGACAATGAATGAATTCCGAAGAGTTGGTGCAGAAACCGAGGTAGCCCTAGTTCCAATATTTGCTTCGAATGTGGGAACAGTTGTTCATTAGTAAGCATCACAAACCAAAGGTATTACTTGACTCACAGGTGTTGGACTGTCGGAATGAGGAGAAGTCTAACTGGCTGATGTTTGTGAAGAGAGCGCGCACAACGGCCGAACAGAACGTCATGGTCTACCAGCAGCAAGACGACATCTACTTTGTCACATGTAAGGACATCAGGCCCGGTACGGAGCTATTGTACTGGTATGCTCGCGACTACGCAAAGATGCTCGGTATGTCACATGTTCATTTATAGGCCCTTCTCAATTTGATTTGTTACGCTTGTCTAGTAGTCTAGACTCATTTCACGAAAAATCAAACATATCTATTATTGACTATGACGTGGTAGCTCGTTTTACAAATTTGTTATTTTGTTTTGGTGGAATTATTGGACACGGACAAACTTTTAATTCAGTCAGAATTCAGCAAAAAAAAATGTCTGGCTCTGCTATGACATATAGCACTTTTACATGTTGCCCAATTTGATAATCAAAATCAATTCTTTCGATGATTGTAATAAAAATATGTGCTCTTTTGTCAAACTGACTGCATATATTACCGAAACTATTCATGCACTACAAATCTTAATTTCAACGATTCGCAATGCGCTAAATCATTTGAAGAGTTTTAATATGATGTTTTGGCAGAGGTCAGCATTAAGTTGTACTAAGCGTTACAATTGTTGATTTAGCAGGCTGCTATGCTACATACTGTTATTATGTGGCAATGTATTGTATGGTTATGATATGTGTCCCTGTTAAATAGAGATTCTTTTTTGATATTATGTTGATTGTTGATGATCAGGGTTGTTTGATTTAAATCATTTGATTTAAATCATGATTTAAATCACTCCAAAAAAAAAAGTCATTGATTTATGATTTTTTTTACTTCTGGTTTTTTTAATCGCTGATTTATATGAATTTAACACAAATAATTGTTTACAAGCAACGAGATCAACAAAGTTTTGTATGTTTTTAATACAAAACACAAAGTGCGCACACTTGTGTAGCTGTATTGTCACCAGATAGCTTGATAGTCAAATATTTTATGACATTGTGTATGTTTGAGCTATTCCCTTTCTGAATGCAGTGAAGCCACACAAACTTGTCTTCCAGAGGAAGTATCATTTCAACACAGAAGCCGAGTTAAAGTCCACTTATAGCTTGTGCTAGTTGTTACCAATTCAGTATGTTGACTCAGTTGTTTAATACTGTACCAGTTTGTATTCTGGTTAGAGACCCTTAGAGTACACAGAGCCCTGGACAGGTGCTAATCCACCCTATAGGCAAACAATAATTAGCCATTAGCACTGCTACAGCCACAGACACAAAACATGCTTTCCTTTCCAAGACAGATTATGCAACTACAGGGGGTGAGGCCTTGTGGACATTGTCTAATATCTTTATATAAGCAAAAATCATGTACCCTCTGTTAAGACAAGAACCCAAATCGATTTGAATAGAACATGTTTGAAAGAGTTTACAAATTTAAATATCTATATACCAGATTTCAAAAAAATAAAATAAATAAAACAAATCAAATAAATCCGATTTAAATAAAAAAATCCGATTTTTTTTAATAAAAATCATGATTTTTTTTCAACCCTGTTGATGATGTTAGTAGTTATGCCTCACTGTGATTGATTCTCAAACATACCTTAGATAATGTTCTGAGCTTATTTAGAAATATTTTAATTTACCTGTTTGGTTATATTTTATAATTGATATATTATCGGATGATTGTATTAATTAACTTAGCAAATTAGTAAAACTGACACAAACTTTTTATTGGCTATTTTTAGTCAATCATTTTCATTTATATTTTGAATTTAACAAAACAAATGAAGATTAATTAATAACATGCTGTCATTTAAACATAAATGTTCATGTACGTCATGTGTTTTTCTTCCTCTTCTTCTTCTGCCGGTGACAAGTTCCCCTCTCTCTAATGCTGATAACCTTAGTGTGTGTTTAGTGAAGATCTTGCGATGGGATGTTTGCCAAAACATCTCCCTAAGCCTAGGCGGTTTCCTGACCCACCTTTATTTTTACAAAACAAGCACCATCACTTGCATTGCAGGCGTTGCGTGGCGTCCTGAGGACTTCTTCAAGTGTCCCACCTGCAGTAAGCAGTTCCCGGACGTGAACTCCGTGAAGCAGCACGTCCGATACGCACACCCCGATATGACGCGGCGAAACTGCAAGTGTCAGCTGTGTGGGCACGCGTTCACGTGTGCATCCAAGCTGAAGACTCACATGTTGAGTCACATGGGCGTAAAACCGCATAAGTGTCAGTATTGCGGGAAACAGTTCACGGACGGGAGCAATCTGAGGATGCATCTCCGTCTACATACAGGTTAGTCTTTTTGTATGTTTCTGCATTTGTCTGGTGCTGTACGGTACAGTCGTTGAGTGCCATTCAAAACCTGGGCAATTTTGTTCAATCCATATTGGCCCAGATCACTCAGCTGTATGAATAAGTACCTGGCTATAAATACTGGTGGAATTGTGTGTATGGATAGTTGTTTTGCCCAGTAACTGTAGCATGGCTGAATGCTTCCCAGTCGAGTGGATGTTGTAGTGAACCAGGGAGAAGTGTAAAATGCTTTGAGTGTCCATATGTCATAATATATAAGACAATGTAAAAATATTTCCAGAGTTGCTTAAATAATAAAATTATAGTTAATTACAAAATACAGTGTTGTGTAACACTATGGAAACTTGTATTGTGGAAAGATAGGAAGGCAGTATTAGTTGAGCCATTTTTCATTCTTTTTGATGTCTAGGGCGCAGTCATATTCATAAGTAAACATTGTTTTTACTTACATAAACTATAATTATTAGTAGATAATTTTATACCAAGATAATAATTATATTTAGCATGCATAGGTAATTATGTGTAGCTGATTTAAATAGGGTTGGTAAGCTGGCTCAATTAACACTTGGTCTGGGGTAAGTTGAGCCACAGTGTAGCATAAGTTACGTAAGTGCGTTAGTTGTATAATTTACATAGGCCTTGTAAAAAAAATTCAACTCGGCCAACACATCTATCCAATGGGTACAACCCGTCTCTGACAAGTCTATGCGCTTAACTAATAAGTCGACATACTCGTCTTTGTTCTTTAGCTGCTGCTCAACTAACCCTTCCTTTGGTCTTGGGTGGCTTAACTATTCCTGTTTCAACAACTAAGCTTATTTAATAAACTTCTCATTAATGTGCGAAGTGATGTAAATAATCTTCTTCTCTGTGCATGGTTAAAACATGGGTGGCTCAACTAACCCAGTGGCTCAACTAACACTGCCTTCCCCTATATGTCCTTAAGCTTGGTCTGTTTGTAGGTGAGCGCAAGTTCGCGTGCAAGTTGTGCAAGCGCACATTCCGCCAGAAAGCACACCTGGACATGCATCAGTTGACACACACTGGCGAGAAACGTCTGCAGTGTCTCTTCTGCGAACGCATGTTTGCGCGTGCGTCCGAAGTCAAACAGCACGAGTATATGCACACGCGTGAGAAGTTATTCCAGTGCACACATGAGAACTGCTCGAAGGTCTTCTGGAAGTTGCAGAACTACAAGCGTCATCTAAAGGTGCACATGGGCGTGCGTGAATTCACCTGTGCCAAATGTCAGAAGTCGTTCGCCACGAGCTTCCACATGAAGCGCCACATGGGGGTGTGCAAAGGCCCTAAATCGGACACCCGCAAGGAGCTTAACGCACAAACAGGCGCCGAGCTCGGGTTGAGTATCGCGAAACGACGCATTCAGAAACGACATAGTGTGAATTTCAAAGAGACAGAAACGACTTGGGAATGCCCTTTGTAAGGCTTTTGTATGGCCTACTGCATTTTATAACAGTGTTTATTTGAAAATGAAAAGAATTTGTATGTATAATATTTTTTATGTTTTATTTATTGTGAAAGATTTGAGTTTTTGATGTGCTGGTGGGTGTTTCTAATGTGTATTATTTGACACTAAGCCAGGTTCTACTCAGTGTAAATTATGTGTGTGGTATTGTCAGAGGAATTGTGATTCCGTCTATTGACAGAAGCAGTAAAACACGTAATGCTGCATCAAACAAGGGCAACGTATACATGAATTCAGGTACGTAAAATCTTATTTGTGAGTAGGTAGTACCTTTTATCTCAGGACGAAAAGAAAACTACAGATTGGAGCCACTTTGTCACTTTTTGTCTTTTATAGAAGATTTATTGGTCATTGCTAGAAGTGGTGACACCTAGTGTTTAAATACGAACCAAGAATTCGGTTAACTGGTCCCATCTAGCGGAAATTACTTTGAAGCCGATCCCATGTGTTCTGACTAGGCATCAAACCAGTTTCTTCTTAAAAGCCTCCTGCGTTTTGTCTAAGCGAATCATTTCGTGGTCACCGCATTTGACAATTAATTGGCTGTATTTACCTGGATTCAGAAGACGTAAAAAAATATAATCTCGCCCACCTAAAGTAAGCCTTTGTCAAAACATCCATTTATGTTTTTCCTGCCCCATTTATGCAACACATGATCAATTGAAGTTTTTTGGTGGATGACTTCTGTGTTTAAAGGGAAACAAAAAGCATGTTTTGGGGGCAATGCACCTAAACGAATTAATAAAAGCTCGCAATTTCCAATAACAATAAAACTTTTCATGCCAGTGGTTTACTAGGAAAACTTTGTTGAACTTGTCAACTCGATTCAACAGGCGCCGCCAATGAGGTCAGGGTTGGTTTCAATTGTAATTGTGTAATTAATTACAGTTACGGTGTACTTGTAATCAAAATTTCTGACATCAGCGTAATTGTAATTGATGTCTTGTACCTTTGTAATTGAAACTGGAACTTTCAATTATTGCTCAAGTAAATTTTATCATATTTGTTTTTATTTCAACTGGTTTACCCATATTGCAAGCAAATCAAGATGAAAATATTTACATTTCACATCAACTATTTCAATTATATTTATAATCTTTGGATTGTATTTGGCTATTGTTATTTTAATTGAATATTGTGAGTCATATAATTGTAATTGAACATGTCAAATATAGACCGTAATTGTAATTGGATAAAAATCAGGCCTTGTAACTGTAACTGATCCTAGTAATTGAACCCAACCCTGATTGAGGTCGATAAACCTACGTCATCTGTGCCACTCTCTATAAGCTCTAGTTTATCACAACTCCGACTAGTGGCGCTGTGTTTAAACTTAATTGCCCACGCATGCGCATTGTGTCTAGACAAAATGTGCTGTTTTGATTTTATCAATAAAAAAATAAACACTCAGTTTAGAACTATCCGGATATTAGTTTCAACCAGAAATACAGGGACCATTGGCATTGCAAATGCCTGGTAGGTAAGATCGTGCCGATGAAAATCCATGGGAACTTGAGCTGTAGAGTCCAGTAAGGAGAGCATTTATTCACTTTGACAGGGAAACGTTCAGCATTGTTAATAATGCATATATTAGACCACATCTAGAATATTGTGTACAAGCCTTGTCATATTGGGCTTATTGTGCTAAAGATATTTTAATGCTTGAGAAAGTGCAGTGTAGGGCAACAAGACTGGTTATAGGATTTAAGGAGTTAATGATTCACTTGTCTAGATAAATTAACTTCTTCCCGTACGTCCTGGCCTCGTAATAAATGTTATACGAACAGTGAAAGTCATCACGGACACAGTGAAGACTGCATGGGTGAGCTGTGTGCTGTGGGCAGCATTGTAATTATTATTGTATCGGTAATGTGGGATCAGGACAGTTATTATAAATACCTATTGTATGGTTGGTATACAAACATATCTGCCAATCAGACATCATTTCCTAGAACAACCCTAATTTTCATCCAGGGTATTTCTCCCCTTACAGTTACAAAGAGTCCCTAATATCACACAATAGTCTTACAATTTGTTTGTACATCCCCACATATTATGGTTTATATGGTGATTTGTCTGAGTCAGTGCAGGAGGTGTTGCTTCTGTGTCTGTCTGGGTTGCAACGTCCTTAGCCCATGTTCCCACATAACCATGTCCAGTCTGGTGCATGTGGCGTACTGTACAGCTTCAGTATCGTTGCCAGTGAAGGCTGAAAAGCAGTTGCTGGATATATAATAGAAAAATCGCCAAAGTGGACGCTAAAGCTGCAGTAACAGAGGGAGTGAACAGTACTCCATATATAGATTAAACAGTAACAGAGGGAGTGAACAGTACTCCATGTATAGATTAAACAGTAACAGAGGGAGTGAACAGTACTCCATATATAGATTAAACAGTAACAGATGGAGTGAACAGTACTCCATGTATAGATTAAACAGTAACAGAGGGAGTGAACAGTACTCCATATATAGATTAAACAGTAACAGAGGGAGTGAACAGTACTCCATGTATAGATTAAACAGTAACAGAGGGAGTGAACAGTACTCCATATATAGATTAAACAGTAACAGAGGGAGTGAACAGTACTCCATGTATATATTAAACAGTAACAGAGGGAGTGAACAGTACTCCATATGTAGATTAAACAGTAACAGAGGGAGTGAACAGTACTCCATGTATAGATTAAACAGTAACAGAGGGGGTGAACAGTACTCCATATATAGATTAAACAGTAACAGAGGGAGTGAACAGTACTCCGTGTATAGATTAAACAGTACCAGAGGGAGTGAACAGTACTCCATGTATAGATTAAACAGTAACACATGGAGTGAACAGTACTCCATGTATAGATTAAGCAGTAACAGAGGGAGTGAACAGTACTCCGTGTATAGATTAAACAGTAACACATGGAGTGAACAGTACTCCATGTATAGATTAAATAGTAACACATGGAGTGAACAGTACTCCATGTATAGATTAAACAGTAACAGAGGGAGTGAACAGTACTCCATATATAGATTAAACAGTAACAGAGGGAGTGAACAGTACTCCGTGTATCTCAAGTCTCAAGTAGTTATACTCCAAACAGCCCAATCTTGAGCTAACGCAGGAGTTTGGACCAACGGCTTTTAGTGTCTCTTCCGAAAGACACGGGCAAAATGGGGTGAACGAAATTGCCCAAGTTTCGAAACGGCGGAGGTGGAATCGAACCACCGTCCTCTCGATCGACAGGTTACCATTAGACCACCGCTCTCCACACAGACCACCGCTCTCCACACAGACCACCGCTCTCCACACAGTGTATAGATTAAACAGTACCAGAGGGAGTGAACAATACTCCATATATAGATTAAACAGTAACAGAGGGAGTGAACAGTACTCCATGTATAGATTAAACAGTAACACATGGAGTGAACAGTACTCCATGTATAGATTAAACAGTAACAGAGGGAGTGAACAGTACTCCGTGTATAGATTAAACAGTACCAGAGGGAGTGAACAGTACTCCATGTATAGATTAAACAGTAACACATGGAGTGAACAGTACTCCATGTATAGATTAAGCAGTAACAGAGGGAGTGAACAGTACTCCGTGTATAGATTAAACAGTAACAGAGGGAGTGAACAGTACTCCATGTATAGATTAAACAGTAACACATGGAGTGAACAGTACTCCATGTATAGATTAAGCAGTAACAGAGGGAGTGAACAGTACTCCGTGTATAGATTAAACAGTACCAGAGGGAGTGAACAGTACTCCATGTATAGATTAAACAGTAACAGAGGGAGTGAACAGTACTCCGTGTATAGATTAAACAGTAACAGAGGGAGTGAACAGTACTCCATGTATAGATTAAACAGTAACACATGGAGTGAACAGTACTCCATGTATAGATTAAACAGTAACAGAAGGAGTGAACAGTACTCCGTGTATAGATTAAACAGTACCAGAGGGAGTGAACAGTACTCCATGTATAGATTAAACAGTAACAGAGGGAGTGAACAGTACTCCATGTATATATTAAACAGTAACAGAGGGAGTGAACAGTACTCCGTGTATAGATTAAACAGTACCAGAGGGAGTGAACAGTACTCCATGTATAGATTAAACAGTAACACATGGAGTGAACAGTACTCCATGTATAGATTAAACAGTAACAGAGGGAGTGAACAGTACTCCATGTATAGATTAAACAGTAACAGAGGGAGTGAACAGTACTCCATGTATAGATTAAACAGTAACAGAGGGAGTGAACAGTACTCCATGTATAGATTAAACAGTAACAGAGGGAGTGAACAGTACTCCGTGTATAGATTAAACAGTAACAGAGGGAGTGAACAGTACTCCATATATAGATTAAACAGTACCAGAGGGAGTGAACAGTACACCGTGTATAGATTAAACAGTAACAGAGGGAGTGAACAGTACTCCATGTATAGATTAAACAGTACCAGATGGAGTGAACAGTACTCCGTGTATAGATTAAACAGTACCAGAGGGAGTGAACAGTACTCCGTGTATAGATTAAACAGTAACAGAGGGAGTGAACAGTACTCCATGTATAGATTAAACAGTAACAGAGGGAGTGAACAGTACTCCGTGTATAGATTAAACAGTAACAGAGGGAGTGAACAGTACTCCATATATAGATTAAACAGTACCAGAGGGAGTGAACAGTACTCCGTGTATAGATTAAACAGTAACAGAGGGAGTGAACAGTACTCCATGTATAGATTAAACAGTAACAGAGGGAGTGAAAAGTACTCCATGTATAGATTAAACAGTAACAGAGGGAGTGAACAGTACTCCATGTATAGATTAAACAGTACCAGAGGGAGTGAACAGTACTCCGTGTATAGATTAAACAGTACCAGAGGGAGTGAACAGTACTCCGTGTATAGATTAAACAATAATAGAGGGAGTGAACAGTACAGCAAAGTTCCGCTGGGGGCAAGAGTAAAAAATGCCACCCCCCCCCCCCAGCCAACCATTATTGAATAGACATTGTTCAAGACGAATAAACGTTAACTTAACATTATTCACTATTCAGAGCGAGCCAGTATCCACTGCAATACGCTAGGTCGTTTGTGCAACTTTTTAATGTTTTTTTTGTGTGAAATCATCAGACAAACTAATAAATTAGTTAATGCTTGTACAAGCATTAACTGAAGTGAAAATTGCAAAAAAAATCACGATTTTCTTCCTTGGTGAAATTTCGTAACTTCGTCATGTGATCGTCAAGAGGATGGAAGTCACGCCCATGATCAGCATTGACCCACACATTGCTTACCATTTTAGATATCCACTATTTTGATCCTTACCAGATCTAACAACTTAAAGTAAATTGTTTTATGATTTGAACAAAAATAGGCGTTTTATGATTAAATCGACTGCGGATGTTACATAGACTATTTATACAACGTATTTTGACACCTTTTCTTTTGATCACGACCTTGTCGTAGTGGATAAGCTTGCGAGCTCCAATGATTCTCAGAGCTATGGCGCCTGGAGTCTTGTACTCCTGGTAGGGCCACCCATGGCGCGCAGGTCTGAGGTGCGGAGCCCGACTAACAGCGATCCAGCCACAACAGCGGAGCAGGCGGAAGAGGACACATACTGTCCCAACGGCTGTGGAGGCGGACGACGGCTGCAGCAGGAGGACAGCCCCCGGTCGTCGTAGCTTATCATGGCACCGGGGTACGGACGTCTTCTTGTCAAGTTTGTGAGGACGCCGCGGGCGCACCGATTTCCTCACACTAAACGACATCACGCGCAGGCTTCTGCCAAGGGCCCACCATCAAAGACCTACGGCAATGGAGGAGTGGCAACGGGGACAGAACCGTGAAATATGGAAGTCCCTAATCACGGATATGCACGTATGATGGTCGACTAGCACTTGGGCTGGGGTAGGAGTGCTTTTCGGCAGCTGCACCCGCGACAGACCAGCCCTATTCAGGGTCCCCTCTGCTCTCCCCATAGGGGGAAGGGGCTAGAAAATGTGTCCTAAAACTAGGTTGTTCCACCCTATCCTGGCCGAAAAACCGCGTCCGGCGGGATCACCATACTGCTGTTGAACTGAAACTAGAACAGATTACCGAATGATTTCCCCGTTGGCATTAACGAACGCCTCATGACCCTACGCCTGCGCCTAAACAACAACCAACTCCCAGCATCAGCGTCTACGCTTCGACACTCGATGCCGAGGAGTACACCAAGGAGCAGTTCTACTCCGAGCTGGAGCTAGTGCTAACCACCGTCCCTAAGGAGGACAAGCTGATTCTGCTGACTTTAATGCCAGAGTAGGCCGTGACTGCAGGCTGTGGAACAACATCATCGGTAAAGAAGGGTTTGGAAAGGCTAACTCAAATGGCATCCCCCTGTTAAGCAAGTGCGCAGAACACGACCTTGTGATCACTAACAACTTGCACCGATAGAGGAATATGTACAAGACGACATAGATGCAGCCATCAGTTTGCAGCCATAGATGTTCATCAACATCAGAGAAACCAACCTACTCCAGGTATCAATGCAGGACCTCCCGAAATCAAAGTATCTGAAGGAATCCTATAAGTTGTCGAACACTTCCCGTACTTAGGGAGTCACGTGTCCCAGAAAGACTCCATCGAGACAGAAATTCAGCACCGTATCTACTGTGCCAGCACGTCCTTCGGGAAACTGCGCCCCCGAATCTTTGATGACCACAACCTCAGGAAAAAGACGAGGGTGATCGTCTACAAAGTTGTATGTATTACCACTCTAATATAAGGGAGCGAGGCTTGGGTTACTTGCCGATGTCACCTAAAGACCCTGGAGACATTCCATCAACGTTGCCTCAGAAAGATACTTCACATCCGGTGGGAAGACCGTCGTCGGAGAAAGGAGAGGGAGATGTCTCCTGTGTCATCTCAGGACCCACGGCCAACCCCTGGCAGACGTCATCCTCGTTTCGAGGGACCGCTGATGATGATGATTTGGACACAATTGAACCGAATTTGCGACAGACTAGATCAGTCGAGGAAGCAGTTTTACGTAGAAAACTTTTTTAAAGTCCCCCCCCAAGTGCTCCTAACCACTCCCCCTTAGTTACACAGTAACTGGGCAACATCATCTTTACAAGATTTAACAAAATTTGCCATCCAAGCCAAAGGCCCAGATGGCAAGTGGACAAGGAAGCCATTGGCTTATCGAGAGTCCAACAATGTTCATCTCCCGAGATATATGTTTGTTAAGCATGACCTCGCTTTTAGGAATCCATGTTGAGATTAATTTAATAATTTGTGCCTAACAAGGAAATCCACTTTAGGGCCTAATGGTCTTTAATTAACCTTTGGAATAATTTACAAATCACTGACGTTAAACTCACTGGTCTGTAATTTTCTGACTTATTTCTCAAACCCTTTTTAAATAATGGTATGATGTTTGCATCTTTCCATTCAAAATTCTTTTAATGACAAGTTGAACACTCTTGCAAGTGGTGTACTAATTTGTTCTACTGTTTCCATTAGTAGTTCTGGATGAATTCCATCCACTCCCGGTGATTAATTTTAGTATCCTTCATTGCCTTTATTTTCTTAGCTACCATTTCTGAAGTTACAATTAACGGTCCTAAATAGTCAGATTTAGCCTCCTGAAATTTAGTATCTGGAACTGGTAATGAACTTATATCCTCTCTGGTAAACACTGAACTAAAGTATCCATTTAGGTCTTCCGCCATTAAAAACCCCTGTGATATTATATTCCCAGCTCTGTCTTCTGGAGGTCCAACTTTGTCTTGCACGTTTTGTTTACTTCTATATACATAAAACTCTTGCTCTCATTTTTTATGCTACATGCTAGTTTTTGCTCATAGCTTCTTTTAGATTGTCTAATTTCAGCTGTAGCTGCATTAAGTGCCTCTTTGTAATTTGTATAGCCTTCATCCTTTCTGGTTCGCATATAAACCGTCTACATAGTTTTCTCAAACACTATTTTCCTAATAGCTTCTATTGACAATGTTTCTTTGTAGACCGTTTTGCTTGTTTTTTTTCAAAGGAACTAATTTATCGACGATGCTCTCAATTTCATATTTTAGAATATTCCAACATTCAATTGCGGTCTCATTCATCAGCATGTTATTCTAATCTAGCTTTACTAAGTATTTTCTCATATCTTTATAGGTGGTCCTCACCCGCTGTACTCCCTAGAGATTTCCATTGTATGTGTCCATGGTTAAAATTTCCTATTATGATACATTTCCCTTTCCTAACTTCCTTTATAGCATTTTGTATTTTTGTGTTATCCTCTTCGTTTATGTTTGGACTATTGTAAACTAATACAATAGTTAATTTTGAATGTCCTGAAACTATTTTGTACCAAACAGCCTCATTACAATCTGCTTCCCTCTAATTTTATTTCATAAGCCTGAATAGATTCTTTAACATATAAATAATTCCCCCTCCCCTTCTTCCTATTCGATCTCTCCTAAACATTACGTATCCTGCCAGTCCTAATTCAGCATATGTTATTTCTATGTTGGCCCATGATTCGGTTATACCAATTATGTGAGGGTCAACATCTTCTACCGTAATGTTTAATTCGTTTTTCTTATTTACTATGCTCCTTGCATTTAAACACACACATTTATAATATGTTTCAGTGATGTTTTCCGAACATTTTGTTATTGGTTTATCTGTACTAGTGGCCTCTTGTCCTGCTTGAGGCACCTCTAAGTAACCACCCCCCGCGCTTCTAGTTTAAACAATGTTTACTACCAAAAATATTTGTTATGCTACCCATGCCACTATCTACTGCTGCTGGGAGTTCATCTGCAAAATACAGTTGCCCCCTTTCCACTTAGATGATGTACATGTCAGCCCTCCCAACAAAACTTCCTCACAAATCCAACTTCCTCTTCCCTACATAGGTTCTGTACTAGCATGTTAATTGCCACCCCCCTCCCCGGCAATGTCGATATATCCCTGACAGTATTACCTGCTCAACCCGCGTCTGCTTTAGCGTTCTGACCAACTGCATGTATTTCCTAACTATGGCAGTTGTACCCTCCCTCTCTACGTTATTTGTCCCTACGTGTACTAAAACAGATCCACCCTTGCCCGAACCCACGATGTTTTCTACCCTCTCAGTTATCGCCTCTATCGAGTCCCCCACAAACACCCTCGCTCTCTTCCTCACCCCCCTCTATCACTGCCTCAGAATAGCTCTTCCGGTGGGTCCCTTCCTTCACATTCTGTCCTGCAGCCTTGTCACCTGGCAGACTGTTATCAGTCTCTCTCTCTCTCTCTCTCTCTCTCTCTCTCTCTCTCTCTCTCTCTCTCTCTCTCTCTCTCTCTCTCTCTCTCTCTCTCTCTCTCTCTCTCTCTCTCTCTCTCTCTCTCTCTCTCTCTCTCTCTCTCTCTCTCTCTCTCTCTCTCTCTCTCTCTCTCTCTCTCTCTCTCTTTTAATTCCATTGCTACGTTAGCCTTGAATAAGCACGCATGAACCAACAATAAGCCTGCCACCTAGCGAATACGAAGAACACTGTGTAAACAAAGCAATTAACTCAGTGTATACCAACTTACGCTAAGATCCTGCTGTCAATTTCGTTTTATCGAAAGCGTTTGCTACAACTGTGTCCGATATTACCTTATGTATGTAATTTATGCAGATGTATCACTTTATCTCATATATATTCAACAATGTAAACGATAGTTTGATACACCAGTTTAATTCACGACCTGTAAACAAACCCCCTTCATCACCTGTAAACAAACCCCCTTATTGTTGTTTACGACTTACTATGTCATTCCGATTGTGCACTTGAGTATACGTAGCATAGTTTCAAACAAAAACGAACGTTATTGTGCTTCTAGACACATGTTCATTACAAACACTATCCACAATTGTACACAATTGAAATTTCTTGGGAAAAATTAGGAGTTAACCAAATGAAATAAAGACGTGCAGAATCTGTACATGAAATGCAGGTTGTGGTAGTGGTGGTGACATGGCGAGTGGCGCACTGGTGGGGAGTTTGGCTCTGATGATAACCCGGTGGCATATAGTCTCGCTTATCTGACTCTCGCTCGGCTTCGTGAATTCGCCGAGAAGAGCTAGAGTCTAGATGAAGAAGCGTGGGATCATTATTACCCACTGTCACCACTTCATTTTGTGTAGGCGTTCCCGTGAAGCGCTAGCAGCAATCGGCGTCGTTATCAAGATGCTACACTAAACATTTCTGCCTGATTTAATTAACTATTTTTATTTTTAGTCGGACAGTTATGATACCCAGACGACGAGATACCCGGATGTTGCCAATAACCTAGGCAACCATCCTTTGGACTCTCATTCTAACTCATCAGTTATGAGTTACATATCATAATAATATATGGTGTATACGAATAAATTCTAAACTTGACTTATATTAAAACTACACATAATCAAAATAAAGCGGAATTAATAGCTAACAAGGTGACGTAGGTATTCTCTTGCGCAGACTAACGTCATAATATTAGATTGTGACGTTCGGCATTAAGCTTACAACGCACGTTTGCACATGCTTTAACATATTTGAAAGCGTTCAAATGACGAATTGTCAAAATGTGTGGAAAAGAATTTATCATTATTAAATGAGTGCTCTATTTCGCAATATTAGTCGGCTTCAAAAATAAGCGTATTTCACTCCTGCGTTCGTTTAGGCAGTCGAGTGACTATACATCTTAAAACCGAGACTAAGATTTTAAACGCGAAGAAAGCGGTAGAAAACTGACGACCTGTTATCAAACAGTGACATTTGCTGTTGTGACAACGACACCAACACCGTAAGATAGCGTCGCGTGAAGTCAGAATAATAGGGAGGAACAAACCAGCAGGTAAATGTCGCGGTTCGCTTACACCAAGCGTAAGCGTAAACACTAAAGTTTAAGTCTTTCCCCAATTAATGTTTTGCTCGTCTCGTTATAGAATCATTGTGCGAAGATTAAATCTATCCAGTGTCTGCTACATCTACGACATGCATGTCTCCCTTCCAGTTGTGATACACTACACTGTTCAACAAAGTTGCTTATCCTGTGAGATATTAGTCCGTCCTGTTTCTGAACACATTCACACTCCTCACATTTACCCGACAGACAACAGAGGGACTAAAACACGATCATGATGTATTTTATCCACTATGATGATCCACGCGAGCCCTTAAATGCCGAAGAAACCCAAACTTTGTTTACATAATCATGGACCAGAAAATAACGCTTACGTCTGTTTCCACATCATACAGCTTCATATTGAGATCGGAGGTACGTTGTCCAGGCCTATCCGAAGTGCAAGCGTCATTTTAAGTACATTGGTGGATTGAAGGGGCATGCGTTCGCTTGTCAGTTTGCAGCCAAGTATCTTCTCGTGCGGCCCCCATCACACCCGGGATATCGGCTCGGATCGAAGATGGCGGAAGCCGTTGTCTTCAGCGAGAACCATGAAATCGGCAACGACAGGATCTGTCGCCAGAACATCACCGTCTTCACGCCGGAGAGCCTAATGAACCGGCGCTTCTTATGACGTGCAGCTCAGAAATTTACGATCGACGTAGTTCGAAATTAATTCCACAGCGATCATCTTTAGGATCGCTGATTTCACCGTGCATTTCCTTTGGCATTTATTTTGAGATTTGCAAACCTATGTACATTTGGGAAGCTTTGATGCAGGCCTAAGCTGATTCAGAAAACGAATGTGTTCATTACTGGCGAAACCTCTGTGACGACCACCTTGATTTTTTTAAATGGCGCTGGTTGGAACACCAGTGAATTCCAACCTATTTACTTAGATATAAAGTCATGATTGTGATGGATATACCTACGCGTTCAGGGTCAGTGAAGACAACGGAGATATTTGTTATTTGCACAACATTATATAGGTATTTATTATGAAATTAATAGGTATTTATTATGAAATGCACGAAGTTGAACTGTGTTGACTTTAAAGGCAAATGCTGCTCATTTAATTGAAAATCAACAATACAATATAATACAATACAATAATACTTTATTCGTCCGTCCAGGAAATTACAGTGCCGATCGACACTTACAACACGACAGAAACAAGGCAATGAAAGTACTACACGTTTTCACATTAAGCTATGTTCATTTGCTTGTACCAATATCCAAAACAAGTGTTAGGTAACCGTTTAAATATTAATATACATACCTAATGAATATATATATTACTTAGTCTTTTTATGTGTGCTTCAAACTATGTATGTCATACAAGCCACTATTGCAATCCTAGACTCTGATAGTATATTATGTTCAGCCGACAAAATCATGATTCTTTTTTTATATTTTCATAAGAAATTTGGCACGCTCCCTGAGATGACTTATTATAAGTATGTAAGTTATAACGCATGTGTACTGCACCCGTCCAGTAACAACTGTGTTTTTCTGTGAATTCTTGCATGTTCTACCGACAGGTCATTTCTTTGTTTCCCTGTGGTTGCAAACTTTTGCACACCATGCAAACATAATGGGATCCCGATGGCAGGCAGGCACGCACGCACGCACGCACGCACGCACGCACGCACGCACGCACGCACGCACGCACGCACGCACGCACGCACGCACGCACGCACGCACGCACACAGTGCCCTGCCCTGGACCTAATAAACTAATTAATACAAAACCCAGATTATTTATTTTAATATTGATAAAAACTTATATAAACTGTATTTCGGGTTAATGAATGTTTACAAATATTTCTTTTATATTACATAGTTGCAAATTGAGACCTTGCTTGGAATTATGAATGACACCAGTGCTTTATATATTGGAATGCAGTTTAACCTCTTTTTAACAATGGGACTTCCAATGGTATAATTTTAATAATGTGCATTCTTTTAATAGAGACATATCATATAAAATATACGCATAGTCTCATGCCCATATCTTTATTTTTCAATTGTTTTAAAAAGTGTCTACTGTTTTGTGTCTACAAATTCCCCAGTACTGATTCATTCACACTTGTGCTAATTCACACATGTCTGAACCTGATCTGTCTCAGGCTAGTGACTGCAGGCCTACTGGAAATGCCACTGGGTGTCAGTGCCAGTGGGTGACATTTAATTAAAATATCAATTAATACCAAATTAACTGCCCTTACTGGTAACATTAATTAATTAAATTAAGTTAACTTAGTTGAGCTAATTCAAGTAACAACTTAAATTAGGCTTATGGTTTGCATTATGGTTAAGTTAGGATTACATAAACAAATCTCCTACCCTAACCATAAGCCAATATATTAAAGGCATATACAAAAATATGTTATAATACTTAATAGTAATGACAATAAAAAGTTGATTATTTTTCTTCAGGATATTTGTCCGTTTGAAGCAGTTGGTGGTGCTGGATTTCTAGAACTCGTCCAATACACTATGGACAGTAGACTTATACAATGTTCATATATATTTTTTTTTTATTATTTAATAAAACAGTACGTTTTTATTACAGTTTATTTGTGTTTTATTTTTATTATAAGATAATAGGTTTATCTTTTCTAAATTTAGTGGAACACTGTCTCCTCATTTGTAGTGAGCTGGAAAAAATATCAAATGAATTAAAAGAATGTGGCTATGATTATGAAAAATTTTCCTTTGCTATATCAATATTCAGTGGTTTCCAATGTTCAAAACATGTAGGTTCTAGCTTCTATATTGATGAAAGAGGTCTACTAATTTTGTTATCATCAACAGTTATTTCCAGGCTCACTAAATATGTTTTCAAAGCCGCCTGATGCATTACTGAAAACAGCCTTTTCACTTCTGCTGGGTCAGGATGATCCATTTTGGTGTAAAAATAAAATAATTTCAGAACAATGTCCAACATGGACAGTGTAACACATTTTTTGTGTCGGGTATTCAAATATCATTGCTACTTTGCATCATACTGATCGTTTTACAACAATTATATTCATTTCCTAATATCAACAGCCCAACCATAATATGATATCCTAATTTTTATTTGAAAAACTTCTTATCACTAGCCACTAGCTTAAGTTTTAGGCAACCCACAAAATTTAACAACATATCAGTTCTTTTTGAAAACAAAAACATTGTAATGTTCGATAACAAAGTTACATTATCTAAATGGAATGGCACTTCTCCTTTGAGCCAAATAAATAATAGGGGATAGTATCATTACACATCAAAAGCAGTCCAAAACGTGTTCATTTAGAACTTATACATGTGACCTTGAGTGACACCTGAAAGGCATGAGTCAAAATGTGCAAAGAAAATGTTCAACAGCTAAGCTTAACATACCTAAATATTTGGAGTTTGTCTTTTGTTTTACATGGGTAATTAGCATAGTATGTGGTGCCATGATTGCCATCTGCATAACATAACATTAACAAAACAGCTACACACTGCGCTGACAGCAGCCAACTATGAGTAGATTGTCAGCCAATTGTTGGCAACATTACGATGTTTGGGACAATACAATGGTAGTTTTTCCCCAAAAGTAGGCATCTTTATATATATATATATATATATATATATATATATATATATATATATATATATACCTACATAACATGTATATATATATATATATATATATATATATATATATATATATATATATATATATATATATATATACCTACATAACATGTATGCATACATGTCTTCTTCCTAAAATGGTTCTTTTCTCTCCTCTATCTATGGGCTATCCGTAAAGTACGTCACGCCATTTTATATACCATTGTCACACATGTACTCCCCTCCCCCCGTAAAACTACGTTCGTTTTGAGAAAGACTCCTCTCCAACTTTTCGCGCGCCATTACAGACTTCATTGGTGCATGGTAGAGTCCGCGTTCCTTTTCTGTTAGAGTTCAGTTGAAATATACCCCCAAAACTTCCACAACAATCAATTATATCAGTCTGATATCGACAGCTAGACGAACAAAAAACTGTTTTAACAACGAACGTAACGATCGCCAAGACACCTCCTGCTCAAGTAACGCTCCGCGACGCTTACTTTATGGATGCCCCCTTAGTGTATTTTAATGATATCACTGATCAGTGATTCAATTTACTCCAACATAGGATTTCTTGCTGATGATCCAGTTGTTTATAGAGAGTTAACGTTAACGGGTCACCACTTACAATATCCTACTCACAAGCCTAAACCAAGTCATTCACCCAAATTATCTCAAACTAGTCTATTTATCTAGTTGATTCACATCACTGCCATACACTCAAAACTGTCCAGTTCTACGTATGTCCAAACTATCGCAACAAAATCGGCAAAACGCTTGACCTCGTAAAAGGCAGGGTATACACTATGCACAGCAACATTAACTGTAAAGGAGACAGCATATAATATGTAAGCATGATCTAAATTAGTAAATGAAGCAATTGCACATACAAAATAGCATTAACACCCTTGAGAAAATACAAAGAAGCGCAGTTCGGTTTGACCCCCCCCCCCCGTACAACAAGCATCACATACTTTCTAAACAAACTTGGTTGGCAGACACTAGAAACAAGGCGATTGCAACACCAACTTACCATTGCTTTGTCACAACACCTTATACACACACACACACACACACACATATATATATATATATATATATATATATATATATATATATATATATATATATATACAAATACACGCACGAATAAATATATTGTGCGAGCACAATCTATCTAGCTCCACCATCCACTTTATCCGACTGAATAAAAGACAATCTGAATTTACCTGGACGCATTACTTGCACTACTGCAGAACTAGAAACAACGTCACACGTCCATGACGTCACCGTAGCGTTGCAATATGTAGGCGAAATTATCTACCTACGATGTGATATTCCTCGGGTAGACTGGTTTGGACACACATAGCAGTAGGTCCGGGAATCTGGTTATTCTACGAGTTTATCCAGGCATAAACTCTGTTTACCACAGTTCTGTGGGCTTTACTTTAACATTCACGTCATAATATCTTACTGTGACGTTCGGCACGACCGCGCTTTTGGCCGACTTGTATTACACTTGAAAGCGATCAAATGACGACCATACGTGAAGTGTGAACAAGAAATCATAATTATTAAACGTGTGTTAAATTTTCGCTGCCTCAATATGATTATTTACTTCGAAAATAAGCCCAGTCCATTCCATGTGCCCATGGATGACGTCATATTACAAACACGTGACTAGCTAAATACGAAGAACACGGCAAGAAACTGATCGCCTTTTATCAAACAAAGGATATTTGCTACCAACCAACGCAGTAAAATAACATCGCGCGAAGCCAGGCTAATAACAGGAACAAACAGACCGACAAGTAAATGTGGTTCGTTTACCAACGCAGAGCGTATGCCCACTAGTGCTACTAGTTGGCACTATCCACTACCAACACAACACCATAAACTAAGCGAGTTGGCAAGTCGAACGAAGGTAAGAGACGTCGAAACACACCCGCCAGTTATTTTTCTGTAATCAACAACTACCTAATTGTCTGACTTCTTCACCACGGGCACGGTAGCAACCACGATTTAACCAGAGGGAAGTGGGTACGATCACATGATTTCGTGGGCGACAAACCTGAGTCGATGCGTTTCGCGTATTATACATCTTCATTGTATATAGCCGTGATTCTTCCGAGCAACAAAAGCCCCCGTCACTGCCAAGTTGTATGAACCGCTAGCTCCCCGGACATTGGCTCAGTGGAATTGGCTTGCCATTGGCATTGTAAAACCTGATTGGGCAAATAATGGTTGTCATTGATTCAACTGGCATTAGCTCGACATTAGAAAAACCAGTGGCTGTCCTTGGCTCAACTGACATAGATTTTTCATTGAAAAAACTAATAGGCCCATAGGGCAAATAATAATGTCATTGGCTCAACCATCAAAGAACTTACCTGTAAGAAAACAACTGGACCAGTAATGGCTGGATTTGGCCAATAATGGCTGCCATTGGCTCAACTGGCATTGGCTTGTCAGTGAGAGAACTTAGTTTGACCAATAATTGTTGTCATTGGCACGACTGCCATTGGTTTGTGAGCGAGACACCTAATTTGGTGAATAATGGCTGTGACTGGAACGTGACCAAGGTGTCTTTGGCTCAATGGCATTGGCTTTCCAGAAAAAAAAACTGAATTGGGGTAATAGTGGCTGTGAACAGCTCAACTGACATTGGTTTATCAGAGAAAAAACATAATTGGGCCTATAATGGCTGCCATTGGCTTAACTAGCATTGGCTTGCCAGTGAGAAAACTTAGTTGGGCCAATAATGGATGTCATTGGCTCACTGCCATTGGCTTACCAGTTACTTAACTGGACAAAAATGGCTGTCATTGGCACGACTGCCATTGGTTTGCAAGTGAGATGCCTAATTTGGTGAATAATGGCCGTCATTGGTATGTGACCAAGGTGCTGTCTGTTTTACATTTAACAATTTCACAAGGGTTGACAGGACATATACAAAGGTACACATAGTGAATGTAAAGGGCCAACAAAGAAGCTAACCACAGGCCAATGAATGATGTTACTATTTGGTACTTCATTGTATCAGTTGTTTTGCTAGCAGGGGATTTAAAGAGCCAATGGTATTATCATTGGCTCAAGATGTGGCCTGTGTGGGGCAAATTCTCATCTGGCCAATAACAACCAATCATGGGTCAATGAAGATTGCACCGTGGCATTTCATTTGCCCAATCTGGTTTTGCAAGTTGGGGCCAGTAAAGGGCAAATTTTCATTGGTTCTAGACATGGTCTGGAAGCTTCAAGTCTTTTTGTAGCGGAAGGGTAAAACAGGCATACAACCTCGAAAAATAGAGTACTTTATTTTACAAAACTAATGGAATTTAAAGAAACTGTAAAGACTTTAAAAAAAATTATTAACAAATTTAAAAGAATGATAAAGAGCAAAAAGGAGATATCTTATGTCGGCCACCTGTTTGGGCTCATGCCCTTCCACCAGGAACAATATTGTGTTTCAAATGTAGTAGGTCATTCAACTATAATATTCACAAGATTCACGACTTCGCACTTCCATGGTGACAATTTCAGAACATGTCAAGGGGTTGGAGTCAGACGAAGTATAGTCACTCAAGGGGAGACTGTTCCTCTGTAGCCTTGGTAGGCATCATATCTACGAGATGGAGTCTCAGAAGTAAATACTCAGTAACAGTAGTATTAGCTAACTGAGTAGCTCCGTAGTATTAGCTAACTGAGTAGCTCCGTAGTATTAGCTAACTGAGTAGCTACGTAGTATTAGCTAACTGAGTAGCTCCATAGTATTAGCTAACTGAGTAGCTCCGTAGTATTAGCTAACTGAGTAGCTCCGTAGTATTAGCTAACTGAGTAGCTCCATAGTATTAGCTAACTGAAAACATGACGTCACCACATACCAAACACACTACCAGTATACCATCCTTGAGACAAATTCCACGTTCTAAGGGTATGTTTTATATGTACAACACCCACAACGTGTTTGGGGGTGTCAAATCACATTAATTTTATAATTTAGGGTATATATTTTAACATCTCTCCTTCAGAGGAACTTTACTTAATTTTATTTAATATTAATCTATGAATAAAATAGGTTTATAAATTATACTATATCCATGTCACGAAACAATACATATTGGACACTAAATGGTATTTTTACTCCAGCTTAAAAAGGGTTTAATTTTGTCTAACTTGTGGAATGTGACTCCCACCCACAGAAAATTTCAATGTGTGTATTTCAATGTGGTCAACTTGAAAAGGGTACACTAGTAATGTATTGAGGGTAGCCCCCCGGGCATCACATTAAGTGGGCGATATAAGTAAATAAAATAAATTATTGTTTTTATCGCAGCTTGCTATCAACATGCCAGAGATACGTTGCCCGGGCTACCCGAATTGCAAGCGCCACTTTAAGTACATAATGGGAATGAAGGGACATGCACTCGCGTGCGAGTTCGCCGCCAAACATCTTCTCAAGCGGCCCCCATCACAGCCCGGCTACCGGCTTGGTCCAACGGTGGCAGAACAAGTTGTCTTCAAAGAGAACCACGAAATCGGCAACGACAAGATCTGTCGCAAGAACATCATCGTCTACACGCCAGAGTGCATGCTGCAGCCGCGCTTCTTATGACGGGTAACGCAGAAACGTACATCCTATCCAATGCCATCATGCAAAGGGTCATACGACATTCCCTAGCAAATAACAATGATGAATGCAGGAGAAGACATCTTCGTTTGAAACTTTCAACAAATGATTAGTTATACATTCTCGATCAGTGAAGCAACTGCAAAGATCTTGTTATGTTCTGGTATCTTGCTACGTTGAAGACAAAAACCAGTTAGCATCAGCATATGATAAGTGTTGTATCAGGCCTTGAACAACATGAAACATCAAGATAATGAGGATGAATTATAACCTAACAACAATCAATTATAAAACAATACCAATTCTATTGCATTATTCCTGCAATGTAAGATTGGCTACATGTAAGTTAACAAAATAATGGAAGTAACTTACAGCTCAAATGTCTTACATAATGACTAATATTTAGTTGAAACAGAACCCCTTATGAATATGAAACAATAAACAACAACGCATTATGTCATACACGTTTGTTGTATTTGTCAATGGTTGATACAACTTTTAGAACAGCATAAATTGTAATAAACAATTATGCAGACTCACAGCCTGACAGCCACAAGGTGTGTGCTTGTTATCGTTAATGTATATTCACGGTTGTATCCAATGTCATTTCTATAAGGTACTCTTCACCAAAGTGTAAACATCCATCTATGTAATTTCATCTTGTTTCACTCGTCCGAATCAGGTGGAATACCAAGTTCTGCATCTGTCCACTTTGAGGGATCGGGGTACTCGAAATGTCCCTGCAAACAGAGAGTCCATGTATAATATCTTAGACCATACTGTTCCACAAGAGAACCACCAACAAGTTAAACGAACATATTTCCTCAATTAAATGTTTTAGCCTGTCTCGTTTCAGTCATTTTGCGAAAAATTGCACCTATCTAGTATCCACTATGACATGCTAATTTGTTTGTACAAAGCTGTCATTTACTTTTTAATGATGAAATCACTGGACCAACTTAAATTGTTTTTGACTGGATCCAGTCTAAATTTGGCAGTATTTACAATGTACAATAGTCTGGATCTATTTACAGTGTACAATAGTCCGGATCTATTTACAATATACAATGTGACTTAACCCTTTTCACACTTGGGTCATTCCATGTGAAATCAACCAGTGGCCAAAAAGTTAATGTCTCGGATTGTATTTAAATTTTAACCAATGACTAAATGACTGTACTTGAGCACTTCTGCAAAAGAACTAACTATTTACTTGTAATTTTTTCTGTAATGCCCTATAATGTAATCAAGAGATATGCACCCACATTTGTACATGTTATTTGACCTGTTTTCAGACGCCTCTAACTTGAGAAGTTTACAAGCTGCACATCTTAATTTTGCTGAATATGTAGATATATTGGTACAGATTGGCTATGCAAAATTCAAGAATGATAGTGAAAAGGATAATTGGTATACAGAGTGAAAACAAATGGAAAAAACATGTTTTTAACTTTCCAAAAGTGGTTTCAGCAGGCTGTACTTCACTGTTGTGTTATAATACAATGTAAAAATTGCTACCATCTATTGTCAGAGATACTGGCAATATTGTGTTAGTTTAGTAGCTGTCTACTTACTATATTTTCAGAATAATTCCTTAAACTGATTTTTTCAGTGTGAAATTAGCCAAAAAATTAACTGGCCCAGTTCCATTTTGAACTGGCCTAGGTGAGTTTTAAAAGGCCCCACAAAATTGTAAATTATAAATATATGTAAAGTTTTTGTGTGTGAAACTAAAACAGACACTGCTTTAAATTAGAATAAATAATAATTTAATAAATATAAGTCATACCAAATATTTTTTTATATTTCTTATAACTAGCAGACCAATTAAATAAACTAATGACTTTAATTAAAATTTCAATATGAATTTTATTTGCAAAACAGTTACAATTGTTGAAAATAACATTATGTTTGATGCTGACGTTTCGCGTGCACTTTGACAGCCTTGGCTTGGCGTTGGGCCTGGCAAAAACCTATGCCTTTCTCGATTCACTCCAAATCGAAGCCTCTAAAGTTCACTTTCACAGCCAAATATCACATTAATTAGAATGTCTTAGCACATTACATTGTCAATCGGATTGTCTGTCTTCTTAGTATCACCAGTATGAAGTAAATTGGTGTAATATCCTTAAAAAAATGTGGACTAGGATTCTCAACTTCATCCGCCATTTTTGCTTTGGTGTTTCACTGGTATTCCCCAATATACTGACATCATTAAATATGAATAATCCAATAGGCATCCATGTTACAAATGTCCTTGCATGTGCGGACTTTTCTTTGGCAGCGATCTGTCACTGGCAAGGAAGTAGTTTGTCACAATTGTATTTTATATCGAATTAGCATATATTAGCAAGTACTAATGTACATCACTAATACAGTCTGACTCAACCATGGCCGCTGGGATAAATCGGCGGGTGGGGCCGATAACAGGCACATCTTGGCTGAATTGATGGGAAGCATTTTGAATTGGCAGCCGCCGATAAAATGGCCTTTGTTTCAAACACTGTATTTTACCTTTTTTGAACCGTGCATAGTCCTTTATTGGATAATAAATCATAACAGACACAGTTTGCATGTAAATGTACTTTTTGCTTAAGCGTAGCCACTTATTCACTGGTTAACATTTAAGTAAATTCTGATACATTAACTGTTTTAATTTCCTGAATTTTTTTATTTGACAAAGAATGACCCTTTTGTAAGTTACCTGGTCTAACAACCAAAGAAAATTCTTTCAACGATTTCAACAAATGCACACTCTTAAATTATTAAACCAACTACACATATTATGTGAGGTGAAATATAAATGATTTGTTGGTCTGTCAAATTCTCCTTTTACACAATATCTTATGGTAAATATACTTTTACATAATAATTATAATAAATATAATTTTATATAATATCTTATGGTAAATATACTACTACAACAATAAAGATTAAAACTGTACATTCCCTTTAACAAGGTATGCCGTTCTAGACCCCACTTAGAATGGCAAACTTTGTTAATGTCCCTGCAATAAAATTCGCAGCTTCATGCGATTTAATTGACGTGTCTGGCTACCAAGCCACTATACACCACATAGCCCAGTTCTGATAACCACAACAATGTGCTTTAATATCAGTTTCATACGAAATGTGTTGATTACCACACCAGCACCCACCAATACGCTATATGTTTTTGAACTTTGCAAACTTATTTGACAACCCCTTGGCATCCTGCAGCATCTGAATAGAATGCAAGTATATATATATATATATATATATATATATATATATATATATATATATATATATATATATATATATAATTTTACTTACAACCAAGTGGCCGAAGTCATACCACAGGTGATAGAACATCCAATACCACATTGTGGCCATCAGAGTTTCAGCCATGACAGTCACCACCTTGTTTGGCTTCATAATGGTTTGACGGTAGGTCCACCTACAAAGAATGCAGCCAATGAGTGGTGCGTAATTACATATATTTAATTCTTTATTCTTAGTTGGCTTCCAACACCCAAGACAGTCTATTATGCTGTTGGTGTGTGCACATTATGCACATTTTCTAAACATTGTATCAGGGTTGAGTTTAAATTACATTGGTCAGTTGCAATTACATGGCATCATAAAAGCTTGATTACAATTATGGCACTTAAAAAAAATCAACTACAATCACTTTGTTTAAAAAAATCAATTATAATTATGGCGCTTAAAAAAACAATTATAATGCTTCATAAAAGGTCAGTCACGAGTATAATGATTTTGTTTCATAAAAAGTACATTATAATATTTAAATGTACAATTATTGCTCATTTCTAAACAGTGTTTTTCTAACTTCATGTGAATTCATGCATTCTTGCTGCTATGGTTGGGTTAAATTGTAAATGACAATTGCAATGGTAAATTACAATTATGCAGCCTAGTGAAAATTCAATTACAATCATCGATGTTCTAAAAATGTAATTGTAATTAATTACAAATTATGTCATGGTTTTGGGGCTATGCACCTAAGAGTTAATAAAAATGAACCACTTGCAACTACGATCAAGAATATCACGCCAGTGGTTTACTCAGAATTTGTTCTAAAACTGGGAGATTCTGGTCAGACCTTAATTTTCCTGGTGGCTGACATGTTGACCGGGGCACTGATGCTTGATGACCAAGCAAACAGACCCTCAATTAGTGTAGCTGAGACTTCTACTTCGACCAAATCGAAGGGCCAACGGGTATACACCAAAGCAACACAAATTCTCAATAAAGTGAGCTGCTAAGTCAGAACAGGATAAGTTTAGTAAACAAAACCCAAAATATGTTGCATAAGTTGAATTTAGATGCAAATAGCCTGACCATATCAAAATGGCAAGTACAGGGCTAGGTGTTTACAAATAGATTTTTAATTTCTGAGCAAATATTGCTAAACTACATGCAAAATGGTTGTTTTATTAACTTGTATAGGTGCATATGACCTTTGTCTCCATTTAACTGTTTTGGGCACTCTAGCATGTATCAGTTATTCAGTCTATAAACATGTAAAATCAGCCAAATATGTTGTGTGACAAGGGTTGGGTCCAATTACATAATTGCAGTCTGTATTCCTTAGTCAGAATGCAAGCTGACACCAGACTTTACTGGTGCTGATTTTTTTCTTAAAGGGCAATTGTAATTGAAATGAAAAAAGAAGTAATTGTAATTGATTTGATTTTGTATAATTGGACCTAGCCCTCTGTCACCGTGTGCGATTACTTTAGGGCAACATAGCAAGTAGAAACTATGTCTTACAGACGAGTGGAAAAAAATGCCCAGGGTTGTTTGATTTAAATCGTGATTTAAAGATCAACAAAGTTTTGTGTATGTTTGAGCTATTCCTTTTCTGAATGCAGTGAAGCCACACAAACTTGTCTTCCAGAGGAAGTATCTTTTCAAGCCAGAAGCCCCGAGTTTAAGTCCACTTAGAGCTTGTGCTAGTGGTTACCAATTCAGTATGTTGACTCAAATGAGACAGTCTGGGCTACAGACTAATACTGTACCAATTTGCAGTCTGGTTAGAGACCCCTTTTGCAGCACTATTTGGACTGCTAAGTGCCCTAAAAGACAATATTTGATAAAAAATACCTTAGGATGGTTTGGATTGCAGGTTCCACCTGTTTGCTTGCCGAGAGTATAGACCATTGACAAAAGTTCTCTGTATTCCTTAAGTAAACTTGCCTGGATCTTCGACTTTGGGTTATAAAAGGATTACAGAATGGTATTTAATGGGCGTTCTTCAACGTTTACTTACTAATAAAATGTTCGTGACCAAACAAGTTGTTAACCCTTTTTACTGCATACTACATATACCGGTCAGTGTACTTTATTAGCTTCATGTATAATATGCTGTTTTCACAAACAGCTTAATACACTTTTGCACATGGGATTGATATTTTCGAAATGAGTACCAGTTATTTCATCTATGGAGTATGGAGAAGTTCTTTTCAGTTAATGACTTACCAATATCGAACTATGGTAATGTGGCTCTCAAAACGAGGCTAGTGCCGGAATTTGTCTTAAGAGAAAGAGCGTCTTCGAAAAAGCCTCACTGTACGGTAATATACAAAGCATATATAAAAAATTACGAGGCCGTTTGGCATTCGATTACTTTCCTGTAGTGATTATTATGAACAGTTGCAAACATTTTTGTCCGTTAAAGTGAAATATGGCATCCCAACAAAGAAGAAGGGTTAATATTAGCTGGCTGTTAATACTTCAGTCTTAACATTGACGCTAGTTCCAATGTAGGCCTATATACGTTGTCCTTTGTACCGTAATATTTGCCATGGGCACAGGGGGGTCTAAGACCCCCTCCATGGCCATATATATATCATATATGTACACACACCCACACAAATTAGAATGTTTTATTCATAGACATTTCCTTTAGGCATTAATTACTTCAGTTTGGATAATTTTTTCATAATGTATGAATGTATGTATGTAATTTTGCGTATAACATTTCCCAGTTGCAATATGCAAGTCGCAAACAGTCAAATTAACAAAAGTAATAATAAACAAAGTCCACGCCCACCGACCCCCATTTCCTAGTTAGAATACGATAGTCGTTTCCGCCCATGGAGCCCGCTGGCACCGGTTGTATACATGGTTGATTTGGCCCATGCGAGCGAGAACACTAGATGGTTCACCAGTTGCGAAAATGGTTGGTTCAGCCCATTGGGCGAACCCGTTATGCCTTATGCTTTATGACTATGCTTATGGGCCGAAACATGCGACACTCAAAAACCTGTTTATGCATAATTTTTCTTCGAAAAAGTGAACTTTTACTTTATCAGACGTTTATACTCCCAGTGACCGATGTATGATTTTAAATCTGATCAATGACGTATATAATGTGACTAGGTGACTACGGTCTGGGTGCCATAGGTATGGCGATAATACAGTACTAGTTCAATGACAAGTCATGGAATATTTAGGTTTAGTACAAACTTTATGACTTACACATCGTCATGCGACCGACGAATTGGTACTATTCTTTTGACATTTCTTGTTGCTAATATTCGTGGGACATTCCGCAAACTGGCAAACACCGACATTTTGCAAGCAAGACTCGTTAAAGAGGATCTTGCGATTTTCGCTCAGACCCCGTCACGCACAAGGTCAAGGCTGTCGAGAACCTACTAATTGACGTACTCTATGCAATCAAACTGTGGTACTGGTATGCGTTAATTAATCAAAACAAAATGTGTCATCTGTGGAAATATTATGCTTCGACTCAAACATTGTAAATATAGAAAACCGCTTTCCCGTCGTGCATTGCCCATTTATGGCGGCTTGCCATAACAACAGGGGCAAACACCATTGTTATGGAGACCGTAAACAAACCGCGCGGATCGGTACTCGGCATCGCTTTGATTTAAACATTACCTTAAGGGGCGCACGGATTAACTTCAAGCCAATGCAGTGCAGGTAAGTGCCAGAAATGACATGTGTATACATCGATATTGTCGTTCACTTTGCCATCAGCAATTTAGGTACTCGGACAGGTGCCCGTTTCAGCGTTTGTAACCGAGCCTAAAAAAATTACGCACGCCCATCGGCATCGCGACACCGGTGGTACTTATAGTCTTAATGACAAAAGGTCGAACCCGGCTTATGTTACTGGACTATCTTGTCTTCGAGTAGCGCGTAGATATTAAGTGATCGTCGGTCGTCCTGTACTGCCATAGGCACATACTTTCCAGAAAAACGAAAAGACAAGTCAGCTAGTGTTTCACCTAAACAATTAAACAATTACATGAACATATTTTATATATAATATATATATATATACACATGTATATGTATATATATATATATATATATACATATGTATATATATATGTATATATATATATATATATATATATATATATATATATATATATATATATATATATATATTATTAATAATTACTTCCCATTAAATTGTGATGATAGTTCTCAACATAATATTACTCTCTCTCAACGTAACTTGTAAAGTCTTGAACACAGTACTCCCTATTTGTACTCTTTGTATTAATTAAATATTTGCATATTCCTATATATACCTAAAGAATATAATAGATCTGTTGTCTTTTTATGCAGGTTGAAATAGTATCTGACACTAACAAATGTCCATGGCAGAAGAACGTTCCTCACCTCCACAAGAAGGTGAACAAAATAATGAACATCCATCAGATATAGAACATCGTGAGTTGTACACTGTGGTAATCCCTCCAGAGATGATGTCGCAGCAGGAGCAACCCACCCTGTTTGGTCAGATCCACGAGAGGAATGTGACATTCTGCATCGACACTTCAGGTAGCATGTACAATGCACTGGATGCTGTCAAGGAGCATCTGTTGGAAACACTTCAGGATCGCGCACTCAGTGGCAATGAAACAAAATTCAACTTGATAGATTTCAATTCTGAAGTGATGCAGTGGTCAGATCGGATGGTCAAATGCACGCCACAGACTACAGCGGTCGCACAACAATGGATCCAGAAACTGGCACCAAAAACTGGCACCAATACCCTTGATGCTCTTCTGACTGCATTCAGTGATCCTGATTGTGATGCTATCTATCTTGTCACTGATGGTCTCCCAGATCAGACTCCGGTGGAGATTCTGGATCATGTCGCCTACGCTGCACGGAACCGTCCGGTGCATTGCTTCTACATCCAGGACGGCACACCCGATGCAGAGGCAACAGAATTCCTTCAGGATCTGGCAATGGAGACATACGGATCATTCCATATGATCACCATAGCGCAGCATGGCTCCATTGAGCGGGTTACGCCAGTATATCGTGCAGACACAGCCGCCGAACGTATCATTCGCACTTCGACAGGCGGAATATATCCATCCAATCATAAACTATGCAGTGTCTCCACCACCCTAGACCACATCCCAGACACAGTGGTCATTGCACCTACTCCTGTTGTGCCATATCCTTCACTGCATAATCCGTTTCTTCCATACCCTCATTATTACCCGTATAGCACGTATGGACACTTCTACCCTTACTACGGCTGGTCGCGCTATCGACCTGCCCATGCCCACATGAAACATGACAAAGGTCATGTCAAGGAAACGTTCGCCCCAGGTCCAGGATCTCTACTCATTGGCATCAAAGTATTCGCACGACGGAGCGATGACGGGTACTTCTACATCGGTACTGTTAAAAGTCAGGTGAGAGAAACATCGTTATTAATGTTTCAGTGGAATCCACTGAACAGTATCACTTCAGGCCAGAGCAATTTGATTCTATAAAGCAGCTGATTTATGTTAGCAAATTTCCAAAAAAGTATTCAAAATGATGTGATGTAGAAGCAGTTCAGTTTTATTTCATCCATGTATAGTACAGCTACAAGATTGGTATTCACAAACAATACATTTCCTTAGATAGACTCCAGTGTAATTTAAACTTTTCTCTTCGATTGGCTATTCGTATTGTTCTGTTGCATGCTATTAAAATACTTGAAATATACAGTTTAATAGTAATAGTTAGTAATTTGTTTTCAGTGGGTTAAATGATATACTGTTAAAACTGCTTCTGCAATTCATTTAGCCTGTCACGAATCAGGTTCATTGATGTTAAAATCTGTAGTGTGTGAATTGTTTAAATAATATGCACAGTTAGTTTAATGTTGACCTTGATCAATAATTGACCTTGATCAGTAGATAGAGTAATTAGCAACATTGTGAATAACCGTAAGTTGTGATACATACAGACTGTGCCACCTTTGCTCTTTTAGCCAAATTGTGACTGGGTCCAGTCAAATATGATTTTTTGCGAAATGATTCCAAAACAAAACCAGTGAAAAATTTAACTATGGAAGCAGCTTTAACTAAAATAATAAAAAAGGTGGAGAGGTTTACTGTAATTGTAATTGTATTTCAAATGGGTGAATGGGAATATATCACATTTATCATTAATATCAAAGTCATAATCTTAGCTCAGTATCTCAATCTGTTGTTATATTTTCTTCATAGATTTTGGTCAACAAATTTCTGGTAGCATTTGATCCTTGTAAACGCGGCAAGTACAAGGTGACAGCGTATCAGGAGACTTTCTTGCACGACATCATATCACGTGATGATGCTCTGCGACACTCCATCCTTCCTGGTGACAAAGTTGTCGCCCCAATGGAGCCTGAGGGTGAAAAGTACGGACCCGGGGTGGTGATTGATGGACAAGAAAAGAGGGAATCAGCTGGTTTGTACTTTTATTATAATGCTCTAAATTATATAATAACTAGCTGAGTTGCCTGGCATTGCACAGAAAAAAGGCAAGAGCTTACAACTTCTTGCATTACCCAGTCATGTTTTTGTAGGGCAGTGTTAGAGACAACTTCACGACCCAAAAATCATGTAACAACTGCCGGTTACACAAAGTGTTTGGTAGATCACGTAACAATGGTAGAAACTCACAGAGTTGCCATCAATTGTTTGTATCTATTGTTCTGACTTCTGAGTTACATAGTCTACTGGAATTTGGAATGTTTTTTAATGTACAAACCACCATCATGGACCCCCAGGCATGGCTAAAAAATATGACCCCATAGATGAGAAACTGACAGAGACATGAGGGAACAGACTTATATACAGAGTCACAAACCACTCCTTCCATGCAACTGGCAACAGAATGAAGACAAGCACATTAAAAACTAGTTATAAGTGCAAAAATGGTTTGTCTTGTCTTGCTTTTAGTTAATAGAAAACATGGTTGTACATATAGTTTTTAAACACTGGTCCACTCCACCGTTTTAGAAAATTGCTTTTGCCACAGTCTTCTCTTAAGATTACTGATGTATTAGATCTGTATAGTTGTGACATTTTAAATGTTTGCTTCAATATAATTAATTTATTTTAAAACCTTAAATTTTTCATACTTTTAATTATATATATATTATTAATATCTATTATTATTATATTAACTTGTGTTTTTTAATATGTGTGTTAATGTTTCTTATTCATGAATTTACTCTGCTCGCCCATGAAAAGACTAGCTTCATGTACATCACTGTATACATGTTGGTTATATTACAATTGTGCAACTGAAATGTTTTCTAATGTTGCTTTATTTTCACCATAGGTGGCCCGCTAGACCGAGACCTAGTGGTCAGTTTCCACAATGGCCGCTCAGCCACAGTTCCCTGCGACATGGCTGCCTGGATCCCCCCACTGCTCCACCAACGGATCACATTTGAGCTGCAACTTCCAGAGAAAGTGCGACGAGAATTTGCAGATCAGGATTGTTACCCTGAAGAGAATTTCCCCGGTTACCCTACTTCTGGGGCCATTGCGAACCCGGGGGAATTTGAGGAATATGCACCTGGTTGGGTGGCCCATGATGCCCCCATTGGGATTCCAGGGAGGAGGTTTTATACATACCCCTATTATACTCCCAAATACCCGATATTCTACAAGCACCAGCCGAAGCCAAGTGTTGTGAAATGTGACGACATGGACAACGTGATTCCCGGAACCGAAATGACAAAGTCAGAATTGTATGAGAAGGTGAACAGTCTATTAGAGCAACATGAAAATATGCTTGACAGCATCCGTGATGGAGAGAGGGAAAGAATACTGAAGAAGAGGGAAACACTTCCAGAATCGAGCCTGCGAAAATCAGACAAATCCGTGACGTTTGAGAGTGTTCCAAAAGACGCTGATGAAGGCAGAGACCATGAGAAGTTGGACAGTGGACTGGGATCGCTCATGACGGATTATGACCTTGACGATCTGGATGACCTTGATATCCAAGATTGGAACACGAGGGATGTGGCCGTGGAGACTGATTCGTCATTGTTCTATGACCATCAGCCATCCAGTCGTGGTGGTGACCGACGACCAATGTCAGCAGGTCGGCCTCCGTGGAAGTATTGGAAGCAGGCACCCGCACCATCCTTGCTCGAGTCTAACCACTATGGACCGTACCGATATGGTCCATTTGAAGAAGCAGTCCCTCCTTTGCCTTTGGAGACACGCCAACCAAAGATGGGCCAAAATGGAGGTGTGTGTGTGTGCTTGTGTGCATGTGTGTGTGTGTCAGTAGAATGTTCATTACTTCTTTGAGGGTTAACAAATTATTACGGTCCAAATTATTTGTCCTGTGTACTTTTACATCCTGTTTGGAAAGTCGCACATTTTTCAATATAATTTTTTTTACACATGGGTTGTCAGATTTTTCTATTCACACTGTGTGTTTTATGAGGTTTGTTTAGTAAAAAGATGTCCATCTTCAGAACAATTTAGTAGCCAATCTAGACAACAATTAAAGTAAATTAAAATTTCAGATTCATATATTTTGTGTCCTTTATTATGTTTTAGAATATGAAGAGTCCTGTCAATTATGTGATGCTAAATGATCAGGAACACATTGTTTATGATAATGATATTTATTATATAGTTGCATGTAATAATAGATTGTCCAACAATATTACACCCAGTAAATGCTAATTTATTGGGTGTAATAATGATATGGATGTTAAAGTTGAAATGCAGTAATTATGGATATGGATAATGGGCACTTATTTGATTGATGTATGTCCACAGTGGAATGGGTCCATTCCATGGGTCAGTATGTCGACACATTCGCTCATTACAAGACTGACCCACTGACCACACACATTCCCCACCCACCTTCCCAGCTGAAGCCGGAGAAACAGGGAGAAGCCAGGGAAATAGGAGAGATACTGGGTTTGCGTTCTGCAGATAAGGAGATGAAGGATGAGAGGCGAAGAAACTTCAGGTACGTATACTTGGGTGGCATTTGTGGTAGAATTATTACTATTGTGTGAAATCTCTTAAATTGTCATGTTTTAGAATCATTTCGTGAAAAATCTAACTGATCTAGTATCGACTACGACATGCTAGCTTGTTTGTGCAAATTTATTATTTAGTTTTGATGAAATCATTGGACAAACTATTAAATTATTTTTCACTGGATCTACTCAGAAAAATTAGAAAAATGGCTGTGATCTGGCTGCTTATACTATGACATATAGCTATTCACTCTTGTAAGTTGCCCAATCTAACAACTGAAGTCGATTATTTCGATGATCTTAACAAAAGTGTGCCCTCTTTTATTAAACCAACTGCGCATATTATTTAGATTATTCACACATTGCATATTTGAATATCAGCTAACCTGATTTTCAATGGGCTACATAAATTTAGAAGGAAATCTTAAACAAACATATTATTAATTTAACGTGTTTAATATAATTTTAATGATTAAAGAATAATAATATTTTTGCTGATTAAAAAAACCATACATGTATGTGACCACCAGGCGGCAGCACATTCTGGAACGTCGTGAGGGTCTGGCAAAGAAACGAGAGGAGGACGCAACAATGGGGAGTCTGATGAATGACCATCATCGTGAACGCATCCAGTACCAGGTACAGGACTATGACTGTTATTGTAACATTTGTCACTGATAACATTCTGTAAAAGTTTACTTACCATCTATAGAATTGGGATGTGTGCATTTTATCACACATCTTTACAATAATGTAATATCCCTCATTTAATTCTAATCCACATGTTCTTCTCCAAATATGACTTTATTTTGCGTTCATTTATGTTTATGCCAATAAAATCAATCGTATGTACAGACATTTTTACAAAACCCGTTTTCATCACCTTCCCAGGAAAGGGCTTTCAGAGACTCACTCCTTTATCTCCCTTCTGGGATGAAGCACCCGCTTATTTAACTTCCTGTGATTTCCTCCCGCTTCTTCTGGTGTATGCTATTCAGCACTACTGTATTTCCATAATTCTTACCTTGCACAAAGTTCCTCCCAACTGTATATAATTGTCCATCTCCTAGTTACGCTTCTAATCTACTTCTAATCCCAGATCCTCTTCTACCACCCACACCTCCTCCATCTTTCTTCCTTTTCTAAATATCTTTCAATGGGGCCTCCATATTACCTGGAATGTCTGCAGATTAGGAAAGAACAGCGAATAACATTCAGTGGATTTTTCTTATAGTGTTACTGGCTTCTGTAGATATATAATTGTGCAATGCAAATTTTCACCAAATTGGAAGCAATTATGTGTAGACTAAGGTATGTTTATCTGTCGCGGATTGGTGGGGTGATTGACCAGTGAACCATTGCTACCGATCACTGTCCAGCCATTCCGTGACAGACAAACATAACCTACATATAATTGTTTGCATCATTATATGGAGCACCGACGTCATTACAAACACACCTTTGTGACAGACAAACACACCTTAACCTACATATAATTGTTTGCATCATTATATGGAGCACCCATATCATTACAAACACACCTTTCTGACAGACAAACACACCTTTGTGACAGACAAAAACACCTTTGTGACAGACAAACATACCTTAACCTACATATAATTGTTTGCATCATTATATGGAGCATCCTCGTCATTACAAACACACCTTTGTGACAGACAAACATACCATAACTTACATATAATTGCTTACACCATTATATGCTATTTGCTGTTCCACCCGTTCCGAAGCCCTTCCGGGTAATATTGAGGTCACTAACAATCCGACCAATACATTCAATGACATCCCGTCTTTTACAGCTGGAAAGAGGGAGAGACAGAGAGAGACAGGCATTCGACACAATCCAGCATCAGAGGGATGCAAGGAAGGCGATCAACCAAGAGATGAGGGAACGCGTCGCAGAGAATCAGGATCGGGAGAATGGGAGGGATGACAGGCGACTGGAGGCACTGAGGTCAAGGAGACAACAGCGGGAGGTGCTTCTGGCTAACCAGAAAGAAGAGCTTGAGATCACCTTCGCCAATCGCAGAGTCAGTGTCTATGTATATCTGAAGTCTTTAAAGGGAATGTACAATGCTTTTAATTTTTTTAAACTGAATGACTGTTTTTTGGGACATTGCATTTTTTATTTGTTGAAATTTTTTGCAACATCGAATTTATTATAGAATAGAATACTTTTTATTTTGGGAAAAAACCCATATACATACACATCATTTTACATTAAGAATATAAATAAATAAAAAATAATTATAATTGAGTATTAATATATATATATATATATATATATATATATATATATATATATATATATATATATATATATATATATATATATATATATATATATATATATATATATATATAAAGGGATGTAAAGTCGCCATTGTACACAACAATCTTCACCTTGGAAGGTGAATATATCATGTTTTTTAATCAGATGCTTCATTGGTCTGTCAAATTCCTCTTTTATACAATTGCTGGTGGTAAATATACACAACACCAATAAAGGTTAAAACATGAATTATAACATTTAAAATTTATATGAACTTTCAGATGAAAAAAATATAATTTAATCATATGAAGCCCCATAGCAGTTAACCAATAAAAAGTGTATACATATGTGCATCATACTAGAACATGTCCTCTTTTGGAAAAATAATGTATGGCATGAGTCACCTCTCTTGGAATTGTCTCTTGGATTGGGCATTTATGTAATTCTACATTCATTGTTCTTTTTAATTTATTGGGCTAAGTATAATTATACCTCAGAAAATGCCACTGTTCTCTCGATATGAAGTCACAAATTTCATGGCTGGGCGCAGCATAGGAAAATCTAGACGACCATTTTAGAAATAGAACTAATTTTAACAACATATCCCCATTTCACAAAATTACTTCTCTTATGCAATTAGACAATAGACACACAGAAGCAAGTCCTTCTGACAAAGTTGACCAATATTTAGATAGGTATTGAATTTTGTCTCTGGTTTGTCATCTTCTGACTGGCGTGTCCATAGGTGGTGAAGGAGCAAAGGGCCCAGGGAAGATGGGACTCCATCAATGAGCATCATGCAGAAGAAGCCAGCCAGCATCTTGCTCGTGACCAGCAGCGACAGGCAGCGACAAGGGCTCGCATTGAACATTTCCATCGTCTCGAGGATGAAGGGCAGAAACGGAAGGAACTGAATCGACAGGTGAAAGACCAACACATGGCAATTTATAGATCACAGGTGCTGCCATAGCGGTTTCCATGGTAACGCAGGGTTGCCATAGTGACATCACATTAAAACCTGTGATGCCATTTTGTGATGCTGTTTTACGATAGAAAATAAATTTCATGCTGATGATGTGACATCAAATGGAAACAATACGGTTGTGAACGTATAAGGAAATGGTGTTGACACATACAGTATCATTGTTGTATCTTTATTAATAACAATGGGAAACCAGAAAGATGCTTATGTTTTATCAACAAGATCATCTAGAAAATTAGTATTATTTCTTAATATTTAATTCTAAATTGGGTTTAGCAAAAAGTGTATGTATAAATTGTGTTTAGCAAAAGGTGTGTGTATAAATTGGGTTTAGCGAAAAGTGTGTGCATAACCTATAAATGATCAAGTTATGTTTTCTGTATTTTGTATCTAAAAATACACACAAGCTTGTTCACCATTGATTATTGATGTTTTTATAGGTTGTACAGATGCATGTGTAAGTACAACCTCTTTGACTGTACAGTGTATGTATGTGTATATTAGTGTATACATATATCATCATGTGACACAACAGTGATATATATTTTACGTACACCAACTTTCAAAATTGTTTAGTTACATTTTTTTTAAGAATTATATATTTCTCTACTAATTGCATCTTGTACATTGTTTTCTTTGAAGTATGAAATAGTGTAAATGAGATATAATGAATATTAACTTGGCAATTAATTTGACAAATTACATTGGCCTTTTAACAGTGTTGACACATTAATATTGCAGAAATATAAAATAAAATAGTAAGTATGTGCCTTATTTTTTTGCAATAACTTGCAAAGCGCCATAATATAAATATATTTAAGGTATTCATTTTCCTAAGTGTTGCAGATATTGATGTTGATTTAATTAATTATTGTTGACAAAATTAGCTAGTAGAAATAAGTTTTCATGATGCGTGCAAGAATTGTGCCAAAACCTTTGTTTTTTGCACTCGCTTCAGTTGTTTACTTCTCTAGAAATGTGTACTGTACTTTTGAAATGTTAATAATGTTTGCATATTGCAAGATATCTGTGATAATGACACCTAAGCAATGGTAAATAATTAGCATTATTCCATTTAATATGCCACTTATGTTAACTAAATAACAACTTACAGTTTTGCAGACTTGTTGACTTAAATTGTAGGAGCTGACTCGAGATTTGACTTGGAGTTCATTGACTCAACACTTGATTTGACTTGCCAATAAGTTTGCAGTTTAGCTTTATTTTATAGCTGCTAATTATGTGTTTATACCTTGGTACATACATGGAGGTTTTGTTTTAGATACTTGTATGATTAATTAATTATGTTGAAGTCAACCAACTATGTATGTGTGAGTATAATACATAAGTATATATATGGTTTCTCTCTTACAAATAGCTTAACTAATAAATATCCCTATTCAAGAGTAATGTTTGATAACTAACATATGCTGCTCAATGTTTTGCTTGAAGTGTGTACTTCCGGTTGTTATATAAACTGCATAATAAGTTAGAGACATTGGAGTTGCATAATAACTATGCATAATATGGCAATAAATACTGTGCAAATGGAATGTGTTGTGTCTGTTGATTTATTAGTGCAGTGTCGCAAGTTCATTGTTTCCTCATAGTCGTATGCTACAATATTTCTTCAAATATATTTTCCCATTACATCTTTATTTCATGAGCGAAACATTGTTTGTGAAGGAAGTCTTGTTTGAACTAGCATAACATTTTAAGTGGCACCATCTATGAGCTAAATTTCTCTAGTATATGTAATGTTCACCAGGTGGCACCATATTCACTATGCTGTACCATCCGAGATCTCAACTAATGCTATTACTAGTATTTGCATGAGTATCTCTAATGGCACATCCTTGAAGGAAACCAGGTTTTAATTTTCATATGTGCACTATATCAAATATTGTCACTGTAGAAACAACTAGTTATATCATCCACTGGGTCATATATTTTGTGGAATGTACAAGATTTATATTCTACCCCCATCTCATAATAGATATAGTGGTTTAATTCCATCAACATAAATTGGCAGAAACGTTGACATATGATATAGGACTTTTTTAGCCGACAAATGATGGGACCATGCTTAGTAATTACTTTCTTGCATATCAATCCCTTATGAAAATATACCATCATGTTCCATGGTAAATACTATGGTGTTTTGAAACAGGTAAACCATGGTATACCATACAATTACCATACACAATATATGAAAAAGCATGGTCTACCACAGTTTACCATGTAATGTCATTGTATACCATGTAATACCATTGTATATTTTCATAAGGAATGTTAAAAATTTCTTTAAACTATGTGCATTATTAGTATACGACATTATACATTTTAAAGAATATTGTCAAAGGGAAACAGTGCTAACTTGTAACCAGTAAAACTTGTGCTAATCTAAGTGTTTAAAAATAATTCTGCAACCAATCTTAATGTTGGTTGAAATTACCCAATGAAGTTTGTTTTCAATATGTGCCCCAACCAACGTGACACAGGGTGTGTGTGGTCTTAAATTGGAATTTTGCATCTTAAGGCCTTAAAAGGTGTTTTTAAAGAAATGTCTTTAAAAAGGTCATAAATTGGATTTCATTAAACCATGCCTATGCCCTCGACTATCATTCAACAAAAGTGGAACGGACTGTGTATCGCTGAACAACACACTTCTTTAATCATATTATACAGTTTTATCACCAAGTAAGTGGCTCCTTTTTCTAAGTATTGGTTTTCAATCTGATCAGCCCAAACATCAGGTGATAAGTATTACTTGAAAACTTGTTTTCCTATTCTCGCATCACTGATCATTTCTGTCTACATCAACCCCTAGTGGACAACTCTGACAAAATTTGTGTTCTAAATCACTAGCACAGGATGATAGAGGTAAATTTAGGTTCATCACAAAATAAAAGTATGTGAGTTGCAATCCATATTAAATGTTCAAAATATCAGTGGCAAGAAATAATGTGTTAATAAAGTTTATGTCAAATATTTAAAGAATTTTTATTTAAAAAAATCATAGCAAGCCATAGCAATTTTGCACGGATATAACCAGATGGTTTCATAGCAAGACATTCCATTCGTTGATTCAACATCTAGGACAAAGTTCAATAACTTTTTTTAGGTATATCGAAACAATATCACAAAGTTGATTTAGGGTGAAAACAACATCACTTGTTCACAAGGTTGTCTCTGTTCCCGCAGTGTTACACACAAAATAACAACACATCAAAGTGGACACTAACATACGTTTTGTAAACATGATAAAAAATATGGTTCCCTAATTGGGTAGTGAGAATGTTAATTTTAAATGCAGCGTCACTGTCATAAAATATTATGACGTCATTGAATTCTACCTCATTCTGAGTTCTGGTTGCACCTATCCTTAGAAGATGCTTCAGAGAGCACACTAAGTTTCACAGATCAACAGACTATGTCATTGTTTCATGATAATTTATTGACAAATTTTATAATATTAAGATATCGCTTTTACTTATAGAAATACATCAAACATTACCGATTGCACTCAGACCTCATCGCCATGTTAAAACATGTTACGTCATTGTCATTATGGTGCTGGTACTAGCAGTGCCATGCACTGACATTACGTATACAGTAACAAAGCCATATCCTCCCTCATACACTAACTGTTGTAACAGCAGACGGCTGTTCCAGGTAATGCTCACCCCACACAGCTCAAGTTGTAACTGCAGGGGGCAACAGTATAAATTAATCAAGTTCCCAACTGGGGATACACTCAGCAGTTTGCCATCAATTCCCAAGGAAGTGATGATCTCTCAAGTCTAGACTAAGCAGCAAGTATCCAGCCAACCTAGGTTGGAAATTCCAAGAAATTGGCAACCAGCATATTTGTGTTATCAGAAAACATATGAAAATACAGAAACGGGGCAACTTTACAAACGATCACAATTTCTCTCTGCATGATTGTGATGGAAACTTAATTAATAGTGCAGTGTCCATAATATTCCAGTTCGACTGGTGTGTCTACAAATATCACTTAGCATCTGAACAATGCATTTCTATAGCAACAGCAGGAGGCATGGCAACTGTGAATAAAAAGGAATTTATATTTTTCACCTCAACATTTTGCAAAACAGCTTACTTTGAGTAAATAACCAGCACTGAAAAAGTAACACATCAAACTGGTCCAGACATTATAAAAACTGGAAGACAAAGCAGATATTTCTACATTTATACGTGACTTAATCATAATCTAAAACAAAACCAATGAAGCTGACCAAACCACTAAACTCATGCCACTGAACTCTGATCCATATTTGTGCGGATTTTTTTGCAAAGGACAAACAAATACCCTGGCAGACGTGAATGCGTTACTTATACTACAAGTTTCATACACGGTCAGAATTTCGATATCAGGATTTGTCTCTCTTTTGTCTGCTAATAATAAAGCACTGCAAATTGCTAAATGATGTAAATTGCAAATTAAAAAAAATCAAAATGACAATCTGCAGTTGCTAAGCATATTATGTTATGCTCATTACTTGTAAGATCAGTCCTGATTGGAGGTCAGCCAAACATCACTTGTTAAATCAGTCCTGATTGGTGTTCAGCCAAAAATAATTTACCTGAATGTGGGGATAGTAGTAATTTTAGCAAACATTTAAGTTTAGCAAACGGGATCCACCAAAATGACAAAAATACTGATCTACACTAACAAATACAGAATATGTCTCTAGCTGCTCTTAGTGGAAGCATTTGAAGAATTCTAACGAATTCAAAATTATGCCTGTTTCTGACTGAAATGATATATTTTTAATTAAATGTTGTTGACTTTTTCAGTGAATTTTATTTCTCACTAACATTAAGTATTTTTTCACTAATATTTTACACAAACTGTGATTTATAAATTATAAGTTTATAAAGTTTCGCTGAATATAAACATTTTGGCATACATATACCTCAAAATATGTAGACATATTAATTCTTGCTTAACATTGCGGTAATCTAGTAGACACTTAGTCACACCCAACCTAGCAACCCTCATATTTAGCAGTGGCACAGCCCAACACATGGAAGGTGCATTGTGTGAACACAGGGGTGGGAAGGTTGCCAACCAGACACCAGTGTAATGACCATCAAAAATAAAGCTTCATCAACGGGAGAACCATTCTGACACATGTACGTTCCACACAACACATGTTCCACGTAACACTATGTTCCATATAACATGTACGTCCCTCATAGTATGGCAGTTCCACGTGACACCTGTTCCACATAATTTGCATGTTCCATATAAGACACGTTTCACTTAACACATAATGTTCCACACGTTCTTCGTACACTTGCTCCATATGACAATAAAAATATGTTTCCCTAAAACTACAACTAAGTACACAGCTAAGTTATACAGGACTATCACAAACAACAAACTGGGACTTGTCAATCTGGCGTCAAAAAAATTCATTTTTATCCAATAAATCTAACCAACGACAAGAAATTTTCGCTGAAACTGCCATGTCTTTGTGACAGCTTCAAATGCATAAAGTACAGGATTACCTCTGAATACTGGATTAACTTCTATTAAAGCTTGTGAAATCGACATGCCGTACAGTATATAAATGTCATGTTTTCTCAGACCACGCAATGATATTTTCAAGAAACCCGACATTAATTGCTGACATATGATGGGTCACCTTTAAACACGTTCACCACACTTAAATAAACAACATGTCATATATACAACATGGAATATAACTAAATCCCCGAGGTCTGTCAACTTTTCTTTCAGGACTGCCTTCACAGTACCAATGAATTAGGAACAATTGTACTTTTACACTCTTGCAATGAAATTATGTAGCCTTAATGGAACTAGCAAAGTAGAACTACTATTTCAACTTTGTTCACAATGTACAACAATGTTAAAATGTGCTCTTAAAGTTGCCATAAAAATGTGCCCCTAGCTGTGGCCCAGAACACTGCTATTCTATAACATCATATTTTGTTTCATATTTTTATTATGCTGCCAGAATCGACCAATGCATTTTACACATCTTTTTAAACACAATTCATAACTGCACCTTCATGTTATCACTACAAAATCTAGACACATGACAATACATTAAATATGTCCAGTGCACAGCTTCGGTAAACCAAAAATTACATAAAATTAATGTAATGCAATGCAATGATCATCGTAAAAAATTACACAAAATTAATGTAATGCAATGCAATGATCATCGTAAAAAATTACACAAAATTAATGTAATGCAATGCAATGATCATCATAAAATGTGTGGATGTCGTGAGACATTGTCAGAAATAAAAAACCATGACAAAAATACAACACATACAACCACAAGATGATCCACAGAAATATAAAATGAAATAAAATAGAGAATTCAGTTGGGGACAACGCCTTTATTGTGCTGAGCAGGGGGGGGATAACTCAAGTTCTGTGAAATGGGGCTAAACACATTTCGTTGATATTCAATTTGGAACATAATATTCTTGCGGGGGGAGGGGGGAATATGAAGCTGCAGTTTGTATATCGAAAATGAAAATACTGCTCAGGTTAGAGGTCAATTTCTGGAATAGTCCAGACCACTTGTGGTGCTCAGAGATGACTTCGGTTTGTTGAAACAGCTGGCTGTAGTTCCTGAGCTTATGTAGCAGGCGAGTACTTCTGACAGAAGGGATCGCCTCAAAACATTGCTTAGGGATCATCTCAAAACATTGCTTAGGGATCACCTATAACATTGCTTAGGGATCATCTCAAAACTTTGCTTAGGGATCACCTCAAAACATTGATGTATGACACTACATTAAACCCCAGGCCGTCCTGCCTTTCTTACATGAAACTTTTAATCACATCGACCCGTGCACAACTCACCAGGTGGCACTTATGAACAGTGATCGGAAAATCAGAAAATGTTTTGAAGAAGATACATCGATATATATATATGATACTACACAAAACAGATACTACCAGGTAGCTACCATTCCCCATGGAACCTATGTTGTGTAGTGTGAAGTATCCATGTTTTGAGATCCCCCCTCACCAAAAGATGTGTGTATTGTCAAGTTCAGGAAACCCACAATGCACCTGTAGAAACACCCGAGTGCTCATTAAATCTTTGGCAGACTTCACACCTAACAAACACGTGTCACACATTGACACTAAATTCTCAGAACAATCGTTTTCACACTTAATTAATCGTGCCATTAATTAACTTCTCTCAAAACCAGTTCGGTCTATCTATCCACTAGTCTACAAAACGATCTACTCACAAACAGCTCAACCTAACAACTTCTGGAATATGCAAGAAGAAATGTACACGAAAATCTGTGCAAAATGCAAGAGTGTTAGTGCGTGCATTTGTGCATATGTGCAAAGGTATGTGTGTGCGTGTGTGTGTGCATTTGGATGCGTGTGTGCAAACATATCCATTTGTGGTAATACTTTCCATACAAAATACAAACTTTATATTAAATACGCATAAGTATGCATACATATACACACACACATATTTTTATACGTGTGAATATATATATACACATATATTTTATATGCACTGGCACACATGCGTCATGAACACGAGCATGCATGCGATAAGTCGACGAATGTGTTCTGGTCAAATACCAGAGGACACCCTCAGTCAGCAGAGATCAAATCATCTTTACCCAAATTTTTCACGACCACATGGCCCACATGACAGAACATTCCAGAGAGGTTCTTGGGCAAACAAACCCTCTTAACGCTGACCACTGCGCTACAAATCTAAAAATTCTCTTTAATCTACACAGCCACACTTAAATTTTCTGCAGGCCGGTTTTTTGCACTTCAACCAGTGGTTCCACCTGTGAGCAACTCTGGAATGCCCATGCCATGTCGCACATGACAGATTTCCTAATAAAAATATGTGTACATGATTAGACAGATTATTGTCTTGCCACCGGAATTTCACCGGTGGAAGCGTTATTTACACATATTCTATTACGTCTGTCGGGAGACAGTGTGGAATCATTCGAAACCACCGACACATTAACCTCCGCCTTCGAGGCGGCCACAGATTCGTCACTGCAGAAAACAGCCACCAGGTGGCCCCTGTGAGCAGATGTAAAAGTCGTTGCAATGTTACGATTCTTGGTTGCGATGTTATCCCTATCTCTGGTGATGTTCCGTCTCTCCCTTCGTCCACTGCTCCCGCTGTTGAGAGCTTCCCAATGTCTGCTTCCTTCGAGCGGGGCTGGCAAGGTGGGCCTAGTGCAGCGAGACGGACGTGGCGTCACTTACGCGAGAAGAAGAGCGCTGACATGATTGAGATTGCTGCAATGCTGAGTATCATGCAGATGGTTGGCCATCCAACCGTCTCAGGCACATAGAGCAATACCGCTCGCTGAAAGCACACAGAAACACATGGTCAGATAATACTACAGCATTTTCTGCGCCATATATCTGGCCGCTACGGTCATTCAAATAAAAATAATACCAAAACATTTGTACATTAATTTTAGATAAAGTAATATACATTAAGATGTTTGACGCATTAAAAATAATATTGACAATAAATAAATAATCATATACCATTAAAATACTAGCTGAAAGTGAATACTAATAGTTAAAATGCATTCCTAAAATGTTTGTCATTGAGGTAAATGTGGCATATAACTACCATCTAGCCTAAGATGCACACAAGAATGTGATTTAAAGAGAAATTATGCAAGTTTAAGAAAAAAGACAAGTCTGAAGCTGCTTCCTGAAGCTGTTGTAAGATAAATTTGCCACTGTAAATCATCGGTCTTATAAACGGTTGTCCAGATAAACACGGATGGTCTAACAAGATTTTCACATAATGTTAACTTGCTGAGGAAGTTGTCTCCCTGAAGAAATTAGCCATTTTTTCTCAAAATTTTCACTGTGATTTAGGACAGCGGGCTGCGTTTACTAGAAATGCTGTATTAAAATGTGCCACTAGTGATTCAGTTGCTTAATAGAATCAAATTGCTCTGGCCCAAAATAATTCTCTTAAGCAGAGTGCACTGCATTTCACAGGGAAAAGCACAAGCCATGGGATGTTACATTAGGGAGAAGGAAAAGCAGAAGTTAACTTATTACAAGAAGGAACAATATAACTTGGACTCTCGATAAGCCAATGGCTTCCTTGTCCACTTGCCATCTGGGCCTTTGGCTTGGATGGCAAATCTTGTTAAATCTCTTGTTAAACTTGTGATGTGATTAGATCTGAGAAAGGAGTCTTTCCCTCCAACAACTGTCACAAACAATTAACTCATCCATGTGTCTTTCTATCAACATTGACTGCCTCTGAGTGGGCCAGTGACAGGTTGGACAGCTGCAGGCTAACTGGCCAGTGGTCAGTGCATCTGACTGACCAGACAGGTGTTGGCTATAGCTCTAGCACTGGTCAATCTGGACTCATGGTGTGTGCAGCTGATCAGATTACCTTTTATGACCTTCTTAAGATAAAAACTTTAAAAAAATTTAAGACCTTTCTAGATGATAGATTCAATAGAAAATAACAAAGAAATTTTTGATAAATTTGAATACCCTACAGAGATGCGAACTTTTAACCATAAGTTGGAGTAATGATGTTGCAGCAAAGCCCCGGCAGTGACTGACAATTGCGGTCGCAGCAAACGTTGAAGGTGTTTGCGGAGGATTGTGTGGGGGAATCCCCTCTCCCATTGGGAGAGTGTATGGGGGTATCCCCTCTCTCACTGGGGAGTGGGGAATGATGCTCCGTGATGCAGAGCCATCTGAGCATTAATTTAGGTAGTCCAAAATAAAAAATTTAAAGAAAAATATTAATAATTTTCACTAAACATCAATGTTTCATAATGTCTTATCAAATGGTTTAATTATTAGATGGCAGGCTTTCATTCCGATAGCAAAATATGCATAAAAATTCTCATTATCAATAACTGAATGTGGAGTACAGAAGTCAGAACTGGTGTAAATTTATACAAAGAATGTACACTGCATCATACCATACATGTATTTTAAAACATACATTTTAACATATAAATAACAATGATCAAGTGTGATCCATTGTGAAGAACACAAGAACGCTTGTCATGAGACATGTCACATGACTATGGTCAATGATCATGTAGTTCAGACAAACATCCTAGTGACGTATCCGTAGGCACGTGGCACGTAGATGTTATCAATAATGAGGAGTACAAGTTATATAAATGTCATAACTACACATTTATGCTACGTGTGAGTACACTCGCCCAGAGTCCAGCTTCCCCCACTGCTATCACTGGTACACTCGCCCAGAGTCCAGCTTCCCCCGCTGCTATCGCTGGTACACTCGCCCAGAGTCCAGCTTCCCCCGCTGCTATCACTGGTACACTCGCCCAGAGTCCAGCTTCCCCCACTGCTATCACTGGTACACTCGCCCAGAGTCCAGCTTCCCCCACTGCTATCACTGGTACACTCGCCCAGAGTCCAGCTTCCCCCACTGCTATCACTGGTACACTTGCCCAGAGTCCAGCTTCCCCCACTGCTATCGCTGGTACACTCGCCCAGAGTCCAGCTTCCCCCACTGCTATCGCTGGTACACTCGCCCAGAGTCCAGCTTCCCCCACTGCTATCACTGGTACACTTGCCCAGAGTCCAGCTTCCCCCACTGCTATCACTGGTACACTCGCCCAGAGTCCAGCTTCCCCCACTGCTATCGCTGGTACACTCGCCCAGAGTCCAGCTTCCCCCACTGCTATCACTGGTACACTCGCCCAGAGTCCAGCTTCCCCCACTGCTATCACTGGTACACTCGCCCAGAGTCCAGCTTCCCCCACTGCTATCACTGGTACACTCGCCCAGAGTCCAGCTTCCCTCACTGCTATCACTGGTACACTCGCCCAGAGTCCAGCTTCCCCCACTGCTATCACTGGTACACTCGCCCAGAGTCCAGCTTCCCCCACTGCTATCGCCGGTACACTCGCCCAGAGTCCAGCTTCCCTCACTGCTATCACTGGTACACTCGCCCAGAGTCCAGCTTCCCCCACTGCTATCACTGGTACACTCGCCCAGAGTCCAGCTTCCCTCACTGCTATCACTGGTACACTCGCCCAGAGTCCAGCTTCCCCCACTGCTATCGCTGGTATACTCAATGAGCGATAATTGGCCAATACAATAGTCGTGCATATCGCTTTTTGATTAAAAGTTTGTTTTCTTTGTATTTCCGAAGTGTCATCTATAATAAATGATACTACATGTATTGATTGTGTAAGAATATCAATTTGGTATACCTCTGAAGTGTGTATCAGCATTATATATTGTGATATTTCGTGCATAAAGACCGTGACAACAACTTCTAAAATGCTACCGAGAACGCCATTTTGGAAATCTGCTGATCATTTCCCGTGCTGTCATGAAGGAATAGTAAATTTGATGTAATTTGTAGTTAAAATATGCTAATTGGTGTGTGGTCGCTGATTGGCTAGTAGTTGTCTGGGAGAGGTCGGCGGGGACTGGAAAATAACGACTGTTGACAATATTGTCATGAGAAACATCTGACATTATGGGAAAGGATGGGGAGAGTAATCATTGACTGATATGCCGTAATAGCGTAATGGAGGGCCAAATATCATAATGAAGATTACGCCCAAATCATAATGGTTTTTTATAGCCTGGAACCCATTTTGGTGAAATAAAATTTAAGACCTTTCTTTAAAAATTCAACTTTTATGACCTTTCAAAGTAAAAGGTTGAGGAAAAAATGCACAATCCAATTTAAGACCTTTTAAGATGTTTTAAGACTCTGGCGTGTGCACACACCCTGTAGCGGCAGCTGACGTGTCACTGGGTCAGGCTGACACTGACCCATGTTTCATCATGTCAGGCTGAGAGTGCAGTGACATGTCACCTGCTGGCTGGCTGGCACTGACTGGCAGTCAAGGCAGATTGTGATAACAGGTCAATGATACTGCCCTTCCACAAGTGTTATTGTAACCCCTCACCCCACACACCCCATGACCATATCACCAGTCATCCCAAGACCACACCATCCCCTTCCCTGTCTGCCTAACAGCTGCAGCTGTCATATTTGGAATATAACTGCAATTACTGGAGCAATTCTTTCCTACATTTATCAATTCTAATAATTTACTCTGATACCACAGGAATGTTTCTCGTCCAGACATCCCACTCATCATTCTAGTCTAAGTTACTTTTTATCATTTCCAGTACTTTCTAATTAAATTTTGTTGAAAGAATGTAACTACCCAATTGGCTGAGTTTAATATAAAATTATAAGGTAGCTCTTTGAGAGCAACTATGACATTTTTAGAGAAGGCTCCTAATCTTGTTTTGTTATAAACCTTATTATGTGCTACAATATTTTATAAAGCATTATACACTCTTGTGGTGCAATTTTTTTAATTTATCATGGATGTATGTCTTACTAATAATGTGGGTCAAGTAATAATATTATTATCATTCTTCTTCTGGTTTTGTTTAGGCAATTACATTCACAAGGTGGCAGCACTGAGGTTCAGCTGCTGCTGGCATTTAATGATAGCAATGTGCTAATTAATGCCAGACATTAATTAACACATATGGGCCGGGTAGGCTGATACAAACCAAAGGACGGTGAGGGGGTAAGTTTGGAGTGAATGGGTGGGATGTGGGAGGAATTGGGGAGAAGAGTGAGAAGACATGGGGAAGTGGAAGGGAGGAATGCTATAATTATTGGGAATATTTTGTTGAAGTAGTTAATCACCAGGTGGCACAACTGTATGTCACCGTTCACTGCCAGGTCAGGATTGGGTTTGATACAATTATATTACCTTCCATATCTGGTACAACAATATCTAGAGGGATGGTGGGAGGGAGGGAGGTACAAATGGAGGGAGGGAAGCTGGGAGGGAGATGGGGAGGGACCAGGCATCACCTCGTGTGTCCTACCTAAAGCCTGGTGACTGCTGCTACGAGTGAGGATCTTACCCAGCCGCCCTGCTCCGCGATCCACTTTGCGATCTTCTCGGTCATGATGAACTTGACGACGAAGCCAACGATATTGGAGAAGAAGCCACGGATGCCGCGCTGGATCACCGTGACGGCCATGCGATAGCCAAAGCACAGCAGCGTGATGATGCGGCCCCAGTTGATGTTGCCGTCGCGAAACAACCTGCAGGACAAAACAGAACAGTGTCAGAACAACAAACACTTAATACAACAGTATTCTCCACTGCAACCCTTCGACCGTGGTAAGGACCCAAGATTATAATGAAACGTAAAGATTCGGGAAAGAAAACCACAGGCCTATACATTAAACAGCATGACGTTCTCGGAGTTACCCGAATCTTAGTTCCAATATAATTCAACAGGTAGCACGGTGGTAATGGGAATGGTCTGTAACAAACACCACACGTCAGGCTGGAGCAAACCGATTCTACTAAGCGGCTGAAGTTGAGCATTTGAATACAGTGGGAATAGGAATGAATCTGTCCAGTCCAAAGTATTTGATTCTACCAAGCGACTGATTGTTACAGTACTTACTTCCTGGCTACTCCAGCAAATGCCTCGTAGGCTGTATCTGGAGTGATGTTTAAGGTGCGGATCATCTGGTTGAACTGGGGTGAGTATCTGTCGTTGATGTCATCTCCTATCATTGCCAGTTGCCGTCCTATCCTCGCCGCTGGACTGAAAAACACAAACATACAATTAACCAACAAGTTCAGGTGATTCATCAGTCCACTTTGAGAGAAACTCAGCACTTCGAGCACCGAACAGCAAATCATGAAGACTGGGGACCAAGTCTACCTACTATTTCAAAACCTGTGCAATTTTTTTCACCCCATTCTGCCTAATGGGTATGTCTTTCCAAAGAGACACCAAAAGCCCCTTCTATTTGGTATCTGTGCCAGAGGAAGTAAAATATCCTACACGGGTATATAATATCATGTAACCTGCTGTGGACTCCATCTCTCAACCACATGAGTCACGGCAGAAGCGTCCATCATACGGCTCAGTTAATACTGCCAAAAACCTAGGATGGGGACATCATTAGATGAACTGAGACATTTACATCACACACCCATTGTTGTGTAAATATATGAGTATTTTCCACAACTAAAATACCTCTTGTAATTGTGCAAAGCTAGTTTGTGAAAAAACTACTAAGAATAAACCAAGAACCAAGTGAACATGATAATAGAAGGAGGAAGTGGAGCTGGACAGGCCCTACTCTCAGGAAGTGGAGCTGGACAGGCCCTACACTCAGGAAGTGGAGCTGGACAGGCCCTACTCTCAGGAAGTGGAGCTGGACAGGCCCTACTCTCAGGAAGTGGAGCTGGACAGGTCCTACTCTCAGGAAGTGGAGCTGGACAGGCCCTACTCTCAGGAAGTGGAGCTGGACAGGCCCTACTCTCAGGAAGTGGAGCTGGACAGGCCCTACTCTCAGGAAGTGGAGCTGGACAGGCCCTACTCTCAGGAAGTGGAGCTGGACAGGTCCTACTCTCAGGAAGTGGAGCTGGACAGGTCCTACTCTCAGGAAGTGGAGCTGGACAGGCCCTACTCTAAGGAAGTGGAGCTGGACAGGCCCTACTCTCAGGAAGTGGAGCTGGACAGGTCCTACTCTCAGGAAGTGGAGCTGGACAGGCCCTACTCTCAGGAAGTGGAGCTGGACAGGCCCTACTCTCAGGAAGTGGAGCTGGACTGGCCCTATTCTCAGGAAGTGGAGCTGGACAGGCCCTACTCTCAGGAAGTGGAGCTGGACAGGCCCTACTCTCAGGAAGTGGAGCTGGACAGGTCCTACTATCAGTAAGTGGAGCTGGACAGGCCCTACTCTCAGGAAGTGGAGCTGGACAGGCCCTACTCTCAGGAAGTGGAGCTGGACAGGCCCTACACTCAGGAAGTGGAGCTGGACAGGTCCTACTCTCAGGAAGTGGAGCTGGACAGGCCATACTCTCAGGAAGTGGAGCTGGACAGGCGCTACTCTCAGGAATTGGAGCAGGACAGGCCATACTCTCAGGAAGCTAACACAACACATCACAAGACAAGCGCTCACATGGAACTCTCACGGCAAACAGAATAGGGGAAGGCCAAGAAATACCTGGTGCAGAGAAATGGAACAAATAGATAGCAAAACCAGGATGTAGATACAAACAACTGGAAACACAGGCCCATAAACGTGTCCGGTTAAAAGTAGTCATTAATGGCTCATACTATAACAGAGAGTGAAACTAGTGAGTCAAAAACTCATTAAAAATACACTAATTGACTATCCGACTGAACACAATCGGTTGTTTTGCCCACTACATGATTGTCAGATATGAATTAACACTCACGCTATACTGAACCTACACATTCAAGTCCAAATCTGCATAATTGAGAACATTTATTGCTCCATTAATGTCATTTTCCAGTGTTTATACCAGATTTGATATCCCAGGTTCAAGTACATGATGTTAAGCCAAGTGCAAACCATTTATAAAACATTCAATATATTGATTCCAAGTGCACAGAAAGAGTGGACAGGAAGTTATTTTACGGTCAGTAGTCAATTAAGCAAACAATGATGGTGTTGCTAGGGTAAACAATGTTTGCATGTGTCTAATTATGAATGTACCTACTGAGTACCAGCAGCAATAACACTAAAGTAATAAAGTGACTTTTCTTGTAAAGTACAAAATGTAATGCACGCATAGTATATTTTTATTATAAAAAATATATTTAGGGAACCTTATTGGAATATTGGTGATAATGTGAAATGTATTCGTAAAATAAATATTCCCCTGTCTATATCCGTGTGCTCACCATGAAAAATGCATAACTTTTATTTAAGTTGGGCTCTTTTAGTAAGTTCTGGATAAAGTGTGTGTAATTTGCTGGCAGAAATTTAAATTGTTGAGTAACAAATCCTTCTGTCGAGTAGACAAGCTTCAGTACCAAAAGACATTTTATTTATTTCTAGTTCTCAAGTTTGTACATTTACCTGTTTATAAACCTATCTTTCTAGTTGTAGCAAGTCCTCAAAATGGGACAACCTCAACATGACTAGCACTTCATTTTGGACACTGAAAGGAAATTAATGATCAGATCTGACCACATATTCTACAAATCTTCTGTGAATTCCCAATGTTGGTGTACAGTGGTCCCACCTACTGACTACTTTAGTCACCAAATTTCAACTACAATTAATAGAATGTTTGATGATGTTTTAATAGCATTTAAACAATTTTGACAATCTCATACTTATTTTTATATATACAACAGACTGTATGCGTTTACAAGCAAGTTTCAGTTACAAATTGAGTTTTAATGTCAATGGATTAATAAAGAACCTCTTATCTTGCAACTCTGAAAATTAAATTCTCTGTTCCACAAAATTTCATAGGCAAAATTTAGTGGGGCTTTTATTTCAATATCGACACAAACCTGTTTAATACCCTCCAGTACTTACACAATCTTCTACAGTGCATTATTACACATCTGACATATCCTTTTCTCCTAGAAAAACCACTAAGAGACGACGTTCTGCCTTGTTACCTAGCACTGAGGCGATAAATAAACGGTTCACAGGTTGCCAAGCATGCCAGGAAGGTACTGGAGTGCAGGACCCGGCCACCCCAAAGGAAGGGAAGCTGACAGGTGCAGTCCTATCCGCACTGGTTCCTTCCCGGGGAGAACGCAGCCAGCCGATGTCCCAGCCGCGTTCACATTCTTCGTAGTCTGGGGTGACTGCCAGCGACGGAGTCAGCGATAGATCAACACCCATACACCTGGTAGGCCGTTTACATCCACTGGTTTATGGGCGATTGGAAATAAATAAAGCTATGTCTAGTGTCCACTGCGGTACACTGGCTACCAGTCTGGCATAGGCAAAGATATCTCACCTAGACGATTATAAAACAGATCATTATCACTGCTTCTTTGATCTGGTCTGGACTTCATATCATCAGGTCTTTGGTGGTTGAGATGTACTTGCAGCAGCACATAACCATTATAGATAGGGCAATATGTGGATGGCTAACACATGTTGTCTTGAGCCACAAACGTTGTCTCACCAGTCATTGACCAGTCCACAACTCGGGCTCACACAGCTAAATATCAAGTCTACAAAGCGTCCGACATAACCATGGTTGAGTTCAGTTGTAAATGTAATTTAGTAATTTCTAATTAATTGCAATTAATAGTGTTATTGTAATTTATTTAAGATTTTAGAAAACTAACTATAATTGATTTTTCATGAGGCTATGTAATGTGAATTATAATAGACCATTTTAATAGAACCGACCCAACCCTGACAGCTAGAATGCATGAATTCACTTAAATCATGTTAAAATTAGCACTAACAATACATACAATCTTTATTTATAAAACAATGTAGTTATACCTAAGAATTATTGCAATAGAATATGCCATTACAATTGGCCCTTTATGAAGCACAGTAAATTATTTTTTGAAGCACTGTCATTTTTTTATAATGCCTTTTTGTATGTTCTGTAATTGTAATTGACTACTGAGATTGAACCCATCACTGCACATATCCATGGCTGACCAAGCTAACTGCACAACATTTGCATCATCATTTTGGCAAATTTTCAGAATTCTACTAGTGGTTGCCAATTCATACAGGTCCTCTTCATGTTTCATCAAGTCATATTTCTCTTCCCAGAATTTTGCGCACTGACGCACGATGTTCATGGAGTTTGCCAGGCCCAACGCGGTGCAGTGCATTGGGGAGAAAAACATGTCGGTATATATTCCCAGAATTGTGACACATCGACAGCATATGAAAAAGTTTGCCAACAACAAGGACAACTTGGCTGCAACCCGGGAACATATGTCATAGTCACATTCACGAGTCAGCAACAAATATATAGGTGTTTAGCCAACATGTCAATCTTCATTAGTTGGCTAACGATGCGCATATCTGCGCAATAGACTGTAAAGGTAAGTGTGTAACTGGGTTCTAACCAGTGTGCTAATGTGTTCTAATCAATGTGCCACTGCATTCTACCCACTGTGCTACTGCAGTCTAACCACTGTGCTACTGCGTTCTAATAATTGCACTACTGCGTTCTAATAATTGCACTACTGCGTTCTAACAACTGTGCTACTACGTTCTAACAACTACGCTACTGTATTCTAATATGCGTTCAGATATGCATATCATTAGCTGGTTAATGAAGATTGACATGTTGACTAAATGCCTATATAATATATTATTGTTGCTGACACCTGAAGGTGACTATGACAAATGTGTCAAGGTCTTGGCCAACTGTAGGTACAGCGATATACACAGGGTACATCAGACACCTTTCGGCAGTGTTCTTCCTCAACAACCATGGAGCACTCAGTGGTATCCAGGCTATATACAGTCGCGCCTCGTTATAACGCGGTAGTCGGGGTCCACGACTCCGGACCGCGTTGTAAGCGAGGCGCGTTAGGTGTTCTCATATCTGCCACCAGGGAGCTACTAAACAACAGCGACCGCCGCCCGCTGCACCAAGTTCATGAACCCTGTCGAAGCCCTGTGTGCTTACAGCATTGTCTTATACGGCAATATGCAGTTTATGCAACTTATTAAACGAGTATACTAGCATCAACGTGTATTATTTTTAAATGTCACACCCTCTTGACTCTTGAACTGAATATAACACATGTACGTATACCGTTATGGACTAGATCTACTACGATGATGATGTACTGGACCGCCAGGCCTACGAATCAAAAATAATAACCTGGACCTGAGCGGCCGAAAACGTATATGATTTGACAAACGTAGTATGCAAGCTGATAAAACACAGAAAAAGACAATAGGTAGAATTAATAATTGTTTCACTTCGTCTTTCAACCGATCTCGACCGAAGCATAAATTTATTACGCACCACTTAACATCGATTCATTATTTCATATGCGGATGACGAATTCGTATTTTCGCCACCGGTAGAGCCTTGGGTTAGGAATTTGGCGTGTTGGTTTCGCGTTGCGAAAACGATTAAATTTACGATGTAATGGAAGCATGTAATTTCACCCAAGTGTTATGTTGGTACCGCATATTAAATGCATTTAAAACGGTTGATCTGATTCTTACGCGAGGCATATTTGTGAATCTCGATTGCAATTTACAAACCGTCGAAGCGAAGCCAGCGACAGCGATTGATGTCGGCGGCAGCGCAAAACAAACAACACGTTGATACTCGTTCATTGACATCGTTCACCTAATGTTTCTTGAGAATTGTCAAAGCAATTCTAAGTAGGTTTAAGCGGGCCCATTTGACATATCCCCATAGCGGCAGAAATTCGGGGTCCACGACCGACCGCATTATATCCGAATCCGCGTAATAACGGGGGGCGTTATAACGAGGCGCGACTGTATATATATATATATATATATATATATACATAATATATATATATATATATATACACATACATACATACATATATGTAAAGGTAACTTTTATTGTGCAGTATCCAGTCCATAAGTACTTTACACTTCAACCAGTAGACCTGTTCATACCATCACCAACTCTACTTCAGTCATGCTGCAATTACCGCACAAAAAAGACTATTCTTTCACAGACATCCACCGCTGTACATAGCCAGGTACTCATTTATACAGCTGAGTGAATTGTTTTATACATTTAAAAAATAATATTTATATATATATAAATGTATATTTAAACGTAATAATCAAACTATGTGATTGTAAATAAAAATATAAATAAATTTATTAGTACATACAGTCTTTACCTTTTAAAATGTACACTTCAACTTGTTTTCAATGACATCACACTTCCATATCTCTGTTTGTTTACCTAAACTCAGCTAGAATCAGTAGACAGCATCAGGTCTCCTGGTCAGAAAGTGATTTGATTTAGTCACAGAGGGCACTGGTGTTTAGCCACAAAAGTTATACCAACAAGTATAAATCTGGGGAATCCAAATCGAAACAGCCCAAGACCGAAGAAACCACTGCAGGGAATCAACAACTCCAGAGTGGTAGATGTGACGACGTCTGTTAGGTCATCCCTTCACTGAAGAATGTGTTCGCTGTCAGGAGATGAAACCAGGAGATGTTGTCAATATTCAACATACATACACAAGTGAAGGGGTGTTGTGGCACTCAGTGTTTCTAGCCATGGAGACTGGAAGGACAGCTCTGTACACACTGGTAACAGGAGGGTTTACATTCCAATGTCCCATGGTCAGCTGGGTCAATCCCAAACTGATACTGCCTACAAACTAGGCTCCCGTTGACCATCTGCTGGGTAGACAAAGCTGTTAAGGACCTTTCCCAATATAAACTAGAAGGCAAAATCATCAGCTTCTAAATAGCAAATAACCTTGTTACTGCTATTATAATTTATTGTATTTAAATATATATATATATATAATATGTTATTGCTATTATAATATATTGTATTTAAATATATATATATATATATATATATAATATGTTATTGCTATTATAATATATTGTATTTAAATATATGTACATATATATATATATATATTTAAATACAATCAATTATAATAGCAATAACAAGGTAAGCATGAATGTGCTGGTGCCTTTCAGGTGGCATGTATGGGTGACTGGGTGTGTATATATATATATATATATATATATATATATATATTATGTATATATGCATGTATATGTATGCATATATATATATATATATATATATATATATTATAATTAATATATATATATATATATACACACACCCAGTCACCCTGCATGCATGCATGGGTGACTGGGTGTATGTATATATATATATATATATATATATATATATATATATATATATATATATATATATATATGTATGTATGCATGTATATGTCAGTCATATATATTAGTCCTGTTACTGGGTCTTCGGACCTGTTGGAACTGAATAAAATACAATAAACTACATATATATATATATATAAATATATATATACACACGCACACACGCACACACGCACACACGCACACACACACACACACAATCATCCATGCATGCCACCTAAAAATCACCAGCACAGTTCCTCTGCCAAGAACTTAAAAGAGTCTTTCCCCAGATGTCCAAGGACCATATCTCAAGGTTTCACCCCATTACCTAACTCTCAGCTATGTAAACTCACCCCCCATGAGTGTTAATGCATTTGAAACTGTTCACTGTAGATGTTTTGCCCCCTAAGCCACTGGGGGTCTGATTCAATGTAATACATCACAGCAATTTGCCTAATTTAAGGATTGACCAGTGACTGACCAGTGACTGGCCATGACCAGTTTGGATTGCAGTAAGTGTTTCAGTGTCCACTGGGCTTTAGATCAAGCACACATATGGCTGTAAATATTTAGACAACATTCTGACAGTGTGTCTAAACACCTGCATTAGACCAGCAGACTTGGCCAGAATATAAACACACCTATCCAGCTACAGTGCTGCAGACACGTGTTCCTTGTCACCTCTGTACTTCAGGTGTTGCTTTCATTCTCAACATCTCATTAGAAATGGACTCACTCACTAAATGATAAGAACAGGAACCCAGGATGCATCACTTAGTGTGTGTCAATGTCCCTGCTCACCTCTGCTGGTTCTCATGGTTGTGAGCGCGATGTGCGTGAGTGCATGCGTGTGCGTGTGCGCGTGCATGTTTTATTACATGTATTATGTTATATTGCTTTGGAATTCCCCTGCCTTTTATATACTACATATATATATATATATATTATATATACATATATATATATATACATATATATATATATATATATATATATATATATATATATATATATATATATATATATATACACACACATACATAATTTATGACATATCTTAAATTCAATATATAACATGCATATTTTACTAAAATTTTACATATACAACTTTGTTATCTTGAATATTAATAACTTGAACCATTAGCACGGTCCCATTGCAACTTGAATTTGGATGGAAGTCATGTTTTTACTAAAAAACATGACTTCCATCCAACTTCGAGTTGGTCATAGTTTTAAAACATGTAACTTGTATGACTTTATGTAGATATACAAAGCAATATAAATCTCTATTGCACCTTAGAAAAAATAAATTATACATATAAATTACAATCATAATTTATTATCTGCATAGTAGCTACAAATCTCCATCGAACAATTAAGCAAATAATACGATCTACCGCCATGAAATCAGAACTGTAATGGAGAATCAGCGTAGTTGGGTAGGGGCCATGACAGCTCCAACAAAACAACCAAATGTGTCAGAACAGATGACAGCACACGTGCACCAACAATAAATTCTAGAATTTAGAGGCAGTTCTCTGGAATTCCAGGTCAGGGAATTATTCTGGGCACCTGGCTTGGCACTGTATCAGATTGACCTTGATCATAATGGATGCTGTAAAGGCCAGGGCATATGGGGGAATGATTGATAAGTTAGGAGGCCTGTAAGGTGGGGGGTCAGTACATCTATGGCACCCCCAAGTGATGACTCCAGTCAGAACTAGTTGCCCTCTCACAGGGGGAGGGGTCACTGTAGGCCTACTACCTGTACTCTTTACTGCTGCACTTTATTAGGTGATAGATAGAAAAACCATTATTTCATCAGTCAATGGTGTGACGTATAAAGCGTTTACCACAACACAATTCTTGTCTCATTCAACGACAGCACAATTTGTTAAAAGAACAAATCCGATAATTTTTATCGTCAAATCATGTTATATAGTATAAACTAATATCTATTCTAATATCTCAAATGTGTTTTACTGAATGACAATGTTTTTCACTGTTATCTGTTCAATTTTAATATTTCGAGGTGAATATCATGTTTACATTGCATGCAGATGGGACATAATTTTATGGGTGTTAATTGATACGGCAATCACATGACCCAGTGAATGCTTGACCCCAATAAACTGTCCACAGGTATTGGAAGTTGTCAACAAGTACCTATGAACGTACAGATGTTTAATTAATTTTAAATATGGACTGTTTTGCCAAAGAGAAAGAATATAGTCATCAGCCATACTGTTTAAACATAAAGGTGGCGTTAATTAAGGAAATTAATCTGCACTGTTCATGTAAATATATTTTTAATGTAGTCAGTAGACACCATGTTAACACAAAGAAACTGCCCTAAAAGGCAAACATCCTGTAGACATACAGACTTCACTTCTAAGCTCATAACTGTAGACAGTTAAATCCATCATTCCCTAGAAATGGACCCAGTGGTCAGTCTAGACTGGCCAAGTGTGAGCACAGATAAGTGGACACATTCCCCTGACCATCTATCACTGACCAGTGCTTTGGTCAACTGTCCAAGGATTCACAGCTTTAATAATATCTTCACCACTTAACTTTTCTGTACTGAGCCAACAGAGAAAATTATCTGGATTATACATTTCTTAAATAATTTGTATTATTTATTGTAGTTTTTGTATTTGTTGTTGTGGTATATATTAAGCAATAAATTAAATAATTACGTATTACTGTCATTATTTTGTTGTTGTTATTATTATTATGCTGAGTCCAAGTCAGGCAGCTATTCCTCAAATTATTAGCTTTATGCAATAATTTATATTATTATTAATATTACACTGAATTAGAGGAAGGAGACAACAATGTTTAAGTTTGAAGTTCATAAATTCTTAGTCCCATTAGTTGACTGGCTTATGCTGGTTATAAAGTAGCCCTCTTCCTATAAAGTAACCCCCTTCCTATAAAGTAACCCCCTTCCTATAAAGTAACCTCCTTCCTATAGAGTAGCCCCCTTCCTATAAAGTAACCCCCTTCCTATAAAGTAACCCACTTCCTATAAAGTAGCCCCCTTCCTATAAAGTAGCCCTCTTCCTATAAAGCAACCCCCTTCCTATAAAGTAACCCCCTTCCTATAAAGTAGCCCCCTTCCTATAAAGTAGCCCCCTTCCTATAAAGTAGCCCTCTTCCTATAAAGCAACCCCCTTCTTATAAAGTAACCCCCTTCCTATAAAGTAGCCCCCTTCCCTACCTGCCTGGCAAACAAGAAAGAAGAAGTCTTTGTTTATTGTATTTTCTATAAAACATTCAAAGCGTTTCATATTATTAATTAATAAAAAATTTATCAAAAATATATATGATAAAAGTCAAGGGAAAAACAGTAAAAAGTTAAATAGAGAAGAACAATATGGAACTAAAAATTTTTTAATAAATAAAAAATAGTCATTCCTTTTCATGATAAACATAATAATGTATTACCAATGTGACGAACATATTAAAATCAATCTCAAGTTGAGAAGATCTAATGTATTCCTACACTTCAAAGATTCAATTAACCAGACCTGTCACAAGAAGAGGGTAGAACTGATAAGAACACATAAATGCAGTATCATCTTCACAGATCTGCCTGCAGAAATAGTTTCAGCCACAGCCGGGAGTCCCTTACTTCACAAACCAGCCCCCCTGAAGCATTCCTGTCCAGTGTCCAGGAACATGATCTAGTTTTACCACTTCTAGGAACTCTATCCCCAGAAATACACTGTGTTTCCCTGCCAAAGTGGTGGCGTAGTCAGTTGTTGTTGTGGCCTACACCTGCTTGTTTAATATCTCAATAAATGGCCAGCACCAAGCAGTAGGCTGCCACACTGTGTGATTGATACCGATATCAACAAAGCCAACGAGGCATCTGTTTATGTTATCACTGACCCTCCAGGTTTAACAACTGTGGTGTGACCAAAACCCATAACTGTGCCGCCTTAACCCCTTTCATCTCCCCTTGATTGGCTTGGTCAGTGCTCTGTCCACTACTGTGTCCACACAAACACTGGACATCAGCAGGCAATATCAAAAGGCAATGTCCTCCATATTAAAGCGCAGTGATTAGTAACCCCTGTTTTGATTAACCCCATTGTTTTGAGGATCACCAGCCTCATTAACCATGGACAAACGGGGGTCAAAGGTCGCCAGAGGGAAGCGAATAAATAACAAGCAGTTGTCAGGAGTGATAATTGTGATGGTCATCAAAGGGGAATCCTGCTGTTCCGACGCATTACGCAAGGGACAATGGGCTGTGACAAGGGTCTTCCACATGTTTAACTGACTGTTGTTCTCTAGTGAAGCAGAAATCAGCATTGCCCCACCCACTAGGAGGGTAAATACCCATACCCTACAAGCACCCTACCGACAATGGAATACAAACCACAATTATGATAGATTAGATTAGTGTATGGTAAACTAGACCCATTCAACAAATCAATACTGGCTGCCTTCCAACCACTCAGAAATGAAAAGAAAACAGGGCTTTCTTCCTAAGCATAGAAAGTGTACGGTTGGGACAAAATTCCCACGGGGGAATTTTGTACTTTGATTATCTTCAATGGCCCCCTTGTCCACATTTCCTTTTCGTCCTCTGCTTCAGCTCCCTCTCCTCCTAAGCTTCCCTTCCCACATACCCCAATGTCTCTCCTTCCTTCTCTTCATGCTCTTCTCTTCTCCTAGTCTTCCCACCAGCATTTCCACCCCACTCTTCCCATTTCCTCTGCTACTCCATTTCCTCTCTTTTCCACCATTAGCTATCTTCCTACACTCCCATTCCTTCTTATTCTTCCTCTCCTCCCCTCCCCTCCATTTTCAGGTAAGTCAGGGTTTCCTATCTGGGGGGCATGGACCCCTTAGGGGCTTCCATGGTGTTCCTGGGGGGGGTCCTTGGCAAGTTTACATAAATTTTTTGAAGCCTCAGTCATAAAACGGATATTTTGTTGAGGTGAAAAAAGTTTGGGAACCTTGTCCTAAATCACAGTTGGCATGGAACCAGATCAATCAAGGTAACAAAACTGTCCTATTATGACTCTGCCTGCTGAGAATTTCACAACTAAAATGTATGTGAATTGTTCATTTTGCCCAAACAAAAACTCATCAACAAATACCACAAATCACTGAATTACACTCACTGAAACAGAGAGAAAACATTATGATGACAGCTAGACTGCTAAAACCAGATTAATTGTCTGTAGTTAATTAAGTAAAACAAATTAAGTAGAATAACACAGCAGTTTAATGTCTAACAGATAACATCATTAGAGCAAACCCTGTCCCTGATGCAGCAGGAAGTATTGGCATAATGTGTTCCACGCTTCTCCCAGCGTACCCAAGATGGCACTTACAAAGTGAAATCGAGGTGATTATTGGTAATCAATTTCAATTTTATTTCCACCGTGTCGTAACAAGTAGAGGACTTAGCGGTGAGAACGTGACAACACAAAAGGCCGACATTCCGACTTATGTGAGATTTAGTCATGTTTATCAACCAAATGGCCTTCTTTATGTGCCTTAATCCCAACCCATTTGTTCAGCCAATTGCCTGCAGTCAATTTAGCAGGGCTCATTTTCACCTACTTTACGCCTTAGGGGTCCACCCCACCCCACAGGCCACATTAGGCTCTGCTTGTGGACACATGAGGTGGGTGCTAACCCCCTTGAAGTGTGGTCAGTTTCACCCTGGCAAGCTTTAATGGTGACCAGCAGTGATCTATGTTTGCTAAGATCAAAGCTAGGTTAAATCATCTGAATTCCATAGACATCAGAGGGATGCTAGGCAATATAGCACCGAAAGTATATCACCCAGTACTGACTGAAAATAAAATATTAGTTTTATTACAATTAGAAAGTCAGGTTTGACATGTTAATTTTTTAAACATAGATGTTTTAGCTAAAGTGGCATTGATAATTCTGAAAGCTTGCCAGCAGAGTTAGAATTATCATACGTTTTCACAACATTAATTAATGTTACAAAATATATTGTAAATTAGTTTTCACGAAAGTGTATGTTTTTTAATACAATTGCTTAAAATCAGCAATACCCGGCATGCACCAACAAAATCACATTCTTGGCAATCTAACTATGGTAAGTATACTATCTAAATATGGTAAGTAATACTAAGTATACTATCTAAATATGATAAGTATACTACAAAAGGAAGAAAATACTAATAATATATCAAATGAATTTCACTGAAAATTAAATCAAATGCAGAACGATTTCATAGGAACTCAGAACAATATATTTATATCTATGTGTCCTGAAAGCTATGACACTCAAAATAATAAATTTGGCTGATTTTTAAAGTATCTGAAAACACAGGGTGTTCAATTCCATATGGCCAATATGGTAGCCAGATGTATATTTAACAGCTGTGACGAATCTTCCATGTGGCCAGTGGAAGGCTAATCCTCCAGTCTTCAGTGCTTTATTTTCTAGCTGAGGATTTACATCAGATGTGACCTGAGGCAAAACAGATCTTTAGGGGTTTAGACTTTCATACTTTCTTTTCATTCCTCCATGATTTCTCGCAGTTTCATATTCATAATCACCAATTATGTAACTGTTGTCTCTCTCAAGACACCAGATGGAGCTGTTCAAAACATTCAAGGAATAGAGCGCAACGTTGCATCCTCGCTTAAAAGTGTCTGTTTTGTTTTGATGAGTTCGTTATTTTCGTACTTTTTCTATGGGGGTTTCTACCTTGGGTCAGCAGCTGCCCCTCCAGACTAGGGGTGGGTGCTGACACCAGCCACCAAGGACATTTAAAAGTATAAAATTATTATTTCAATGTTGTCTGATATTCTGTTGTTTTTCTCCAAACGTGTAATTTCACAGAAATATTATTTTCATGAAACTTTTCATCTTTTGGCAGTTCTTTGTATGCAAATATTAGTGAAAGATAATTAATTCTGTGTGACAAGCCTTTTGTGACAGCAACAATATAAAACTATGAACATAATATGTCACACACACACACACGTGCACGAGCACGCACACACCAAAAACTATTCTTTCTACTTTTTCACACTCCCGGTCTTGCAAAAATTTCAAAACTAACGCACGCACGCATGAATACACACATCTTGTTGAATGAATTCACTACAGCCTTACTACATATGACAAGCAACAGTTGTTGAGAGATTTATTGATTTCTCTAACTCCATATCAGCACATCCTGGCCCCATGCAGTGCTGTGTAGAATACAAACCCCTCCTTATCAATCACCTGCCCATCTGATTAGGGCACCTTGACAGTCCCTTTCACTACATCAACTTGAAAACATCACGATTCCTGGGACCACATCATTTCCATGGCATGGTTACATGCGTGCAGGTGTTTGTAATTTGTATTCTTAACATTTCTATGACTGCATCCAGGGTTTGCAGGTAGACAGACCCTGGATGTCACGAACACACATCAATCTGCTAGCAAGCTTTCACAGATTCACCTTATTGAGAATAACTGTCCATAAACTAGAGATCTTAGATTCATATAACCTGCATGAGTTGTTTTTCCCATTTATTATATTGAAGATCAAAGCTCAGCTTCGTCAAATCGATAGGGAACTTGCCTGTACTCTATATACTATACTTTACCCTAATTTCTACCTAATTCCAACTGCAATGTACGTTTCACAGAAGTGGGTTTCCAACAACTTTTGTATCCTGATCAATAATTTTGTTTTGAACCTGTAGCAATTTTTTTTTTATTTTGCTGCAGGTTCAAAACTAAATTATTGATCAGGATACAAATGTTGTATATATATATATATATATATATATATATATATATATATATATATATATATATATATATATATATATATATATATATATATATATATATATAAATATATATATATATATATAAACAACTATGCTTTCCTCACTCACAGACATAAGGGAAAACACTGCCAATGGTGATATACTAAATAAAATCCAACTGCATTTTTTTATTTACATATACCCTGGTAAATGCATATACCCTGGTCATTATTTTTTTATCTCAACACTGGTTTTATTTTATCTCCATGTACACCAGTGGTTCCAAAGCCAATTTCCATCTGAACACATTAATGTGAAATAAAAAAATGCAAAAAAAATATATATAAAATTAAACTTCTGGTTCCCAATTTTCTCCCAGTCCCAGTCCCCTTCGACTCACCTGCCACACTGTGCCGCAGTCGCAAGCTTCATGACCAGCCCTGGATATAAATATATGCCACGTATTGTTGCCATCCACACAGCCACATTAGTTCTGTCTATGATACGTAACAACTCCGCATCTTCACATAACCACGTGAACACATCTTGTATTCGTGCCAGCATCACCAGCAGCAGCAATATTACCACTAGGGGGCAGCAGTGCCTTCCCAGAAACCTCATATCTCTTATGGCCAAACAATTCCCTGTCAGTATGTGAACTGAACTTGCAGGTATGCGGGCCGACAAATGCCAGGGCACCTGCGAGCGTCCATTGCCTCAGTCCCTTCCAGACAAGTTGCCAACACACGAAATACCAATGCGCAAAAACGTCGGGACTTAAAAAAAATTATTTCTGACCTACCTATCATAGGTAGCTGACAAATCAAGTGCGCAAAACAGAGCTTCAGGAATAATCTGGCTAAACTGCAAAATGTCTTGCCTTTGTCTTGCATCAGGCATAATTTGTTTCTACATTAACGGTGTGTCATAAAATGGATTTTTACATACACTGGATCTGACAGGATACCGTCTTTCTAAAATAACTCTATGGTCACAACAAAAGTGCATGACAAAGTGACATTAACTTCACTTGTTGTGATCATGTAAACAAACGTTTTAACTACATTAATTTTTACATTCTAGCATTGTGTTGATTATCGCCCATTAGCATTCCATTGACTAATATTGTTTGATTTTGTCCGGCACGACTTTGACCCAGACTCATGCCGAGAGCACTTCCTGTTTCTGGGAACGGGTTCATTGGAACACAATGTCTGAGCACAGTAATGAAATACCTGCCTAATGTGTCCGGATCGACAAAGGTAGCAGAGAAAGGCTTCATTACACACACCAACAAATCAATGGCTCTGTACAAATGCACAACAGATCAAACGTGGACTATTGTTGCTGTTCTTGTCGATGCAGACATGTCCCATCACTGCGTCGTGCTGTTAAACCGATTCCCAATTTCAGGTAGACAGGAAGGTGTACCATAAGTGATTAATGGTTTTGTACCCGAGAGCATGTGCTGCTCCGGTTTTCACAACCGTGTCACGGATAAATGTTGTTTCGTTCAATGCATATCTCCATGTTATAGTAAATCAGCTGCCTAGTGGAGGGCGCATTTCAGTGACGAACAATGGGCTGAGTGCAACACAGGAATATCAACAAGTAAATACACATAGCTACCTATCTGTAATATCTGTAATATCTGTCATATCTTCAAATAATGAAAAAAAAATCCCACCTGCAGCCATGTATGATTAACTACATGGGGCAAAGAGCTCTCAAACAAAGGGACCTCTTTCAAATATTCAATGGTCTTCACCTTACATTGCGACACATGATTTTTGCTGAAGTTAATCTTTTCCCGATACAAAAAATCACAAAGCAACTATGTATTTTCAACAAGCAAAGGCACAAAGGTTTCCGTGCTCACAGAAAATTTCATAAATTTGTTTACACTTGTTGCCATCATGTACAGTACATCATGAGTTCTTGAAAATATGACACCATCTATTCAGACATTTGGGATAACAGAACAACAGGACATCGAAACAGCCATGAAGTTCACAGCAGCAAAAAATCAAGAAAAAATCATGTAACATACAACATGTGTCAAACATACTGACACGTCTGATTGCATCTGTGCATTCGCTCGCCAATAACTCAAAGGCATGTGCGATTCCCGAGGGCCATAAGAAGATTCTCATTTAACTGAGTCATTACTGCCTTCAGTCCGAGTAATAGAAATGTTCCATTACATTTCATGAGATAACTACTCTGCTAGACACACCGACACGTTGCTGTCAGTGTCATTGTTGAGGCATCCCAATGCGACCTCGCCTAATCCGCGCCACAGCCTCAATCTGATCACCAGGGCACTCAAGCAATCACCTATTAACCAACTAAGTAGAACCTCTGATGATCTGAGCACCTCCGAATGACAGTTTACGCGGCTGACACGAATGAATAGCGACGTCCCCGTCACTTGGCGAAATTACAACTAATGACCGAGCTATGCATTTCGCGAGCGAACATCCGCCCGCAGTTCCTAAATAGAAGCTGCACAGAATAATAAAAACAAGTGCCCGTCACTTTCCAAGTCCCCAGGGGAGGGGGCACAGCCGCATTCTGATAGATGTTCCCATTGGCTTTTACAAATCACACAACAATGCAAGGCCGTAGAGTGAGTGGATTATGCAACCGACCATAGATTCTATCCAGTCCAGACGACTCAAGCGCATGACTCTCATGGGCGATCAACATGTGATGACAAATTTAGCTCTGACATTTCATACTTACTTGCATAACAGCACTACGTTCTGAAATGTTATTGACATACGCACATATATGAGAGAGGGAGAGGTAGAGGGAGATGGAGAGCGAGAGGGAGAAGAGGGAGAGAGATACAGCGAAGTGATCAGGGGAAAGCAAGATCATTCCAATTGTAGTAAGTGATCAAAATGAATAAACTGGGATGGTATGTTCCTGAATGAATAAACTGGGATGGTATGTTCCTGAATGAATAAACTGTTATGGTATGTTCCTGAATGAATAAACTGTTATGGTATATTCCTGAATGAATAAACTGGGATGGTATGTTCCTGAATGAATAAACTGTTATGGTATGTTCCTGAATGAATAAACTGGGATGGTATGTTCCTGAATGAAAATGAACTGGGATGGTATGTTCCTGAATGAATAAACTGTTATGGTATATTCCTGAATGAATAAACTGGGATGGTATGTTCCTGAATGAATAAACTGTTATGGTATGTTCCTGAATGAATAAACTGTTATGGTATATTCCTGAATGAATAAACTGGGATGGTATGTTCCTGAATGAATAAACTGTTATGGTATGTTCCTGAATGAATAAACTGGGATGGTATGTTCCTGTGATGAGAAGAGAAGATGATTTTAAAGGTGGTACTGCCTACTGAGCATGAAGATGACGGATGACCTTCCTCTCTGTCACAATGACTCAACAACGCCAGCAGCCGCCTTGGGGAAAAGCACGCCATACATAAAGAACATCTATAATTCTTTCTTTTTTCAATCAGCATATTAAAAGACGGAGGCGGCTAACTCCATGAAACAAGTCCACCGCTGATTGGGCCAATTTGGGCCCACCCAACCAAGGAGCACATTGGCACCTTTATGAGAACTGACACAATACACATTCGAATTAACACAATTTACAAACATATGGCAGACAGAGCAGTAAGATAATGAAGTGTCACTGATGCAATAAACTGGACAAAAGTTAACAAGTGACAGCCTGCAGGGCAATTACTTCCCTACACTGACCAACTGACCCACCCCCTGGACCACTGACCACTGTCCACAACTCACCCACACTCATCTAATAGAAATTAATTAATATGCCAGACTGATTGATTAAGGAGCACATGGCAAGGGCATTTAGTTACTGGCATGCACAATGCACTGGTCACTGACTGGTCAGTCTTATGACATGTCTGACAGGTGTAGCCTCTGGCCAGTGTCAGCTGCAACACCTGAGTCCAGTCATTAAGGATGCCTGTACCACAGTGACCAGCCAAGCAGTATGATTGTTTTGTCAACCGAAGCATGTTGGATATAATTAATATCATCAAAACTGGAGTCTGCTCATTCCACAGGCTTGCTCATTCCACAGGCTTGCTCATTCCATGGGCTTGCTCATTCCACAGGCTTGCTACCACAGGTTATGGGAGGTAGAGAGGTAGTCTTCAAACGCAGCTCATAACAATGTAACCAACTGAGTTATAAATTGGTTTAATATAATTTTTATAATAATTTCATGATTCTACGCAGCTTCAACTAATTTGTTTCATCTTCATTGTTTCAACTTTGCCTATTTGTTACTTATGTTGTTCTATCTATAATGTATTACTTTTTAATAAATTTTAGCTTGATGGCTCCTTATTCCTCTTTAGTTAGGTGTCATTCATTGTCAGATAAAGATAAAATAGCATAACATAGATAAAATAGACTGGCAGCATTTTCACCACAAAAACAAATGGAAAGATGTATAATGGCACTTGCATGTTTATATCTTATTGTTTCATTTATATCTTATTTTATTTTAATATTGGTGTTTTAATATTAATTTATTCTAGAGCAGTCTATGTATTATACATGGCACTTTTAAATATCTTATTAGATTTCAGTGCAGTTTTGCTTTAAAAAAATTATATTATATATATATATTCTTATATATATATATTCTTTTTATTAAATATGTTTACTGTGTAAGCATGTTTTTTATAATACTGGTTACACATTATCAATCCTATATTTATGCGAACATAATTAATTTTATTCTGGATATATAAATAAAAAGTTATACTATTATTTTTATAATATAATCCCGAAAATGATGCATGTGTATTATGATATTTATTTTATTTAACAACAAACGTGCATTTCACTACTTACATTTAAAACACAACCATTGGAACTGAAGGACACAACCTACATGGAATAGATGCACTCAGCAGATCAGGTGCAGTAAATAGACAGTAGGAAGACTGGCAAACAAAACCCTATTGTTAAATATACAGTTGCTATGACATAACCTTCTCTTGCAGTATTTACAACCCATTGCGCCAGACAAAGAACAGACTTCATGGTCTGTCTTTGTCAGTCTTTGAAGAAGCACCTATCACACCCTTCCAGCTGAGACACAGGCAATATTGTCCGAATGCATCAAATATCAGTGACCACCCCACCCACTTACTGTCTACCTGGATGACTATCTCTCCAGAGACAGGCAGGTGCTTGCTTTGATCTCCATGTGTGGTCAGTCACTGGTCATCATTTGTCCAGTGAAAGTGTGCTTGTTCAAAGTGGCCCCGCCTAATGAAGCTAATCAGTGTATTCATGACACAGGGTTATTAAATGTTACCCCACCCCTAATGCAGATCACCAAGATGGAATAAAGCACCAGTTGTCTACTTCCTGAGGGAGGCTTCCTTAGGGAGACCCATTCCACTCTGCCTTCCTGCTTTCTGTTATCCATTCCCAAAGTTATCCATTCCCTAAGGTACTTTCTTTCAATACAATTGGCTTCTCTCACTTAGATAAGAATCACCACACAATTGTAATACTATTATATCCTGTATTACTGTCTATTCTCCCTAATTCTTCACATGCTGTTGAAATAACACCAGATTAAGGGCTACAATAAGAACCCCAATTGTAGCCCTTAATCTGGTGTTATTTCAACAGCATGTGAAGAATTAGGGAGAATAGACAGTAATACAGGATATAATAGTATTACCATTGTGTGGTGATTCTTATCTAAGTGAGAGAAATTCTTAAACCCCACCTCCCCTCTCAGTACACCTGATACTTCAGTGCTGTCTCTTCCTATTTAGCCACCTGCTGCTTTAAATGACCAATCACAAATTTCAGTTAATTTCCTGCATGTTCCTGATGTCATTATGTTCGCATAACAACACCGAGCCGAAAACCATTATCACCGCAGCCCCGGCATCAATATCAGGTAACCAAATTGCCAAGATTCATCCCCACTATGATGCAACAGTAATTTATTTCTCTATCACATTTCCTGAATTAGCTGGGCGAGCCTTGCTCCGTTTGTCTCTTACACATGATTACAGCATTATTGTGTCGTCATAATCACAATAATTTGTGTATGCACACAAAGGTACTGCTTAACATCGCCTCGCTATGACATCACCAGGCTGACATCATACTGTCTTCGAGGCCACATACGATGACGCTCCACTCGGAGCACCGAACCACAATGAAAATGATGACATCATGATTAACAGCTGATCCCTATGCAATTGATGGCATCTAAATATGATGATAACATCTCTGTTTCATTTTGTTTCCAGTACACACAATGGTGCGATCACATTGGGGTGTCTTGTGTGTGATAATGTCCCTGCATAATTACCAGCTTGACAACATGCTTCACTGACCGTGACGCCTGACCAGAAGGCGAATCCTTGTCTGGCGCCACCTGTCAATGGCCTCACTTTCAATCTGCCGCCAATCACAACTAAACAATAACACCTGAACTGAGTGTAGAGTGAATTAATCATTACCACAACTACGTTACTGTCTGGCTAATAGACTCACTAAACCACAGTTGTTTTGCCACACAGTTAATAGCATTTATGTTTTACTGTTGATAATAACAATTGCAAATTAAAGCTAAAGTTAAATTAAAGTGTCTCAGATATATAGTGCAAATAACTACATTACTATAACTTAATTACTGTATAATTTAATTGATTTAATTAAATGCATGCATGACATTTCAATTACTACTTTTTTTAGGTATTCTGAAGTAACTGCCAGTTGTATCACGCACATTAGTTGTTTAACAAAAATGTTAGAAATAATTTTAAATTAATATATTCTGTTTAAAGAAAAATGTTCAACTGGAAATATGGTTTTAAACATTTAGAATCCGCTGCATCTAATTAGCACATATTACTATTATATTTACCTCCCAAGCTAAGGTCTTATTACATTTCTTATTCTCAAAACTAGACAGTAAATAAAGTCCCATAATGACAACGAGGTAACATTTAACTTGATTAAAATTTTGCTAAGCAGCACATAAATTACTTGATTATCATTTCTGTCATGGCCAAACATTGGCTGTGCACAGGTCCTGGGGTCTTTATTGCTCGTCAAATTAAAAACGATTATATTACTAGAGATGCTGCACCAAGTTGGTGCATAACTGCACTGACCATATTGAAACTTGAGCTTTTTATCCACGCTTTCATGTCATATCTGTTCCAAAGATTCACTGAATTCTCTACCAGATTTATAATCTGCTCAAAGGGAGGCCTTAGAACAATCAGATTTAACCAAATTAATTTAGCCAGGCTAACCTCTGATTCCAGCTTAGCAGTACTTATTGACTGAGATAATCCTTCTTTGTTTTAGAGCAATTACTTGAATAGCTAATTAGATCAGGTAATTGCATTGTCACCAAGGTAATTAGGCCTAATGCCCTGCATCAAAGATGTCTCAGCCACTGATTGGATCACTGGCTTTACCTGTCTTTGAAACGTTGTGATGCCTGATTTTAACGCACATTTGTAGAAAATTAATTAAACTGCAAGAATCTATTTCTGGTGTGATCAATGGCTGTATGCCAGATGTGTCATTAAATTAATGTACCACATATGTAACAATGCTGCCAAATTCACAAACAGCAAGGATTAATTCAATTGTGTGGTAACATAATTTTCTCTGTACTGCTGCATGAAGACAGTAATGGGTACATCACATGCACCCGTGCTTGCCTGCATAATATTGCATTTTAAATGCTAAAAATATAACTATAAAAGAGGTGCTTTATAAATTTAAACACACAAAGCTACCTAACTAACAAAATCAACAAACCATCAGTAAAATATAATTTTTGGACAGCAATGCCACACGCAAATATACAGGGAATATACAGCAATGCCACACGCAAATATACATGGAATATACAGCAATGCCACACCCTAATATACAGGGAATATACAGCAATGCCACACCCTAATATACAGGGAATATACAGCAATGCCACACCCTAATATACAGGGAATATACAGCAATGCCACACCCTAATATACATGGAAAACCAGTACTGTGAGTGTCTGTGGAAATATGCCAGCAAGGATATGACGGAAAAAAACACCAAGGACATCTTGGAGAAATGCCAACATATCGTTATCAGGGAAGGGAAAAACAGATGTCATGACTATATTTATGACTAAATATATAAGGAGTGCTTACATTAGCAGACAAAGATGTCCACAACTCAATTGGGTGTCAATAGCAACTGTTTATTTAAAATCTTGTATAAAAACAACATCCATACAAAATGTGTCACTAAAGTGATACTTCATGTCTTAATATTTTAGAAACTACACAATTTGGCAATGAAATAAAATGTGCCAGTTTTACAACATAGCAGTCGCTGTAGGGTAATAAAAGTCAGAACAATAAATCTTCACCTTTTTCATCGGATGATTTATCAGTCTGCCAAATTCCCATTTTATTCGATTTCTGACAACAAATATACTACAGCAATAAAGGAAAATTTAAGAGAATTGGGGCATTTTAATTATACAAAACTCTGTTTCATTGAACCAGTGAAACGCGACCGGTTAACAAGAGGTCCACATCAATGTCTCGCCACGCTGGACTTAACTGTAACGCACGGTTAGTCAAAACAGCACCGATCCAGATTGGTGGCAAATTGAAATGGCGACGGTTTTATTGGAATGGCGCCAACTGCACATGACGTGAGAACAGAAAAATGTAATTGTGACAGTGTTAGGAAAATACTTTTTTTGCTTGCGAGATGAGCAGCAATATATCAGAAATGTTGTACGCTGGTTAATGTGGCTTGCCCATTTAGATGTGTTGTCAGTTCTGCTGCTGCTGTTTCAGTTATTCAATGACTCCACTTGATAGAATCACTTCGGGTTGGAGCAATTTGTTTTTATTAAGTGGCCAATTCACTCAAGTGCCACATTTGAATATAACGATTCGGAGTCCACTATATCTGCAGTAGATGAAAACTAGAAACTCTTAAACTGCTAGTTTCTACCTTTGCTATCCCCAAGCGGGAACACCACAATAGAGTGCTTGCGAGGTTAACACATATTACAAGATTAAGACTCCTCTTCAATGAGACAGCATCTTAGCCATGACAGATAATTTACGACAAATATTTACAACAAAAGTAAATCTAAACTTCTACCTGCTCCAAAGGCATTTGAAGACATGGATTTTAACCTGATGTGCATTCAACAAAAACAATGCACAATGTGGCTTTTGGAACGTTATAAAAAATCATGATTTATAGTGATATATAAGGACACATATCTGATTTGGTCTACCCTCCAAACTAAACAATATACACCCCCCTAACCTCACATCCTGCACTCCACCACAGTATCGCAGGCATGTTAAAACCACCGAGCCATCCCAACGTTCACTTACCTCATGATTATGCCCATCACGTAAACCAACATTGGCTGCTCTAACTAATGACAACTCAGTCACCCTTCACAACATTGCCACACCAACACTTCGCGACAATAAGTCGCCAACGTTTTTATGGCACTTCATTTCATGTCTAGACACCGTGGAGCTTCGCCGGACACTCGCAAGGAAACATGATTAAACATTAATTGGCTATCAATGTCTAGCCATTATGGGATCTGCAAAGCAGAACATAATTTCTTTTGTGGTGTTAAATATGCATACCGTTACCCACACGGCTTTCTATACAACTTTTATTTGGTGGGGCATGCATCGAAAGTGGCATTTCTGACATCTAGTAAAGATGCTTTTGTAAACCCAGGACAGGTGCGCTGAAGTAAGGTGTTCATTTTCATTATTGTGTATTCTCACCTAAAAATCATGGTCGTTTTGCGGCTAGTTATAGCTAACAAGCAATTCTTGTTACATGTTACTGAATCACTGAAATTTGAACCCATAAAAAATGGGCTAACAATTTTCCATTTCAAGCAATGCTGCATTAGTGTGGTTCTTTCCCTTTGTGTGGCGCCACTGGAAACAGATGCAGCTGTGCTACGTGTTTCTGTCAGGCAGTTTCCCAGAGTTGAAACAAATATTGGAACTAGGGCTTTCCTGGTTGCTGTGCACCAACTTTTTGGAATTCACTCCCTGTTAGTACTAGGTCAGTACGAAACATAATAAAATGTTACCCTTTATCTTTAATCATGTTTTCCCTCCGTAGCATATGTGGACAGCTTTAAAACTGCATATCGATTCTGAGATTGCCTACCCCTTTTGATGCACCTTTAGGCTTTGGTTTCTGGTGATTTAGGCACGAGATGAATGTTTGTGTTATTATTATAACAGAAACTTTAAAAAAATAACATTAAAATGTTTGTTAATGTTTTTGCTTGTGGGCAAACAATTAATATCCCATATCTTAAAATAATCTATATAAACAAATTAACTAAATGCCTAAATCACCTAGAATGAAAAAGACTGCGATGAAATATTGCAAATCTGATGAAAAATCATAACATTTGCATAGACGAAGGCAATCGGTTTAAGGTTAACTCTTACCATCCTACATAGGTTTATACACCTTGCAAAGTTCCCGATGAGATTAATGTCATTACAAAATTTCCTTCTATGGTAGTGACACTAGTGGACAATGGACACAGCTGTCACCAAACTTGCTCCCCCAACAGGGGGCACCACCAGAGCAGCCGTGGGAAACTAGCAGACAGTCAACAGTTAATCGGGTGTGAATGATACAGCCCAAGGCAGTGGGCGGTGGAGCAAACAGAGGAACCTTGACCACTGTCGAGTGTTCCGCTTGACCGATTCCTGTGTGAAATAGCCAATTACAGGCAATCTAATGTAACAGACTGACCACTGCTCACTAACAATGACCATGTGACCAAGTCCACCCTCAATTAGCTTGACCACCAGGAGTTGCACAATTCGGGAAATCCACTCGGCTGGAACAGGGAGGATTAGGTATGTCTGTCAACACTTTCCTTGTGACATCAGTGACAGTGACAGATGAGTGACCAAGTGGAACCCTAGCTGATGTAATCACCCCCTGTGAGTCACCTAGAGTGTGAAGAGGTGACACAGTGATGCAACATTCTGAAGGGTTACACAAGATCAGTGGCTAGATAAACACTTGGCAGGGAAAGGAACAAGAGAGGGCAATAGGAGCAAAAGAGGGACATAGGAGCAAGGGAGGGACACAGGAGCAAGGGAGGGAAATGGCCTTCAAGGGAAGGCAGCTCTTTCTGAGCTACTCCATCAACATCGTACATCGTACTTGTATTACGCATGTTCTCTCCCAATTGGATGACTAAAACTCAACAACATTTATATTAGTTTTTCACATAATTATTGTTTCAATGTATAAATACATAGCTATATGTCAGTGTCTGAAATTAGCAAAAAAAATTAACTGGCCCATATTTTTTTTTAACTGGCCCAGTTCTATTTTGAACCAGCCCAGGTGAGTTTGAACTGGCCCTCAAAAATGTATGAATGATAAGTAAACGTAATAAAGAAAAGTTTTTGCGCGTAAAATAAAAACAGACACTGCTTTAAATTAGAATAAATAATAATTTTATAAATATAAACCATACCAAATATTGTTGTTTATTTCTTATAAGTAGCAGACCAATAAAATAAAGTAATGAATTTAATAAACATTTCAATGTGAACTTTATTTGCAAAACATTTCGCGCACACTGCCACTGCCCTTGGCCTGGCATGGGCAAACATATATGCCATTCTCAATTCACTCCAAATCGAAGCCTCCAAAGGTTTACTTTCACAGCCAAATATCACATTAATCAGAATGTCTTGGCGCATTATATTGTCAATTGGAGTGTCTGCCTCTTTAGTATCACTAGTATGAAGTAAATTGGTGTAATATGCTTTAAAAAATGTCGAACTTTTAAGATTCTCGCAACTTCGCCTACCATCTTTGTTTTAGTATCTCCCTGGTGCTCCCAGGATACTGATGTCATTAAATGTGAATCATCCATCGATCTCTCGCTGGCAAGGAAGAAGTAGTTTGTCACAACTGCATCTTATATGGCATTAGCATAGATCAGTAAGTACTGTAATGTGGACTGATAACTTGTTCATTTTAGCTAACTGAATTGGCAGGAAGCACTTTGAATCGAAGGCCACCGATAAAAAGGCCTTAATTTCAAACACTGTATGTGTATGTATATATAGTGACATAATAATTATATTTATACTTTCAAAGATAAATCACTGCAATATCCAGAATTTTAATTACAACTATTTTTTTACCGTTTTACTAATAATAATAATGTATATAGCATCTGAATCCACTTAAAATCAATTCTCTTGGGCGCTTTACATAAAACTGCACAAGTTATTTATATATTTAGTTATGTCTTTTAGTAGTAGAATAAACATGTATCTTAGGTAGTGCACTGAGCGACTATTACTTGACTTCTGTGGGTAGGAATCATTCAGCCATGCTGCAATTACTGGGAAAAAACTACTCATACATATCATTCCATTCCATCACATGAATATGTTTTATTAGCGTGTATCTTGAGCTGTGCCTTTGTACGTAGGGTAACAATTATATATTATATGGTATATATCTTTAGGAAACTCTACATCTTTGCCATATCAATGTGTTATGATGCTGACATCTAGAGTGGAGAACTGGAAGTAGGTTCACCAGGCAGTTGAGAAACAAGATAAATAACACAAAATAAGTTACAAACAGAGCACATTCCTGGAGACGAGGCAGATGTTACAAATGATTATGTACCTGCCTCTCCAGTGCCTGTGTTTACAGATCTCTGTGCAACACCTGCCTTCATCCAAACTAAAAACCAAGCCATCTGGTTGGTAACAAGTTTTAAAATAAAATTACATAACTGCAGCCAGGAAATTGTCAATATTATTAATAACTGGTACGTACAATTACTCTTGATCTTGAAGTAATTAAGTGCTTATGAGAACAAAAGAAAAAGGTGGATAAAGGATTACCCGTAGCCATGTCTAATTTCCATGGTCTAATACTAATGTTGCAAAACAGGAATTAGGTATGAGCCAGAAATGTGTACATGTCTTTGTAATCAGCCATACCACCAACACTGTTCAAACTGGAATTTCCATTTCGAGCACACTAAAGTCTGTCTTACCACCTCTTAAATTTATTTATGCATTACTTTTTAAGTAGTTTATTATATATTTTTGTTATACAAAGAAACTTGAAGTTCTGTTACAATTACTAAAATGCATGAAATGCTACCCACAAAGATGGCCCTAATATGTAAATTGACCCTAAAATGTAAATGAGACACAATGCCTTCAACACCCCACCCCCACCACCCTTATCTAATCTACATTTATAACAAAAGTGTTCCAGCAAGTACAGTACAATTGCCCTAGGGCAGATTCTTATATAATGATCTAAGCCACCATTCCTTCTAAAACTGATTACTTTATTGCTGACATTAGTCCAGAGGGATTTCCGCCCACCAGGGCAGCTGCTGCCACCCTCTTCAATACCCTCCCCTCTAATCCATCATATCACCCTCATTGCTAATCCATTTTCAACTTCCAGTAAGCAATCTGTGTAAACCTCCTAATGGTGAAGGTAATGACTTCTTGATAGGTCAAATCATTATCCACTTGTTATGCCCGGCCCATAATCAACATGGCCAAGGGAAATATTCACAAGAATGTCAAGAAGTCATATACAAAAATCAGCGTAGTATTATCTTTTATGAATAAACGATAAGCATAAATGCAAACAAAATTGTTACATTTGCTGAAATCAGGGAGGCATACGTGTATAGTTATTTATTTGTGTAATTAATATGTAGGTATATCTTATAGGCAGCCATAGGTATGCATATATGTACATGGATGTGCTTGTGTACATATAGGTATACATATATATATATATATATATATATATATATGATTATTATATAATTATAATCTTATTACCTTTATTATTGCTATCATTTGTATTCTTAATTTTTAATCTATTTTCAAATGCTTGACTAAACCAGTGGTGGCTCCCATGATAGCGACATACTCAATATCTTAATGGGAGTCTCCGTGACCATTTATTTTTGTTAACTTTTGTTTATGTTGATTGTGTTACATTTACTTGGTCAAAATAAATGAGTCTGAGTCTAAATGCACTTAGAGAGGCAATGTCTAAAGACAACTATGAATAAATATATGGAAAAAAAATCCAGTAGACTTTACATTTTAATTAATTAATTAGTACTATAAAATGTTTAAAATGTGTTCTCAGTGGTAAAAAACACAAATAACATAGTTAACTGCTGGAATAACACAAACATACTTCCAATTAAAAACTTCAGCGATATCTGTTACAATGGGCACTTCAAATTTATTGGCTGGCCAATATATATTAATATTCCCCTGTGGGTCAAATTAGCATTTACACTGTTCTTATAATTAACAGACAGGGGAAGAAGAGTTCACCTATCCCTGGTGTTCTTCCCTGTGGAGCAACAGGATGGCTCCCTCCAAGCCTATCCCAAATTCCCAGGTGCCACCTATACACAAACAAATAGCCCTGTTTATGTGGCTGGCATGTGGTCACTCTGGCCATAAGAGCAGTCAGTGTCAGTATCCATGTCTGATGTTGACCAGTCAGTGATATCCTTCAGTGGTCATCTCTAGCAACTAAGTACAGACCAGCTGCAATAAAATCGCACACTCAACTGTGATACTGTCCCTTTTAATTAAACACCCAGGCCCCATTAATTAAATGCCCATTTTCACATAATAGCCCAGTGTAACATATGTTTCTAGTTTCCTGGCTAGAGTAAGGGGAAGTTCTCAAAGGTTCTCTTAAAATCAACACTACCAATTTAAGTTAACTATTTTTAGATTCTGTTTTTATTGACATAAATGTACAAAAATAAATACAATTCATAAAATTTATTCAGTGGAATGAACAAGCTTGGATGAAAAGGTAAGAAATAAGGTGTTGAATATGGTCCGAGAATAGTGAAAAGTCATTGAGTTTATCAGAAAAGGACATAAAAGCTGATTAGGACCAATCTTAGCTAATAATGATGGAAGAACGCACGGAGGAAGATTTCAATGTTGAGGAAATGAATACACTTACCAAGAGACAAAAAGAAGGACAACTGCATGATAAAATAAAGCGAAAACAAAATATTGGGAAAGGAAAGTTAATTAATCGAGCCAGAATAATTAATATCTTAGATATACTGGAAATTAGACACACAAACTTTCAGTCTTTTTACTGTTCACAGTTTATATTTTAACATTAGCAAAATCTGTACACAATTGCACATACAGGTTACTTTGTTTCTCCATACAATCCTACATTTATTTAAGATTCAATAATAAATTCAAAAGCATCTAAGCTATAATCCATACCCCAAACATTGTTTGCACCTGTAAGATGGTCTGCCATGTTGATCTTCTTTCAGATAAGTGTCCCCCACAAGCCAACAGCATATGCCCATATAGAGCTGATAATGGACTATGTAATGGCTTTATCTTAGGCATATCTCTGACTATGGCACAAGTTATGACCCTTTGGTGGTCTGCATGGTGCACTTGGACAAGCAATCTTACATCAATTTCCTTCCATAAATAACAGCAAATGAGGAACTTTAGGAGTGAAATTCGCGAGTTTCAGCAACATTTGCATAGCAGTAGATACCGAGAAAGTAGTAAAAGCAACATTAAAATGGCTTCAGACTTTCTATGTAATGTAAGTCGGCTTTCTCCTAATTTGTGTTAGGTTTCTGTCTTAGCCAGTGTGTGTGCATACATACGAGCGTGCAAGCGAATATAATATTAATTACATATAATATATTATATGTGTGTGTGTGAACATGAAAATAACATGGCCAGACAATTTGCTGAAACTGGAAACTTACACAAAAGTAAACTTTGCGTATACGTGGATATACACCGCTGTATGCATAATGCAAACAGCCACAGAGTACCATTTCACTGCATGTTGGTTAAAAAAAAGAAAGATCTACATCCTTGTTGAATAACTACAACACGTTACCTAAGTGAATACATGTCAGACACAGCCATACAACCCTTTTTACCACAGCGACACGGTACTCAATCAACTAAGCTGTTTCAAGCAGACACTTGGCGCCTTGTGCATGTAACATACATGACTTTGCGCGACTGTCGCGGCAGAGTGTGCCCAAGATTCACCATTGGCATCTATCGTCGTCATCTTTTAATAATGCCACCAGTTTTTATGTGCAACAATGTGTCAGGAAACGTTTGATGTGTATGTTCAGCCTCATATTTCATTTATTTAATCTTTAGCACCTTTGCGCCTGTTTATTACTTTCGTGCACACAATGCAGCATTAGTAATGATGACACGAAACAAACTGACTCACTGAAGTGTCGGCCACATCACCATGAGACATTGTTGCTATTATTACAAATAAACAAAGTGAAGACAGTGTGTTAACGGCCCCTCTTCAACTCATTTTTTTCATATCATTTCATAATCATTTAGCAAAAAAGTAAACTGACATAGTATCCAAAACAGAATGCCAGCTCGTTTGCAGGTTATTTTTTTTATTAAATCTGGTTAAAATTTGGCAAAGGGCAAAAATGGTTTGGCTTGATGGCATAAAGCTGTTCACGTTTACATAAGTTACCTGATATAATGGTCAGCCAATAAATTATGATTTTAGAAAAGTGCGCATTCTATTATTAAAATGTCTGTGCAAATGACGCTTTAAAAGTAATACTAATTTTCTAAGCAAACCACCTATGAAATTACGAAACTGACTTGCTCAAAATGTTTTCATTACACCTACAGACAAACAACAACTATGAACTATGCTCATTAGACATTTCTGTCAATTACTTAACCAATTTGCATGCACAGAACGCACACACAAGTGATTATTATCAAGAGCAAAGCGTCTGACGCTGAGTCCTTGAATGCGGCTAAAGACAGCATTCTAAACAACCCTCATTATCTCATTCTTAATGCACCAGCACATTCGTAATAATCAATATGGAACTGTGAGAGGAGAACAATGCCATATTGTCGCTCTCAGGTTGGTTGTCACTTTGCCGTAATCGGCTCTACATCTGAAAGCAAAATACTACCTAATTCGAGTAATCGAAGTGGAACGCGGGCAGTCATTGAGGAGGGGACGGGCAGGGCTCATCCAAGTGACACGGGCTGGCGTCCAGTCACGGCTTAGTCTTGTCACCATGTGCAGTGACCATGATGACATTGTGACAATGGTGATTGTGACACAGTAGCAACAGTGTGAAACAGATTATGTGATAAAACAGTCTGACCAATTGGCTTATAGGGATGGCACTGGTTGTTTCTACAGGGCAGTGAACCTTTGCATGTGAGTCACAACTCAAGAATACCCACAGGCCTTCAAACAATGAACTCAGTAGGCCAGAAAATCCTTGTCTCTAGAGGTGTTCATGTTAGTGGCTCCTGCAGGAAGCTGAGGGTGCCTCTTGTTAATTAAAGGCACCTGTGTGAAGGTATCCAACTAAGGATCAAAGTAAATTTTATTTTAACAAATGTATGCAATCTTTATTAAACCAACTATTCACATGCTACAGATTAGAACAGCAACAAACCTGATTAACGATGGATTAAATGAACCGGGGAGGGAGGCTTAAGATACTAATAACAGGATCTTCCATAGGGCTGGACGTAGATGTCAGAAAACAATGCATCTTGCTCCAACATTTCCGTCAATGTGCCTTATTTTCTCAAATATTTAATGTCAGCAATTGCTGGAGAAGAATTATTGTTGACTATCCCTTTTGGAAAAATAAGGATGAATCTGGGTAATGATAATTTTATTTATTTTGTCTATTTAGCAATTATAGACCATTTTTGAAGCGCCATGAACAATCTTGGATCTGGTGATATATAACAAATAAAATATATTATTATCACATGAAAATTTGTGTATCAACTTTTTTTAATCAACAGCTTTTTCATGAAAATTTGGCAACCTCACAAGCTACAATATTAGTTTAATTTCACCTTTAATTTTTTTATTTAAGCAACTGTTAAATGGTCCCTTAGCTATGTCAGAATAGCTGACAGCAATTTTAATGTCATTTCTTTTAGTCTAGTGACTGTATTCACAATCACCATGTGGCAGCACCAGTTATTGAAATTGTCAAAGAAATCATTCATGCTATATTACTGTACAGGATCTAAAAATTAGATCCGAATAAAGAATACTTTCATTAAGTAATAAATTATATATGTGAGTTTTGTTTGTTTTTGCTATTGTTGAGAACGATTTATATTATCAGCATGTACATTCTTCCATATGACCAAGATTTAAGTTAAGATTTGGTTGCTAGATCAAATAGCTAAACACTATAAACAATTATTAATATTTTATTTATCAAACAAGAAATGTCTGTCACCACAGAGTTGTAATATAACAATTACCGGTTTTAAGTTCAAACAAAACTGTTACCAGCACATATTTACATGCATGCATATGTAGGTGTATCTAAAAGTGTAGGTATTTTTTTTAATTAGCCAGTAATTTATAACATAACCCTCAATATGGCCAAGACAAGAAATCTGTATTTCAAAAAACAGAAACACAACTAGAATCTTTGAATGGATTGTCATTTCTTGGATTGTTGCTTTAGACAAGTTTCTTGAGAGATAAATAATATGTCAGCATTAACCCATAAAAGATGCATTCAATGCACTCTTTCAACTGTTCTTCACCCGCACAATAAACAAGCATCAAGTGCATCCATCTGGTGCAACAAAGATATATATCATGATACAACCAAAAATACAATATACTGCCGTAACGATGAGTCGGCACAAAAGGTATTTTCCTCAGAAAATGCAATCATCACTTGCAGTCGCCTTAGGCTGCACAGGCAGAGACAGCGCTTAGTGGCCAACCGACCACTGTGACATGACAGACTCCCATCTCAAATTGTGACAACCAACTCCTTGGAGATTTCTTACTACATACACTGCTAGTGTAATATCAGGCAGGATTCTGTCAAGTATTTATCAAACTGATCTGGTCGCAGTCCGGGAGACTGGCAGTTAATCCAAGTAAGCGATAGGCACATACAGAAGTGTCGATGCAGCCATTAAGTCTGCTCCCAGATCCATTATAGAGAAAGCCATGCGTGAGAATTATAGTAAATTCCCCAAAAGCACTAAATTGGCACTCTAACAGCTTGTAGATTTCTAACAGCTTGTAGATTTCTAACAGCTTGTAGATTTCATACGCTACTTGTAGTTATTTAAAATACAATCAAGTTTGAAGGATTGTCAATCCGTTGTGTTCCAATAATATTATACCTACAAAAATGTCAAATGTCAATCTGTAATTATTTGTGTATCCACCCAAGAATACATCTGATATTGCATTGATTTCAAAACGTTGCTAACAGTTAAAAGTAGACCCTAAAACTGGTCACGACTTAAACAGTTTCCCTGCATAAAATAAGTTTACCTTTTTCTAATTCAGTAAGTCTAATCATTTGGTATTCAACTTTTACTCTTGAAGCATGTCAATTGTTAAAATTAAATTACAACTAATATAATCTGCTCAAGTTCAAACATTAAACACACATAAATACAGAAAAAAATCAGTACCAATTCACAGAGGTACCAATATATTTGGGTAGAACGGATTAGGTACAATGTCACATGGATACCACACGTTTCAGGTACATAATAACCAAATGCTGGAGCTCCCAGATAGGGAGTGACCAAATGACTTGACCAGCAGACAGTACTAATGCATGACTTATTGTGTTGACACATCCATCAACAGCATGGACAGTTATGTACAGTTATCCAGTGGCCTGGCTAAAACAACACCCTCCCCCAGCCTGCAGCTAAATCTAAGGGGTAACAAGCCAGGGGACTTGTCAACATGAAAATTCCCATATCTGCCACAAGTAGCCCCCTCCCTGCTGGGATCCAAACAACCTCTTTTCCCTTCCTTTCACACCTCCAACCTCAACCCTGCCCACACCCTGTGGTTTACAGAGTCCAGTCACTAAACTTGACCAGATGTGCTGGGCGGTCTAGACTGACCATAGAGTTAATGAGCAGTACTGCCCACTATAAATTACACTGGTGGTCAAGACAATAACTTGACCACCCTCCCTGCTTTGTCTCATCTGATTAGCCTCATAATGCCATGACAGGGAGGTGGGAATATGTTCCCATGGCTGCCAGCCTACCCGGAACACTGGGATGGTAGGGTAAATAAGGGAGGGTAGGGTAAATAATGGATTTTTGGAAAACCTCTGCATTTGGCTGACCTCCTACGATGCAACGTCTGCATCTATTAATATTATTATTATTGATGTATATTTATTTAGACTTATTTTATTATTATTATTATTACAATGCTATATTGTAATATTTATTTTAAAATAATAACTATTATTAGTAGTATTTTAATGCATTTATTTGTTTGTTTATTTAGCAGTTCTAGACCAGGTTATACATTTTTAGCATACTTGGATCTGGTGCTACATCAAATAAAATTTATTAATATTATTAAAACTAGAAATTTCCAAAAATGAAGACAATATTTCTCACCTAATATCAATCTCAGAAAACCACAATACAGTTTGAGTTTTTACACTCATGGGTTAATAATGCTAATAATAAATAATTATTCTTATAAAGCGCAATATCTTTAGAGATCAAAGCACTTTAAGTAATAAATCAATGATAAAACTGTAAGTAATGTATAAAACAAGCGTCTACGAACACAATTAAATTAGCTGAAGAAAAAATATACACATATATAATTAATCAATTATTGTGAAACCAGGAAAGTAGATGATACTTAAATTTTTTTTTAAATGTCAATAATATTAGACCGTTACATTACTTAACAACTTAAACACTTCCACCGTCCAGCATTTCTCATCATGTGCAAGCTGTGTCCTATGCCTGATGATTGGCAATCATGTTGCCTTGTTGTGTGATTGATCATTTCAAGAACAAACGATCCCTAGTGTGCTCGTCTAAAAACGCATGACGTCTTTATGTCGCCCGCCGCACTCTGCCACTAAAGGATGGCGACGAAAACACGCAGGCTGTCGCTGTTCTGAGACTGACTGGTGCTTCGCCAAGGTCTCAAGGGAAATGAGACGACATGACAGAAGCCTCGAACTGACCGTTATGACACGTCTTGTCGCATCGTGTCGCGACAGGAATATGCTACATGTTAGCATTGGTGCTCGTCTTCATTTGAAACATCACCGAAACAAATACAATTGTCCGCAGACTCAGTATGGTCAGACTTCAGAGGCATCCCTCTTTTATCAATGAAATATTTGCTAGCACAGGCAGAAGGCAAGCTGAACTGAGTCTGCTGAACTAGATCATCAGATATCACTGGTGGATTCCATCTATATCAATCCCCATCGACAGAAAAGTATTAAATTTTATTGCTTTACCTTAAAGGTGCTTAATCAATTCGATTTTTCTGCTAGTCTCATTTCAAGCTAATTTTGTGAAAAACCAAACCTACTACCTGGTAGTATCCACTGCAACATGCTAGCTCATTTGTGCAACTTTTGTTTTTAATGACATATATATATATATATATATATATATATATATATATATATATATATATATATATATATATATATATATTTAATTAGTTGACCTTTAAATTTATTGTAGTAACTCAGTCTTACATATGGATTTTATATGTATAATTATTTTTTATTTCATGCATTTTACATAAAGTGCAACAACCATCAAGGAAACTGTGCGACATTGTACATACACATGCATTTAGTAATATTTAGTTATTATTTTGTATCACCAGCCACAACTGGATGCTAGGTCTTTCTCTTTTTGTCTTTTGTGTGACTCGTATGTGTTCAAAGCATCTCGGACAGGAAATATTGTATTCTTTCCGAGAAACGGAACATAAAAAATCTGCTCAGATCTTGGATAAGACAGCAGCTCCACATGCGCCCAGACATGAAATTTTACAATTATACTAGACTTGTGGGTACGCGCAGATGGTCCCTAAATATGGTTATTGCCCCCTGGGCACAATGTTGATTCACCCTGGTGTGCATGAGAAGTCACCCATTCCTGGTGGGGTTATTCACCAGGTGGCATTACTGGACCATATTCACCCATGGCTCTAATGCCCCTTAGGGGCCAATCAACCTGCCACTGGAAACACAGCTCAAATTGTTGATAATGTGGGAATAGCTCATCATGTCACTGAAAGTAAATTGTTATTCAATCTTTTGATTACCAAAGTAAAAATAAAGTTATTGTAAAAAAAATTATTTTACAAACAATTCTTCAGCAACTGTAATCTGCTACACTGGCTGTGTTAGCTAGTGACATAAAATAAAAATGTTGAGGATTATGTAGCACCAGTTGAAACTACTTGTAATAAAAGGATGTAAACATGTGTTTATTAATTATTAATAAGGGTTAATAATGCCTAAATTCCATAATAAAATATTAGCATAATTTCTAGAATAATGCCAATCTGCGCAACAAAAAGTTTACCATTTATGAAAAACACTTTTCACAACCTGTAAATATTTAAAAGTGAAAAAAGAAATCATGCCTTTTGACTGCATCACAATAATTAATGAATCTTTGTGCATCCAATAACTTTATGAAGTATGAGATAAAGTGGAAGTTTCATACTGACAATATGTCTTTCTAAGACAAATAGCAACCAGCACTAGTTGCTAGGAGTTGCGTGTTTTCTAAAGCATACTGATCAACTGAATGTCTATGGCATCTCACACTTAGGGTGGCAAGGTCACATTCTCTTGCAACACATGTCATTTATTATTAATTATCAACAAATCAACTCATGGTCAGTGAATACAACATTCATGTGGAGAAAAACAGTCAAACCAACGGTGCACGGACACTTAATGATGTCATGAAATCACTGGTAGCCATATCATAGCTTGATTATAATCACCACTCCATCTTATCCTACTGCATAATATCCAACAATAACCCTGCCCCAGCCAGCAACAGACCCACCTGATATACCCCCTCCCAGGGGTAGACTGCCCATGGATCACTACCCAGAAGTCACATTTGTTTTATAGCCAATATCCATTTCCAGATACAGCAGTTTCATGGGGGATCATTTCCCATGACGCCACCTGCACTTAACACGTAATGATGTCCGCCATAAACATAAATGGGGCTTGACCAATAAAGAATAAGACAATGCCAGGTTTCTGCATAAAACCCACCATGCGATACCATTGATGATTGTCCCTATAAAGAAACCATAACGTTCACTGATACGCATTTATGGTGATATAACATTTGACCGTTACTTTTTATGGGACACCTCATCTGTTGCATATATATATATAAGGAACACCTCATGTGTAGCATATTCCCCTCTGGTCATTCCAACACAAATGCCAGTGTTTGTCAATCAAGATAGCTGACTGTAATTCAATACTTCCAAGGTACTTGGACAACAGGTGGCACCACTTGAAACCACACAATATTGACCAACTAGGAATCTCATGTTTTTGTGCAGCATGACAGCTGGTTGAGATCTTGTTCCAAATGCACATAACAAACTGGGGTCCCAAACTGGAACAAAAATCCCTAAAATAGGTGTTTTGCTATTGCTGTATTTAAACCCAACATGGTAAACCTTCACTAGTTATTACCTACTGACATTAACTGAACAACTTTAAATATTATTATTACATTATTTTTACCTGGTCAATTTTGTTACTAAAATAACAAACAATTTAACTGAACATGTTTACTTACTAAATCATACATTGTCTAACACATTACTCTTGAGTGCCAAATAAACGTATAGGTCAAATAACAGTATAGGGTGGCAAATCGGTAAAATTTAATAATAGTATAGTGCTGAATAACAGTATAGGGGGGCAAATTGTTCAAAACAAATAACAGTACAGTGCTGAATAACAGCATAGGGGGGCAAATTGTTCAAAACAAATAATAGTACAGTACGAAAAAAGTCAATGGTATATTTGTCTTTTTAGCGCCGTAAGCGTAGCGATTTTTTACTCGACGAGAAGCCAAGGCGTCCCTAGAAAACTACGCGGACCACCATGTATTTTGTTTTTTTTCCTGTTTAATGTGCATATAAACTTTACTTTGTGCATATTCGCATCACCGCAGATATAGTAATCACATTTTATATCTATGAAAAACCGGGGAATTTTCCTTTTTAAATGGACATTTTATTGAATTAAATACGAAAGCCAATTTCAGGGGAAACCGCCGCCATCCGGTTACAACCGGTTTGAGGCGCTGCGCACGGCGGCCATTTACGGTCGGTTTACGCGGTGATAATGGCGTTTTAACTAATAATATACCATGTCGAGCTCCCGAGAACTAAGGATTCTGACCGATTCATCTAACCATGGAAATCTAACGGATTGAGAGCGATTGCTCTCTTAAAAATGATACCCTGCACAATTTGCCACGATTATCGGAGAATATAGGCTGGCACAAATGTTTAAATTTAATAATAGTATAGAGCCAAATAAGGTGCATATAGGGTGGTATTTTTCATCAAATAAATATGCATATAGTGACGCTTATTCGGCACTCAAGAGTACTAATTAACTGTCTCAATAAAAAATTTCAAATGTCACAGAAAACAAGCCATAATCTAACACAAGCCTCTAAGTAAAAACTAGAAACGGAACTTATATTAATAATATACAGAGTACTTTGGCATAAACTGGTGGGAATCAGTCCCAGAAACAAGTTTATAGCAATGAGAGAACGGCAATAAACTACTAATTGTTATTTGTCACAAAGGAACAATTACTACATCTCCGAATGGGTGACAATGTGGGATGTATGCAAATCTTTACATTCACCATATCCCTAAGGGGGCCGTTACCCCTTTACTGGCAGACTATTATTTCGATACACACCCATATTGAAGTGGCCAATTGTCATTACCAAGTTGAGATAATCACCTAAGTAGGTCTGGCAGGAAATCTTTATTACACTAAATAAATCAGCACGACCATATCAATAAATGATGCTAATCTTATGAGATTTTTGAAGCAAAATTAAGTCACTTCGCTATTACTGAGTATTAGCATGTCAGCTCATTAACACTTAGCTAATTCAATGAAACACTGTTTTAGGTAGATATAAAACATGATGTTCAATTTGAACAAAATACTAGCATGCTTACAACTTAAACTGAACATATATATATATATATATTATATATATATATATATATATATACATATATATATATGTGTGTGTGTATATATATATATATATATATATATATTCGTTAACGTCTCATTGTCTTCAGAAGAAGTTTAATTTCCTTTGTAACTTCTAAATGCACCCCTCAAAACCTTCTAATCTATGACCTTCTCACAAACACCCTGGCAACACCCGCCCCATCCAAACATGTTCACAGCAGGAGAATCCAAGGTAAATATTTAAAACTTTCAACAGAAAATCTAGAAGGGAAATAGGCACAAACCAACAAACACTGTACTAGGCACCAGCTTCCCTTCCAGTTGTCTAATTAATTACACATTGATAAGTAAGCTACTGACCATCCCAGTTGACCACTTACTGACCAACCAGTATACACAGTGACCACAGCTGCTATTGGTCTGTTCAACCCCACTGTCCAAAGACAACAAATACAATCTTACAGTAACACCCCCTCACTCAGTACCCTATGGGGTTACTGTCCTGCAATATGTAACAACTGAGATAGCATCATCACTGGATGCTTAAGCCAGCCATCTGTTTTATAATACAGATAACAATTAGGAGAATCCCCTGCATCAGATGATGCCCTTCACTACCCCAATAAACCAATGCTTTTAAGTTTAACACAAGGCATGTGTTCTGTTGCTAGCAGATCAAGGCAGGGCATATTCCTTCAAGTTCAAGGCAGAATATTTTTCTCACTTAAATAATATTGGTTTTCGTCCCAATAAAAAATTTGCTAAATTAATTTAGCCTACACAATACAATAAAAGCTGCAACAATCATTTATACTTAATAAGTTTTAATCTCAGTGCGTAACTACCTATCAGATATCTCATGTGAATTAATAATGTTTGAACACACTGGCATTTGATGGTGTTAAAATAAAGTTTTATTATTATTTATTATAAGAGTGGGTTACTACGAATAATCATTGGACTCCCAATAAGCCAATGGTTTCATTGATCACTAGCATCTAGGTTTTCTGCTTTTGGTGGCAATCTTGTTAAGTATACCTCCATGTAGATTGTAATGGCACATACATGCATGCCAGTTTTTCCCATTTTTACATAAACGATCACTGTCATTACTGACTACTATCTAGATGTTCCACACGAAACATTATTCCCAAAATAATTGTTATGACACACCTCTGCCAATGTATACAATTCTCAATTGTTGGTAGTGGTACCGTGGTAGTCAGAATCTGCCGAAATATTGTAAAATGGGAAAACATGGATATGTAACAGATAATATGCAATAAAACCCGCCCATGTCATTATCTTAAGGATGAAAAGCAGCAATAGAATGTGAAAATTCCCTCATTCTGCTTGGTACATCCTTGATAGCCAGGCTGTATTAAGTGACCCTTGGGATTAAGAGCTCTTCAACAGATCTGGCTGACCACAAAATGACCAGTACCAGGACTCCCCAGGGTTGAAACAAAACACCCTCAAAGACATTGCTAACTTGGCTATGTTTGTCCACTTCCTCCCCTGCTGACAATTACAGCTAATCACTGGCTAGTAACACATTCTATCTCCCCCTTCACACCAGCTAACATTCCTTAACCAGACAGACATCATATCTCGGAACCCAGGGTCTTTAAACATCTGTCAATAAAGGCTAAATGCTTATCAGAAAGCAACAATTATTCCCTCCTACATAAGCATCATGAAATGTCACACTACAGATTGTTTTCATAGACATACATGGGTATCAATCATGTGTATAAATAAAAATGACAGCTGTATTACTTTTGGTTAATGCCATTATTGGAAAAATCTCCATGAAAAAAGATTCTTTGTAATTACACTTACATACCCATAATGCATTAGACCAAGTAAACATAACATTATAATTTTATGACATGTATACTTGTTAAAATGCACTGTCTATGCATCAAAACGCTATCTCTAGGTTTCCAATAATATAATAAAATAATAAAATCATGAAACAAAATCACCAGCTCTTCCATCCCTTACCATGAACAGAGAAGTACTTTATCTTAATGTAAAACTGTAGTTTTGTTTTATTATTTTTTATTAATATTTAATATAATTGTTACTTTCCTCTTTATCCTTGAAGTTCAGATGAGACTGGAACCGATAATCGCGGTCAATTTTGTTTCCCTCTTCTCCTATTTTATTCTGGATTTACAACGCTTTTCAAATAAAAATTTTATTATTATCATTATTAATAAAATAGTGATCTTCACCCAGGAGGAACTACTCCACAACCATCATAGTCCTTGAAGATCCAGCACCTTGGACTCACAAACTACAGCCATGACTGAGTCAGCTTGATAGGACCACATTGTCAACACAGCCCTGTGGAGGCTGAGCTCATCAGTGGTGACTCATTCACTGTTTAGCAGTGCACCAAACAAGCACATTGTAGCAGGACCTGCTTATGCAGATCAATATCAGAAATGTGCTGGAAATGTAAACTATCTAGCAATCGGTGATTTTAGTCCAGATTTTCGGCTCATTGAGTGCAACAAAAAGGCAGTAGTAGCAAAATATGTTGACACATTGTGGAGTAAATATCAAGTTAAATCATCAGAGATATGATGTTATATTAAGGGATGATGTCAAAAGATTCATGTGTGACACTATACAAAACCGTTGTCAGACCTCCCTCCCCCCTCCACCCTACCCTCCCTCCCCTACCCCCACTACATGAAACTATGAATTACCAAAATTATGCATGTTGGTGACACCATCCAAGAATAGGGGACTGGTTATTTTACTAGTAATATTTAAAATTTACTAGGAGGTGGGTCACATTTCTTAATCTCTACCTCAGCATGAAGGAGGTTTATTTGCAAACCAAGGCAATCAATACATTTCAAAGTGCAGATGAACAAGGAGTATGTATTTTCAACACACTTGCGCATGTACGCATGCACACACACATGCACGCATGCTCGCACACACACACACACAAAGAACAATCAAGTACTCAATGGCGAAAGCCATGCCTAATTCTCACAGCAACAAGCCAATATGTTTTATCTACCCGGCTGATTTAGTACAACAACATAATCAACGCCTTATTAAAAAAACAGCCAAATGGCAACTTTTCACCAATGTCTCATTTCACTACCGTAAGCTGTCATTTCCTGCCATGATCCAGACAAAAGCTTCGGAATCTGCCCATTGATGGAGTTTTACGGTAACACAAACGTGACAGCGTTGTGTGGGTATTAATCAGAATATACATGCCGCATCTAGATTCGAGCCCGAGTCAAAGAACTAATCCTGCACACAAATAAAAGTGTCAACCAAACATTGATTTAAAAGATCATTATCATACAAATAATCTGGCCGAGAAACCGTCAACCACATTGCCAGGATTTAGAGTTAATTTTGTGCAAGCCCGTCTGTCTCTCTTTGCCTTACTTAATTCTGTCTTGTCACGTAACCTCATGTTTTTCTGCCATTCACACAAAGATTGGCCTCCAAAAGACACGAGTCGATCAGACAATGTAAAATTTGCTAATATCTTCATATGAAACATTTGTCAGGTTTGCATGATTTTTTATAATATCAACCAACCATAAAACTATTTTTAATAATTACTATTATTATACATTTAATCAAAATATTAACTTTGTTGTTTGTTCTGTTTTTTTTCCATATTTGTAATTTGCGTATTTAAGGCATTTCATATGGGCAGATTGTTTAGCAGAGTGATTTTAAATCTTTTGAGCTACGGGGTATATAAACTAGGTGTCAAGACAAAGTTAAAAAAAGAAGTTTTGGTGGTCTGACATTCTGTACTGTATATCAATTGAATATTAAGTTGAAATTTAACTGAATAAACAAACACCTCAACTGACTGTGTTTACAAGGAACACCACTAAGTGAGCATCACTGAGCTGTTGTCCAGTGGGCAACAGCTTGGACATGACACTCTACTGGTGGACAGAGGAGATGACCATAATTGGTCATTACACAGCCATTAGTCACCATAGAGTGGTCAGTGTGTATTGCACAGACAAGTGGTCAGAGGGTCAATTTAGAGGGCTATGATGAGGAGCAAATTCCACTTTAGTAGTGCTTTGGTAGCCTTATCACATGGTAGACACACATGCAGTGCCAATGTGCATGCATGTAAATATATTATTAACTTTTAATTTGGCTGAAAACCTTTTGAAATGTTAGGGCAGACATGAGAAGTATAACAGAATTTGACAACTATGACCAATGCTGCATCATAAAAAACAAACTGAACATTGGAAAGCAATGCTAATAATTGATTATTTTAGAAACAAAAAATGTGCATAGTAAAACAAAGGCACCTCAATCTTTAAATTACAGCATATACATTCAATTACTTCCCGTAGCTAAAATTAAAGATCTACACTAAACAATTTCCTGTTCATTTAGGATCATGTGTATTAGACAAGTTCCATAGTTTCATAAACTAAAAATATGTATAACCTCAGGTAACTGGCAACATTTGTGTGAATTGCTACTTGTGTGAATTACATTAAGAACTGATTACAATTAACCAAGGACATGGAAAAGATAACACGTTTTTCAAACAAAATGCATTGCCTATTGATAACACATCTGAGCTGTGTCTTGCATTACCTGCTCATGGATGAACAGGTTTTAATATACATTGAAACAAATTAGCAAACTGATTGATAACGAAAACACTGGAAGTTGGACATGAATGTCCAGGCACACTGTATGTACTATGTATAGGCCCCTGGAAATCTAGGCACCTATGAAGATCATGATAGCCCTGACAGCTCAACGAGAATGTACCTGTTGCTCTTCCTGGCAATCAGAATAAAATAGGACATCTAGTAGGAAGATGGCATTGCAAGTGGAATCCACTTGTTCTTACGGAAGGCCACAGAAAGTCACATTCAATTACATGTACCTCAATTTAAGACAACCGATGCTTGATTCATGACTAACAGGTACTGGTTTGTATCCCAGGAAGTACATCTTTGATGAGACACTAAAAGACTATAATTCTACCTGGTGTCTTTGTCACTGTCAAGGGCAGTAAAAGATTGCACACAGGGGTCAAATGTGTATTTCGCTATTCAACCTCTAATATACCAAAAACATGGTGCAAAAATACTCTGAATAGCTGCACCTAACCAGACGAAGGAATCATAATTCTCCTACATGTAAACATAGAGCTCATTCTACTGTATACGCAGCATACTTTTAGAGCCTAGTTCTTAAAAGCGCGGTATCCATTCCTTCAGACTGTTCAAAGTGCTTTACCCTTCAACTCTTACTCATATACCTGACATATGCAAGAAACATCCAACAAGACTATTTTCATACGTGTGAAGTTATCTATTCCACTGGTCTTGTACACTGGACCAAATGCTACAGGTTACTCCCAACACAACACTAGATGTCAGCACACATCCAATCAGAAGGCTCCTGATCAACACTTCGCGGCTGCATTATAAATAGCACCAGAGCTCTCAGAGCCTTGACAATTATGTTAAGCAATGAGTCATGCTGAAGCAGAAACTCTCTCTCTCTCTCTCTCTCTCTCTCTCTCTCTCTCTCTCTCTCTCTCTCTCTCTCTCTCTCTCTCTCTCTCTCTCTCTCTCTCTCTCTCTCTCTCTCTCTCTCTCTCTCTCTCTCTCTCTCTCTCTCTCTCTCTCTCTCTCTCTCTCTCTCTCTCTCTCTCTCGCCCTGCTGATTACGATGTCTGCCCAGTCATTTGTTTTTCGTACTTCCACAATGCTAACTGTTATTCCTCGATAATTTTCCTTTGAAAACGTAAATGCACCAAGTCACACTTGCACGTGAACTTGGGACAAATTGTGGAGACCACCTAGCGTCATTAAATCTACTAACAGCAACAGTGTGTGGTTTTTCAGAAAGTGCAACATGAGATAAGCAAATCAATGTCAGTTGAGTGACCACAACCATTGATATAGGATGATGCCACCAAGTCTGTTTTGTGGCTTTGTATCCCAACAGAGCCAGTGTTCGAAATTAAGGCCTTTTTATCGGCAGCCGCCGATTCACTCGTGCACACACGCATGCACGCAATCACCCACATACACATACTCTTATTCACATGATTTCAAAAAGATTAGCATTTATTTAAGCACATTAAAGGTCCTTCTTCGTTAAATTTTTTTGCTTGACTTGTTTTAAACTCCCTCCTCAGTTGATTTAGCCCATCACAAATCAGTTTCACTGACATTAAAATTTGTAGCATGTCAATAGTTTAAGTATTGTACGCAGATGGTTTAATTAAAGAGTGCATATTGTGTTAAAATCACCCCAAAAAGTTTTCTTTGATTGTTAGATCATGCAACACACAAAAATATTAATAGCCTTTTGCCATAGCATATAGAGCAGAACCACTGCCATTTTTTGCTGAATTCTGACCGGATCCTGTCAAAAATAATTTAATAGTTTGCCCAATGATTTCATCAAACTAAACAAGACAGTTGCACAAACAGGCTAGCACGTCATAATGTATAATAGATAGGTTAAATTTTTTTACAAAATGACTCTGAAACGAGTAAATAAATTGAATTGATGAAAGACCTTTAATAGCAATCAAGGTAATTACTTTCTGGTTCCCCATACAGCCAGCATGGCTTTAAAATCAGTATTGCATTAACAATTTATGGCCTACTAATAATGACCATTACCACTCCATAACATTCGGCATCAATAATTCGGGCACAACCTAAATACCGTTGTCAATTTATGTCGATTCATTCACATATGTGCAGCAGCGTAAGAAACAGCGAACTAGTTCATGATAAGCCAACTGTTGTTAGTAACAAATCGATATTCCAACGAATGTTTTGCTTACAACAGCATGTGCTGAACAAAGCAGCATACTGATTTATGTTACGATACCATCAACAGTGATAGCCTATATGGCTTGCTGGGCTGCTGGTGCAGAGAATAGAGGGCATCCATGACAGTAGGAGTAATGCTTTGTCATTCACATTACTGGCTCATATGCACACTCATATTACAGCAGTAGAAACTGCAGCTTCAGGGCCAGCAACGAAACACACAACAGGGCTTCATAGTCAAAATAATCAGGGACCAGGATTTTCTGTTAACTTTTTGGACACCTGTTATAACAAATAATTTATCCATGGCGAAGAAAATGCACAACGACCCAAGTAAATGCACAACAGGACATAATTGTCAAAATAAAACTAGACCAGGATTTTATATCTACAGGTACTTGAGGTCTCTTATACAACTGAGATTTGTGCAGGATCGGGAAACAAAGGAGACTCACTTAAGACTTCATTTGTCAAAGAGAATAACAATTGTAAAAATCGCAAAAACGAGAAATATTATAAATCTGTTTTCAATTCTGCAGGATAACATAATTTTGGAACTCTTCTCAACAATAGGTGTTCTAATAACAACCACTGACAGAATGTCAAATTAGAAGCCATTGAGAATTCTGAAGTCTTCTCCCAAACACAGAGCCATAGATGAAGAGCTTTAGTAACGAAGTATCCATGAATAAATTACTCAGAGTAGAATATTATCAAGAATGCATTTTTTCACAGAACACAAGCAATTACTCTCACTCCCTAGCACTCCAATTCACTCGCCTTGTTTTCCAAACATGAAGTACTGTGACATGCATAGATGATACTGTTCACTAACAACATACGAGTCATTCAAAATTTCCATACTAATTCCACATTTTTATTTCATCCAATTTTGCACACCCATCCTCGCCAAACTTCTTTCACCATCCTGATGCAATCAACATTTTACATGACACAACTCATCAGTTTTGTCAAAATTCCAAGAGACTCAAAGGAACAGGGAGATGAAAATAGACATAGTTGTGTTTGATGTGGCAGCCAACAATACAAGCTGACAACTTTATCAGATCAACTGAAATTCAACCTATGACATATGTTTAGCGTGAACACAGGGTGCATTAAATATATCAGGTAGATGGAATCCATATATACCACCTTATACAAAGAAGAAATGACCAACTTAGAGGTATTGTAAACTAGAAGAAATGACCAACCTAGAGGTACAGTAAGTCTGATAAAGACAGCTAGAAGCCACCGAAGCGCAACAAACAAATTGCTTGTGAGGTACAAGAAAAACATTAAAATAAATGAAGATGTACTCACGCAAGTGGCTCGTCTGTGAATGCTGTCAGTTCTGGCAGACTTGGGGTGTCGTCAGCCTCTTGCTCGCTACGGTTATTTGTGAACATCTGGTACACAAAGTTGCGGAACACACCATCTGTCTGCTCACAGACATTCTGTTCGGTGTCTGGCGTGAGGTCCTCCGAATGTTCATCCTTCAGAATCATGTGGGGTGTCCGTGGAGGATCGAAGGGATCATTGGGATCGTTCGGGTCTAGAGATGCCATTCTGACCGACTGTTGGCTCAGAGCTCTTGACCAATTCAAAGTGCAGGTTGGTGCGAGTCTCCGCTGTTGCTGGGGTGCAGTGGATCAAACTGAAACATAGATTTGATGTATTTGTTAAAGTCACAAACTTTACACAAAATCACTAACCCTTTCATAGTCAATTTTGTATCAAAAAAGCAAACCGTTGTGACTGTTTTACATACACACAGTGAACTGTCTATTACTTTTGTACATACACGTCGTGAATTTCCACTGCAAAATGGCATTTTAACCGTGGCATCGATTTATATGCCATTTATTGTATTACACCTGCTGTATCAGAGGCATCCAACCATATGCCAGCAATGTTTACAGTAGGAATAAACGCTCTTTTTTGCTCCAAATTATTGCAAGTTGTCACGGTTTCTGAGCAACAACAATGGCCAAAACAAATGGTGATGGAGACATTTGTTTTACTGCTTCGTTTGAGACCAAACATTATGATGAATTTTATTGATTTTATGCTAGTCAGCATAAACAAATGTTATCATAAGGCTATCATAACCCCAAGCAATTCACACAGGGATGAAGGCATTGAAGACGAATTTAGACACCTCTGACTTCGTGTTTGACCGGAGTCAACAATGTTTGATTACATGATGTGTTCAACGTATAAAATTAAAGTACCTAAACTTAGACCCAAATTATATGTGGAATATCAATGTTGCAGACACCTTGATAATACTGCGTTTTTGGATTCAATCATTTTGTATAGACACCTCTAAATAATGTAAAAACAACAGGACAAATTGTCTTCACTGCTTTTTAGTGATATTGTTAGCTTTTGTTGATATTCATGATAGCTGTTCATTCAGTAACTGATGCACACTAGTCACAGTGATTCAGACGGATATTGTAACATGTGCAAATATTGCTATAACTCCAAGAAATTGGCATTTATCTCAGTATACTGCGTTTGTTTTGTTTTTGTGTATATTTTATTGTTGCTTGGCAACTGTCATGTATTTTCATTACAAAATTGTGCTTGGTTGGATGACTCATTCATTCAGCTTTCAGAAAATGTACACTTTTATTAGTCTACTTCTTACTGTTGTACTGGGTTATTACATTATCAATCATGCAGGAAATCTTCTATGCATGGTAATAGAATATCGAATCCAAATGAAGAATACGCTCAAAGCAAACTTAGTTACAGCAATTTGGGTCTGAAAGGGTTAAATACTCATAACAGAAAGTAAATTGACCCCACAATTGCAGTAAACTGATACATCCTAGTGAAACACAGTCTGGCTACTGCAAAGCCTGTTGATGAGTATCAATTAAATCTGCTTCCTCAACTGATTTTAGCCTATTGCAAATACAGTTCAAAGATGTCCAAATATGTAGTGTGTGATTAGTTTATGTAACATCCGCAGTCGATTTAATAAAAAAAATGCCTATTTTAAAAAATCATCGAAAGAATTGACTTTAGTTGTTAGATCAGGTAGGGATCAAAATAGTGGATATCCAAAATGGTAAGCACTGTGTGTGTCAATGCTGATCATGGGCGTGACTTCCGTCTTCTCGCCGATCACATGACAAAGTTGAGAAATTTCACCAAGGACGAAAGTGTGATTTTTCAGCAATTCTATTTTCACTTCAGTTAATGCTTGAACAAGCATTAACTAATTTAATAGTTTGTCTGATGATTTCACAAAAACTATATACAAAAGTCACACAAACAAGTTAGCATGTTGCAGTGGAAACTACGTAGGTTTGTTTTTTTGCAAAATTAATTTGAAATGAGACTAGCAAAAAAATGTAATTGATTAAGCACCTTTAATTGTAACACTAGTCCACCTGAATTAGAAACAACTAGTGCAAGTAACCACAATGTCCACTGAGGCAGGCTACATCACTATACACAATTACCCCTCTCTCAATTGGTTCTGGTTGGCTTACAACTATAATACAAGGCTTAATTGGGCATTACACTTACTGACTAATTGGTGTGTTGCAACCTGGTGCAATACTGAGTCTGAGAGAAACAAAGTCATTCATGAATTCCATATAAAGGTATAAATTGGGACAGCCCACACATTCCATATAATTATTATTATATAGTACACACAATTATCTATAATATTTCCTTATGGAGATTTATTGTTTACACTGAAAGTTTATGCACTTATTCTTTTTGTCATCTTTATTAAGAATTGATAAATTACGAAAATACTAAATGTTGACACAATTTATGGTATTTACAAATGCCACCATTTTCTTGATCCTAAAATGATTTCCTATGATTAACATATATAATTGTTTAACTGTTGAGATACATCCATGAAGAATCAGTCTACAAATTTAACAATAATAGTTTCAAGAGAGTTACTTATTTATTTTCAATGTGGACTTTATCCAACTGAGTATACAAAAGATACAATGTGAATACCTAACATGTTATCATCTATTGTTTTGTAAGTTTAACTCAGTCCGTGATATGACAATTTCTCTGGAAGCTGCAAAACATAATTTTATTCATGAATTAATCTTGCTTTTTATCACTGCACTACTCATTGACATTAAATGTATATATTAAATCTGAAATAATGCATAAATATACATGGTACTTTATCCAAAAATCAGTTGTAATTTAACAGTTTTAATAGGGTATTTACTAACATGCCTAGCTTAGGAGAATCTTAGACAACTTGCTCACACTAGACAACATAGACTGGGCTGCACCAAGCCAGACAATAACGGTAAGGCTAAAAATAGTGCTGATGATGTCTGCAGCATTAGTAATGGCCGATTTAAATCAGTGACAGTGGACTACTCTTGCAAAAACAAACCCAAACATGTTACAATGGGGTGAAAAGAATGTCACATTGAGGGCAAAAAGGTTTATAGAGCCCAAATTATTTGATGGAATATAAAAGGCAGCCAGTAACAGTATCATACAATCAGTTGATAGTATTCATTATTTTTTACTTGAACTGCATGTCTACTATTTAGTTCAACAATGGTGTGACCACAATAGTTTATTTTAAAGCCTATATGCTTCCTTATCATGCATCATTCAAGTCAATATATCATATTCTTACCAGTGCGAGTCAAGTTTTGCTCAAAACGTGATACCTAATGGTTTCTTTTGTTTGCACAATCTTGCGTAAACGCTAAGCTGGCCATTCATAGAGCCGGACGTCGCGATGCAAACGTGCCGAGATTTATTGAACACAAACTTACGCCAATGACAATGTCACACACAATCCGAACCGATGCAAGACCTGTTTACTGCCCCCTTGTAATGCGTGTTGTACGAACAAACAAAATGCGCTCAACATTCACTGTCGTAAACGGCGCTGATGTCACTCGGCGCTTGAAATGTAGGCGGTCAGCTTTGATGAATGACGCGACCTGGACTCGGCGTGTTTGTCAACCTTGGCTCCCGTCAAAACATAGCCGCTTAGCGGCGCACGCTTTTTTCAAAACAACCGATGTCGCCCGTCGAGAAACCCTTATCCATAGCCCTACCTGCGATCCCAGTCGGGTTACGATGGCCTCACGGGGCGTTCCGCGTTCGAAACATGCCACCGCATGCGAGTGGGGCGAGCGAGCAAGACGAAAATATCGGTCGGCTATGCAGCTACGTTATCCTTGCCGAACACATTCGTCGACCATGACGACTTTACGTGCATGGTGCTCAAGCCGGAAATTACGTAGTTGACTTTGGAATTGTGGGACATTTTCAGATAGAAACCGTGGGTGTGCAAGCAAGTGCCCGTGTGTTTTGTCAAAAAGAAATATATAATAATAGTATTGTCGTTGCGGAAACGCGCTTATTGGCGTGTGAAGTGTATGATTTGTTGATCCATTTTCTTACAGTGCAATGGCCTTTTTCACGACTCGCATAGACGGAGCATTCTAAATCAGTCACTAGTCGTGTTTACGGGTATATTTATAGCACCGGCATTGATAAGCAATGAACAGCACTGTGCCCGTGGCCCGGCGGCGTGTGCCGTGGCTCTAGCTTATGTACTTTCTACAAGTAGCTACAGTACAGACAGGCATTACCGATAAACAACTCGGGTGTTATTTGGGCTTAGGCTTAGATTAGGTAGGCACTTGACCTGGTCGGTCACACAGGACATGGCCTGGGATAGGGATCTAATTTTTGACAAAGTACACGTTTCTGGCCTACAAGTTTAGTTACACCCCGCCACAAATTCGCCATCAACAGTACACATCCTACTTCACTGAACAGTCTCAACATGATATTAGACCGTAAATAATGCACAGGAAATACTAAATTACCCTGTCACTAGAATTAACAGTCATATTTATTAATATATGTTTTTTTAATAGGAAGCATAAAGTTCCTGTAATAGGAAGGTTTAAAATAATTTAGGAAAAAAAATAATGTGAAATATGTGTTTGTTACATTCAGCCGTAACCTACCGTGCTGAATCAACACCCGTTTTTACGCCGACTCTATGCGCATCATTTTGCGAAGTTGGTCGACTTCGCGAAAACACCGATCACCCCAAAAATGTTGTGAAAAGGTGTACCTGTTCCGTGGTGTGGTTATACATAACAGCAGCAAAAAAAGTCGAAGTTATTTCATAAATTTTTGTGTCGATAAAATTTACATTGACAATGTCCTACGATTTTCATTGGCTAATTGAACGAATATTTTATGGGACATTGTGATATTTCATTTATTAGTATTTACTATTTATAACATCTCAGTTTGTTAAAAAAAAACAATATACATGCATAGAGACCGACCGCGTTAATGAAATTAACGACGTACCAATAAATATTAACATTTGAACGCGAAATATAACGTTTTTTTACAGGATGATTGATTGGTATGTCAAGCTCCCGTTTTATGTAATTTCTTACGATAAATATACCACATTAATAAAGATTAAAATGTGAAGTTTAACATTGTTAATTTAGACTATGAGATCGTAAAATTAAGAGTCTGGACATTTTAATTACACGAAAACCCCAACTATCTACGTATCAGTGAAACTGGCTGTACATTCTCTTTATTCCTAATTATAATTATCTCTATATTCTGCATTCATTAGTGCAACCATTCGTTAACATGATACTTAATAAAGCATCTAGGTTTATTATATAACTCAACTGAGAAATGGAAAATAGGTGCGTTGACAGGCCTACATCCCATTCCAACGTGCATTTGATTTGGAATGTGGTGAGATATGTATATGTAGTTCAGGATCTATTGCTGTGAACTTCAACTATACACGTCTGGGAGATTCGTTGCCTAGACCCAGAAAGCGTCAGCTTAGATAAATCTAGGCTTATAGTTCCCACCCATGATGTTCCCAGTCTATGACATAACGGTTTTGTTCTAAATAAAAATAAATATACATGTCCGTGTGTACTTGTATGTGTGCGTGTGTAGATAACCCCATTACATGTCTGCGTGCGTGCGTGCGTGCATGCATGTTTGAGTGCGTATAATGTCTGTATAATTTTAGGTATACATATTACAGTATTTGGTGGGTGTTGGTCAAATAGTGCTGTACGTTGGAGTAGTTAAATGAGCCGTTGTATTAATTAATAGCCACCATGCGTTGTCTGTGCATGTGTTATGTACTATCAGTGCACGACAACGACCCGTGTGCCCCGGGCTAAAAGACTGCCATATGGAAGCCCCTATGCACAGCCGTATGAGATGTTATCGCTACCCACACAGGACATGTTCACCCCGAGGGTAAATATGCTATCGTATGTTCTCCCACATGTCGAAATGCCTCACACAATTTTTTTATTATTATGACAACTCCAGCACAGGCGTTGGATTTTAGGGTATAAATTACACACGAATGTGCATGGGACCAGAATGGACATTAATAAGTTCAATGTTTGTGAACACGTGTGTTCGTACGTGGAATAAAAAAAAATTGACGAAAGGCGTGACGTTTTTGAGGAACAATTTTATGATAGGGGAAGTTATACAATTTTCAGCCGCGCATTTTCGTATAAATTTAAATGTAGGCCTACACCCCGTATGTTCCGCCAAGCACACAAAGTCAAACGTACATTTAATGATTCTCAAATGCGCACGTGAATGTTCAGTATAATATTTCGAACGAACCCAGATCCGCCGCTGGGACTGAAATTCGTTTCTCGTCCTTACGTTTTATAGATTTGGGAAACCAAATGACTACCCGCTTTGAGCGAGCGTCAACCTTAAGTTGAATGTGCAACGACTTCCATTGGTTGAACGACTTTTTACGGTTTTGCGGACATTACAACACTGAATGTATTAGTATTGATAACATTTCGTTTGTTTAAAATAATGTCCATGCAAAGCGTGTTACTATCGTGATATATTACGTTGTGATATTGACTAAATGCACGATTTGACGAAGAATTTAAATATGCTTTTTACGACATATATGCTTATATACAGACCGCTCAACTGTATTTAAAGACAGACAACGACATCTTCATATATGGTGGTGAACAGTAACGTTTTCACCGGATAGTTTATTTGTCTGTCAAATCTCCGTTTTATAGAATCTACAATTTCTGACAGTATAAATATAGTATACAGCAATAAATATAAAAACGTGAAATAGCATTGTTAATTTAAATGTACTTTGAGACCGACAAATTTATATAATTTGGGTCTTTTAATTATACGAAATCACCAACTAGTTGTGTGTCAGCTAACCAATGAAATTCGTTGTGGGCCTACATTCCCTTTAAGAATTCCTAGATCTGGCATTGCCTAACTATACGCAACGCATAGAGCCAAGGCATCGGTCACTTGACGCCGAGCGATCCGGCGCGTGCTCTTACCTAATCGAATGCGACAAGCTCACGACACCGACGGTCAGTTTTGTCCACTTGGGCGGTTAATGGACAGCCGAGCGACCGGTCAGTCAACAGCGGCTATCAATTACGTGACAGGGCATCGATACCGCTTATAGGTGTCCGACCCTCCCCGCTTGGGGCGTCGCGGGTTTAATCCGTGGCAGGTGCCCGCCTCGCTTTGATGCGGCGATGTTTAGTTCCACGGTCTCGATTAATATCAAAACACACTTATTATAAACAGTTATGAAACAGACGCCGCTGGTTATTTGTATACAGGTGAAATAATACTGCTGATTTTGATGTCAAGGAAGACATAAATATTTGTGTCAACACCATGTAAATGTTTTGTTTCCGTTTAAGATTAAACAATAACTTTAAATACAGTAATGAGCACAGCCACTGCAGTGATATAGCTGATGTAAACTGTCAAATTTACAGTGGCGTATTTAAGTGCGTGTTTGCGTGTGTTTGTTTGTTGTTTGTTTGGAACGGTTTTACAAATTCAATTGCACTTATGTAAATACCTGACACAATTACCTCAAGAAACTTGTTTGATGTTCGTTCGAATATATTGAGAGGTATTTAGGACCCCATGTCAAATATCACATTAAAAGAAACCGGAAAGTCAATCCACTCAAGGACTTACATATACCTTATAAATAAATAAAATTACCAGTTTATTTTACACTTGTGTTGTAGATTCAGGCTACATACAGAGACTATTCTCCCGGGTAGAGAAAGCGTTATCATAGTAGGGACATGATTTATAATTTCACACCCATATATAGATAGACACAACGGCCCAAAACGATTCTCATTTGGGTTCCACGATGGCCAATCAATTCGTTAGCGCCAGAGGGTAATGGTTATTTCTGATAAGCATTTTGCCTTCATTGGCAGCTGCCTAAAGACCCTGGGTTCATAGATATGATGTCTGTCTGGTTAAGGAATGTTAGCTGGTGTGAAGGGGGAGATAAAATGTGTTACCAGCCAGTGATTAGCTGTAATTGTCAGCAGGGGAGGAAGTGGACGAACATAGCCAAGTATAGCAATGTCTTTGAGGGTGTTTGTTTCCACCCTGGGGAGTCTCAACATCGGTCATTTTATGATTCAGACATAATTATTATAATTATGTCGGCATCTCTTAATCGTGAGAGTCACGGAGTGCATGATAGGTTTTGGTTATACGATTTATTTATTCAAGGTAAGTATGTATACATGTCGAAATTCACCCACTATTATACAGTAGGGCGATGTTTAATTAGCAAATTAAATTAACTGCTGGCTTCATAGAATATAGTTTGCTATATTGCTAAAACTATGATATCATCTTATGAATGCAGCGTTTTATTTAATTTTCTGTTTGGTCCTTAAAACAGGAGTATTATTAAAAATGTAACGCTTTATTTGATTTACTGTTTGGTCCTTAAAATAGGAGTATTGTTCAAAATCTTATTATCCATTTGTTACATAATTGTTATATATGGTGATGTTTCAAGGGCATTTATTTGAACTTTTATGTAAAAAAAACGGAACGCAATTTCAGATTATAGCAAAACAACTCAAGCAAACATAGTGTCGATAGTACTAGTACTGGTGCGTGCATGTCAGTGCAATTGTAACGGCAACGATTTTTTACTTATAATCGTCACTATTTAGTTGTATTCGTTATGTGTTGTCCAAAACATGCATGCACAGTCATTCTGTTTACGTGCTCAGAAGTCTTCTGTCCTTCGTGCCCTCTTTATCTATAATCATTTAGCGATATTGAATGTGTTTCTGTGGTCAAATCCAATAGTTTTATGGCAAAATTAATCGGAAAACGAGTTTGCGAGAAAACACGCCCATATTTCCGAAGATGCATGATTTGAAAATGAGCGACGACATGAACATGAACAGATCCATAAAATGAGCGACGACATGAACATGAACAGATCCATAAAAATGAGCGACGACATGAACATGAACAGATCCATGAAAATGAGTGACGACATGAACATGAACAGATCCATAAAAATGAGCGACGACATGAACATGAACAGATCCATAAAAATGAGTGACGACATGAACATGAACAGATCCATAAAAATGAGCGACGACATGAACATGAACAGATCCATAAAAATGAGCGACGACATGAACATGAACAAATCCATAAAAATGAGCGACGACATGAACATGAACAGATCCATAAAAATGAGCGACGACATGAACATGAACAGATCCATGAAAATGTAAATAGCAATATATCCGGTTAGTTTTCATTCGATAACGGGGGCGGCCCTTATAGCATACTGTTTACGATAAAATTGCGCCAGTAGCAGACGACATTTGTGTACAACAATTGTCGAGAGGGGCGAGTTAAATGATAACACATAACAGTTAAATGGTTAGCACATCCGCTTTACATGCCAGAGTTCTGAGTTCAAGACCCGGACCGGGCATGGGTATGTTTGGTGTAAAAACCTGGCTCTCAACATTGGAGACTGTGTATCTCTCTCGTGACTCGGATGATCACATTAATGTCGGTTCCGTCTCTGATAAAGGCTGGCTAGTTGAATGAGACCCCCAAAACACCATACCATTTTAGTAACCACAACACACAAACTAGTGAGTTAGTAGAATGTCGCCGAGTGCTGGAAACAACCAGAACTAGAACATGTTTCATAATGTCAGCAGAGGTGCCAATTCTCCTGCTATGGGTTTACCTTTCCTGCCAATTTTGCTGTAATAACTGCTTTCCATTTTTTTCAAATAATTTTCTTTTTGAACCGATTCATGCAGCTCTGATAAACATAATAATATTGTTGTTATATATTTTTTTATTTAGTTACATTTTCTATAAAAAGAAAAACAATGGCTACGTAATTAGTTACATTTTCTATAAAAAGAAAAACAACGGCTACGTAATTAGTGCATAAAATGGCATCATTGAAACCTTCATCAAAAGTTCGAATTGCTGCTACCATCATTCCTTTATTTCGTAGTCAACAGGAACATCTCCTTCCTACTAATTCTTTCACTGATACATCTGTCGTATGCCTATAACCTAGCCTAGCAACAATTGATAACCATGGCACGCTGACGAATACTTGTTTCACTGTATCCTGTGTGTAATAGTCACGCACGTCAGGTCCTAATCTCCCGAGATGCGACAGAATACTGACGGTATCGTACACGGAAAACTATGCAAATTTTGCTAATTCTTTCGGTGTATGGAGTAAAGACGTAAAGCCCACACATTCGGCGAAATCCTTCAGCGTAATTGGTCAGATCAGAGGCTAATAACGCCGTGAGCTGTCACCTCAAAGCCGCGCGCATCGTTCTTCTGCAACGCCAGTTTCGATGCAATTCGCTTGGACGATATCATTGTTTATTTGAGACTTACTGTTATTACCACGAATGATTGTCCTGTCTATTGGCTCGTAATTCGACGGCATCGAATTATTCGACTTGCCGTTCCGGAATACGATGTTAACGTCTGAGCGGATATCCATCCTTGTTCACGGGACAGATACATCTGTCGGATACCGGTGTCCGGATACTGCTCGTGTAATCCAACTAGTAATACATTGTTCGTGTTCTAGTCACCTACTGATCCCGTTTCCGCACAAGATAAACCACCCGTAAATTGCATTTCGCTCTGGTTCGGCTATCAGACTTGTGAATTAATGGCTGGATCAAAGCCTGAACAGCGTCTACATTAGACCGGTTGTAGCGCGCTGGTACAACCGTGGTGCACCCCTTTGTGGAGTTATGGAACAAGGAAGAACTGGAAGCATGGGATGATTATCAAATTACCAAAGAAAGATAATCTAGTAATTGGAGGGAAATTAGCCAATTATCCTACTCTCAATACCAAGTAAAATGTTCTCCAAGATCATCATGATGCGGATTAATTCAACAATAGACTGGCTTCTCCGCCTTAGAACAAGCTTGATTCAGAAAAGAGAGACGAATAAATGAACACATGCTCACTTTGTGGAATATTCTGGAGCCATGCAACGAATGGCAGAGAAAAATATATACTTAATTTATAGGAAGTTATCATATTTATCGTTCAAGTCAATCACAAGCAAGTCATAATATATGTTCAACACAAGGAGGTTGCGTTCGCTTTATGCGCCAACAATAATGATATTGCGAAACACTACTGAAATATCACCACTTAATGAAATATCATATCAATATTATCGCGAAGCACTACTGAAATATCATCACGCCTTATACCAGTATTATATACCTGCTGCAAACTAGTATTTAATATACTCATTTAAAAAATAAAGCATAAAACGTTTAAGTAACTAAACAAAAAATTTTTCACTCTGGATTTGTGTGATTTTTTTGCAATTGTTGGGGGGCTAAAATCGTTGTTTGCAGCTCCTGAGATGCACCGTCCCATTGTGTGAAGGTTTTGTGTAATTTTAGCCGGTCAGATACGTCTTACGTCAGACAAGTCCCAGCTTTGCCTTTGACGCGATGCCACAGCTATTTGCGTAGTCTGCAGGTGCCCAGCGCGTTGGCGGCAACAGCTGCCAAGTCTTTGTCCACGCTGCAGATTAACAACACCGCGGCGCTGTCACACTGTGCTGACATCTACCGGGTGCACTTCGAACTCCTCCCACCAGTGATTAGACGCGTTGAAAGTGATTTAGTAACGATTGTGTATGCTTACTTGGTGCTTGTTTTACTCATTAACTACCGATTCATTTCGGACGCTTACAACAACGGCGCTAAAATTAGTGATACATAGTATGTTGTAAGTGAACGAATATTTATGGAAAAAAATGTATATTTGACAGCTCGACTGCGATTTGAATCGGCGTTAATTATATGATATTTAAACACTGAAACGCACTAACCTCCTTATAGTTATATAAGTATTGCGATCGTGCTTCCGGTTATATGGCGAACTTCCAAAATATTTTATATTTGTACAAGGTTATCATCAGGCAAGTTTAGCGATAGACACATGAGAAGGCCTATAACTATACATGAAGTAGTGTTTGTCGCATGTGCTTATAGCATTTTGATAAGGTTCCTAGTTGGCTAAAAAAAACTACGATTTTTCGGTGGCATGGTCCACGGATCATCCCCTTTCTCTGAAAGCGAAAGTGCGCCTTTTGCCTACTCTTATGTGTGCAATTAAAGAACACGGTTACGCGACAACTGCCATTTCTGCAGTTACTGATTTCTGCAGTTACTTAGATATAATACAAACATTATGCGATACTTATCTTAGACGTTTCGCATCCAAAAACCTGGGCTAGGACTTTGTCGTTGGAGATTGCGTCAAATGTACGTTTTTCTGCCTTACAACTGCATTTTTGGAAAGCATCGGGAATGGATCCATGATGTGCTTGGCCTTTGGGCGAATTGTTGAGAGTTGATCGTAACAATGTAAATATTATACATAACCGTATTTTAATAAACTTAAATAATAAACTAACTTATATGGAGGCGTGCGTGCGTTTGAGCGCAGATTGCGCAATTTAAAATATAAAATGGTTGGCTATATCCGTACGGCTTCCTAAGTGACGGTAACTAGTATCCAAGGAATATAGCTCGTCGCGAGTAAGGCGACCAGGAAGGACATTTAAATGGTGTTACTAAGTATGTTTTGGATTAAAAAAGTCGTGATGTCGTAGCCAGACAAGAGCATCAAATGCGAACGCTGTTGTGCAAAGAAACGGTATCATTCTGTATATGTCACGCACACCTTTTCGTGTGAATGTAACAATACGCGTTGGTTTGTCATACATATCAAATTGTAACCACACTATCGAGTAGGCCTACACATAGACTGAGCGCACTGGATATTACTCACGAGTCTCGACGGATAATCGCTTCCGCAGACCACACCTTCCGGTGTATGAATATATATGCAGTTTTGCGAAGCAGGTTTCCCACTGTTCTCGCTTCCTTGGTTTAGTCACTCTATGGCTTATTTGTACACGATGACGAGTAGACCTCGTTCTTTACCGGAATGAACCGACCCTGGCGGCACTGCTGTCTGTATTCCTGTTTAAGCCGTCGGAGCACCACAAGCATCACGTCAGCTTTTCGCGAATCATCCGACGGAGCGGAATGCGGTATCGGAGCCAAAGAAAATGCGTCTTTATAATATATATCCGGCCAGGATATACATCAACAAAGACACCTGTGTTTTTGTTAACACAAGGACGATACAGTAAACAAATAATCGCAGTAAACAGGTTTTGCATGCAGAAAATGAACGATCGGTGTGTATTGCATTGCGGCCATGTCAAGGTAAATTATATAAAGTTACACAAATAATTATATATCGCAGTTGACTTGGATTGTAACCCGCGTCAACCAAACGTTGAACTATTGAATTGAATTGAATTGAATTTTATTCAACATAAACATATACAAGGTGCAGCAATACGTAAGATATCTCTATTGAACCAAAACACATCAATCAGGATGCTGTGAATATATAAAATCTAAACAATCATTTTACAAATATGCTGAAAGGAAATGCATGAAGTTATAAAAACTTATATGTTGCATTCCCTATTAATAATTTACTATCTTATTTCTTAAATTAAATAATCACAATTTACTAGTTTTCAGTTTAGCAACATTTATTTATAAGTTGCTAATTATACTGGATATTAGAGTATACATAGGCATACATCAACCAATAAGTAATACAATGCACATAGATACAAATACATCAGTAATACAATGCACATAGATACAAATACATCAGAAACACTAAATTGATGATTAATAATAATCCAACTGTTCATATCTTTGTAGGAGCAATCTTTTTATTATGATACTATGTTTCTGGCATACATATCTAACGACTAATAGAAACAATATATTCGATCTATCAAAACCTCGGTCATTGCGATATTGCGTTTAATTTTTTATCAAGGCGTTCCTGGTTTATAAACATTTCGGTTTTAATAAACCATGTTACGCATCTGGTACTGCGTCAATTGCCGGCTCAAAATGTCTTTTGCCAATACATTTCCCGCACTGCCACTATATTTATGAAAACCGCTCGGTCTATAGTTAGAGTAGTTGATAACATCATCAAAACCCTTAGAACGGATTCAAGCAATAGTGTTTTACTTTCGTTTTACAATCACAGTCCAGTAAACTTACACAGTGCAGTCGAATTAGTACGCGCAAGACGGTTTATCTGGGTTTTTTTAAGTCGAACTACACATAAACACATGCTACAGCGGATATGCCCAGTGAGGCATCTTGACCATCTTGACCATCTTAAAATTTCGCTATACGTCATTTGAATGAAAACGGCAGTGTTCTTTGCGTCATGAATAAGAGCGAATGCATATGCAATGCAGTAGCCTACGTTCTAAAAATTGTCCGTTTGCAGGTAAAAATATACTTTATTCTATAGCAACTAAACGAAGTACATTTCGGCGATGGCCAACCGGACTGTAAGAATAAAAGATAAGACGTGGAAATATTATTTTCTACACAAACTGTGTAGAAAAAGACGACGTTTTTGTGCGAAATAAAAACATTTATATGTAACTATTTATTTGGGAATTCCATTTATTTTCGCTGCACATCCTGTTATCATCGAGTGTCAATGCAGCGCTTTACGTCAGTTTGCATTTCAGGAACACACCGACTAACGTTGAAATAAAACGAGGCACACATTTGCAAAACGCGAACGTTCGCCCCACCCATAATCAAAGTCCTACGCCTAGGTTACATCGCCGGCTGGAGACTCAAGCCGTCCACGCGGCTGCAATGCACCAGTCAGTTTTGGACCGGTGCCACTTCCGTAAACAAGCTTCTGTCTAGTTCTGGTGTCGACAATAATTCTCTCTACTTATAGAAACGCGCGTCACATTTGAAACTAGGAACATTATTAAACGCCAAACTGCATTTGCAACTTTATCCCGCTGTTGGCACGTTGCCAACCTAACCAACAACGGCGCCATGTCTCCGCACTTCCGCTATTAATAATCAATGTTTACCTGATGATTATCAAGCTCACATCTTAAAAATAATCTCCCGTCATACAAATGTGTCAGTTATCCGATACTGCGTACCCTGATAAAAGTAACATACCTTGATGCGATGAGTCGAAGCGTAGAGAAGTTCGTCGGGCGGATTCGTGTTTAGCTGCCGAGACGCTGCGATGCCAAATGGAAATAAACGCGTGCATAGTTGCGCCGGAACTAGTCCGACGCCGCACTATCGCCCACACGTGACGCCAGCCCCCACCACCGCGGCCGCCGCGTCCAGGCCACGCGCTCGACCGGTGGCCATGGCAACTTGGCGTCCGACGCTACGCGTCGTCCGTCCAGGTTCGCTTTGATCTTGTTATTGTCGGTTCGCTGGAGCCGGACTGGAAGCTGGCCAGAGACAGTGACCGCCACGCTAAGCGGCACCGTACAGGAATCCGAAAAGACGGCTGTGGATAGTAGAGATATCTTGCAGTGGCAATGCCTTGCATACTGTTGTGGACAGGCTAACATGCTGGTTGATGTGACTTTTATTTTGCATATTATGCACAAAACAATGAAAATGTCTTTCAAAGCAAATCAGCCTTTTCGAAAGACAAACAATGTCATCATCATCTCATCTAGAGATGACAATGTCATCATCATCATCTCATCTAGAGATGACAATATCATCATCATCTCTTCTAGTCGCCGGAGGACGGGCTCCATCATAATTGTTCGCGATACTTCTCCATTGGTGTTTGTTCTCCCGAGTCCCAGAATTGTTCTGAATTCAGACGCCAGTCGTTTTGGACAAACGTGTAGTGCAATGCTTTCTTTTATATTACATACATCTAGATTGATATTGTGTGTAAGTTGTTGCTTGATGGAATGGGGATAAATTATGTCGAAGGAATTCGATTAAACAGAACAATCATCGTGGCTAACTAACCGTATCAGCTGAAAATACACGTGTATCGACCAGTGTATCGCTCGTGGGCGGAAATTTCCCGAAGACGCGAAACATCTAAATTCCAACAAGACGACACGACAGGGCAGAAGTGAGAGACCGAGCGAAATATAAAGAGAATAATAGAGTAAACGAGAGCGACATTTGTTTGACAGCCGTTTGGTTTTGAGTCTCGTGTATCTCGTGTATCGGTTTGTAAACGCCTTACCATTATCATTCATAATCTTATTCGAGAAAACTGTTTTAGTTTCTTTGTCCTGGTGTTGCCTGCAGTTATATGTAACCGCCGAACGTCGACAACCATGCTTATGTTCACAAACTGATTTCTTACTTGAAGTCTCCCCATCTTCTACGACCCGTTGTCTTCTGTCAGTCAACCATTTATCTGTCCACTTTATTATAACGTCATCACCTATACCGTGGGCTTTTAGTTTAAGTAGTAATCTTTGGTGAAACACGTTATCGAAAGCTTTCTAAATAAAAATCGAAGTAGAAAATATCTACTGGTCATCCCTCTTCTACCCGTTTAGTGATTTCTTAAAAAATATAAGATATTTGTTAAACATGACTTAGGAATCCATGGATGGATTTATTAATTTATGCTTAGCAAGGAAGTCCACCATAATAGTATGGTCTCTAAATAACCTTTCTAACAGTTTACAAATCACTGAAATATTACTGGTGTGTCTCTGTTACTTATTTCTTGAACCTTATAAAATAATGGTGTAATGTTTGTTTCTTTCCATTAAAAAGAACGCAATTCGACTTTTAATGTTCCAAGTGACATGCTAATTTGCTCTACTGTTTCCATTCGTAGTACTGGTGGAATGCCACCCACTCCAGGTGATTTATTATCCTTCATGGCCTTTATTTTCTTACCTACCATTTCCGGAGATACAATTAACTGTCTAAATAGTCTGATTTAGCCTCCCGTAATGTAGCATCTGGTAGTGGTAGGGTAAATGTGGGGTGTATAGCGCATAAAGGCTCGACATAACCAGAAGTGTATCCGTACACACAATGCCTAGGCAGATGCGTCCGTCGAACTGCTCCTATCTCACACACACCGGATGGCGGAAGGCTATGGTCGTCGCTAAGTACGTCCGACTTGACGCGGAGCGGGCAAATTAAACTACAAAGATAATGTATGGGTTGTATTGATGACAGCCTGGTTGTATATCGCGCATTTTAAAGACATCATCATCATCATCAATTGCCGTGCCTGTTGAAGGCGTATAGCTGATCATGACTCTCCGTTTCCCACTACCACAGGTGTCTGTTAACAGTTATGTTGTGCGCTGTCCAGGCCAGACTGCGAGACCACCAACTCAAGGACTTAAATTCTTTGCCGACATCTGTATCTTTTCCTCTCAATCTTCTCCGTTGTTACTGTGATACACAAAAGGTTTAAGTTATTTACAAATCCAATTACATAGTTTAATTAATTTGCGATACAGAATGTTCTACTTTCTTTTGTGGCATATGGAATATCATATAGCTTTCGTTTTGTTGGCATGTAGAGAACGTTTGTTTACTTCAAGCCAATTACTTATCTTTGTATGTTTTTTGTTTAGACAGTTATTTCAGTTACTGGATCGTTTAAACTATTTATCAGTAGGCCTAATGTACATAATAAACAATATATAGGTCCTAATGGATCGCCGCTTGTGGAACACACGTGGTGACGTTTGCTTCTTTAGATTTAATATTTCCACATTGTACATAGGCCCATGGGCGTCCGGAGGGGGAGCAAGGGGGGTACATGCCCCCCTGGATCTGGGTGTTCGTAAAATGTATAGGTCTTTTATGGCGAGTATAGATTGTTTACTATTTGTGTTAAGTAGATCTAGTATATTTGTTAATTAATTATATATAATTATATCATTATTTTTAATTGAAAGTAAACATTTTATTATGTGTAAAGATTTCTGGTCGAAATCAGACAGCAGAATTGTTTGCCCCCCTCCTCTGGAAAAAAGCCTGGGAACCCCCCTGCATAGTCCTACTTGCTTACGGTTTAATCAATAATGTTTAAAGTGATCAAGCGTCGTGCTTTTTATGCCATATTAGTTTAATGTATACATTAGCATGCTATGTTATTGATAGTTTCAAAAGCATTTGGCAAATCAAGATATATAATTATTTATTGGAGTGAGATATTTGTTCAGTTTCTGTATACTTATGTCAATGATTTCTGTGGTGGCAAGCGCAGTTGAATGTTTCTCTCTGAAACTATAATATTGACTACTGTAGTATAACTTCCTGGTCAAATATGACTCCCTCATTTTTTAAATAGCTAGTAAAATTGAAATTGGACTGTAATTATCAAAGATTGAATTATCACCCTTTTTTTTTTTTAAACTGCATGGTATGACTTAGCAGGTTTTAATGTCATGAAATATACCTGTTAACACGAGTGATTAAGTAATGTGATGACATGTTTGTTCATTGTCTTTCTAACTATTAAGTCCCCCACAAACACCCTCGCTTTCCTCGTAATACCCCCTATCACTACCCCTTCGCCGGTTCCCGTATGTCATATTAACCAAACCTGGTCTTAGTGCGAACCAGAATCATAGCTTTCACTTGAGCAACTCTGCTAATGTCCGAGGTGGGGCACATTTAGTGTCCAGACTCGTTTTCAGTGTTTTGAAATAGGTTCAGGCGTACACAACCAGCTGGGTATTTCTTATTTTTTACAGTTAGATCCTCTCATAAAAGGGGTCCGTTCGACCCACTCCATGGGGCAGGCTTTCTAACTATTTTCCAAAAGACACTCACGTTATACATTGGTGTTGCTATACGACGAATGCCACTACAAACACCAGTGTAACGCCTTCCGTGGCATATGTTCTGACAGTAAGTCGGCGAGCACACCTTTGTTGTTTGTCGATTGTGTGTAATTGAGCCAGGTTGAATCCAGAATTCGCGTGTACCGTCAATCTCAACGGTAATTAATCAAACCAGGCCGAAACAAGACCGCGAGGCGCGTCTTGAAGCTCAATACCGAGCGCCACTTGAAACGGCGGCGTCTCGCGCGTGTCGCCCGCTTAATTAACCCCGGGTGGGCGTAACAGTTTAAAGGAAGAGGGCGCTATTTCGATGTGCAACGATTACCCTGCACGAATGAAGTTACCGGGTGTGTGCCCTTCGTCATCGCGATGGATTATGAGGCTACGATTGTTATGCTTTGCATGATAGTACGTTATACACAATAATTCCGTCATTTGTAGTTATCTGCAGGCGGATGTCATCGGCTGGTATCTTAAGCCATTTGTTTCATCTAATAACGTATGTTTTCATTGTCTGCCCCTAGCGTTGTGTCTTTAGATGCTTCATTTAATCATTTCAACATAACTGTTTGTCAGTATAATTATGTGTCCTAGAAATTGCAACTTAGCATTTCCAGTTATTGTCTTTGCTGTCCTGATATACGTAGAACCTCTTCATTTTTAAAGTGTTGTGTCCAACAAATGTTTTGTATTTACTTGAGGAGCCATTGTTTTGTTGCCGCAAGTCTATCCTCCATACGCGTATTTGTTGTCCATGTTTCACTATAATCACTACTTTTATGACAATATCGGTCACGCCGCGCATATAATATATGAGGACGTTTATCATGGTTTCCATCTAAAAGTGCTTAAGCTAGCGATATTTTTTGGCAGTCAACAGTGTTTGTTAAAGCGGTGCTGCTATATTGACACGTCAGTATACGCAGTCTCTGTGATGTGTATAGGTCGTAAAAGCAAACAACGATGATATCATCCTCAGCAATTTGCTATCGTAAGCAGCATAGCCCCAGGACAACATGCCGCGTCCTCGGGAAGATCCTCTGGCTACGAACAATATGCAATTATGACCCATTGAAGGTTACTTGTCAAGACGACGTCAGATAGCAATTAATTCGCTAAACGAAGATGGGAGTAGTTCGACCAGTTGGCTGGCGCTGACGTGAATATTAAGAGCAACGTTGAAATTGAGTTTTCAAAGTGTATACACATGTTCGGGTTAATGTGGAGATATGTAATACATAAAGAAATATGTAACACATAAAGAAAAAACTGGTTACACCATCCCTCGCTGTGCTTTATACCATAAAGGCACATCTAAAAATGGCAAGACCCAAAATGGAACGTGCAAAAAAATACTTTAAAAAAGGCACAACTGCCGCTTTGAAATTGAAGAAACTATATAGCTGATGAAATCGTGGTGGAATGCACACGTTCACTAAATGATTCTGCATCTTTCGGGAGTCTAAGCAGAACTTCATTACAAAGTGTAGAAGAAAAACTCAACAAACTCGTCTGTGCTGATGAAATAAAACACTGCATTTCGCATTTCGGACATGACCTTCATCTGCACGGATCTGCTCTCCGATGATGGCAATCGATTTGTTCTGTACCGCCTATCTTGTTCTGTACCGCCTATCTTGTTTTGTGTTGCAAAGTGCGTCTCGTCTCCAGTACCAACCCAGAAGTTGAGGAGAAATTGCTGTGATTCTCACAAATGGTGATATGATTGAAGTAATCTCGGTGGCATCGTTTCTCAGAGCAATGTTCTGCTTTTCGAAGATAATGATTGTCTCACATACGGGTTTGTACGCACGTTAACAGATGATGTCTGGGCAGGTTTGGATGATCTCACGCCGGAGAAACTTGTCTAGTAATTAATGACGATGCTGAAGTGTGGTCGCAGTGTCTCGATAACTAATTCTAACGGGATGAATACAATCTGATCGAAATAAAGGGGGGGGGGTGCCCGGACACACGATGGACACCCCTGGACCCGCGCATGACTGAATTAAGGACGAAAATAGCACATTTGAGTATAACATTTCCTCAGGAAGAAATACGTTTTGACGAAAATGACACATTTGAATATCATAGTGGTAGTCGCATTAAGCATATCTGGTTACATGCACATTATGTCAACAAAATTAATACACTTTGAAGTTTTAAACTAATGAAATAAATTATGATGAAAATAACACAATTGAGTATCATAATAGTTGTTTAATCTAACAAACTAACAAAAATATAATTGTTTATGGATGTTCACCATCACGTATATATATATATATATATATATATATATATATATATATATATATATATATATATATATATATATATATATATATATATATATATGTATATATATATATATATGTATATGTATATGTATATGTATATGTATATATATATATATATATATATATATATATATATATATATATATATATATATATATATATATATATATATGTATATATATATATATGTATATATATGTATATATATATATATATATATATATATATATATGTATATATATATATATATATATGTATATATATATATATATATATGTATATATATATATATATATATATATATATATATATATATATATATATATATATATATATATATATATATATATATATATATAATATATACGTATACAAATACGTATATCATGTCAACAAAGCGAATAGTACTTTGCTGTTGCGGTCAGTATCATGCAACGTTAATTATCATTACCTTTACTGAAACTACGATGTTTCTCTATCGTTAATAAGATGCATTAAGGATTAAAAAAAAATAATGGTAATAATAATTAAGTTTGCATTGTATTGACCACAACAGCCAAGGACTGCGTTTAAATTAATGGTGTAACGTCTGATATTTTAATGATGAATTGACTATTCGTTTTGTTGACATGATATACGTGTAAAATGCAAACAACATTTGTTATTACGACAATCTCCGTCGTTTGACGTTGTTATTACGACAATCTCCGTCGTTTGACGCTGGATTTGAAAAAGGTGTAACCGGCCCCTAATTAGGCACGCAATTTGGAAAGTGACCCATAGTAGGCAATGAATGTTCACACCTCGGGTGTTTGGCCAGTGTCCATTGAAATAATTTAATAAACACTGCTCGTTTCTGTTTCTGGTCAACAGCAAAACTGATAGCAAATGTTTTATTGGCTTAGTGTTCTTGTTGTTTTCTTAATCGAAACTCTGACTCACAGATATGGAGAATGATAAACCATATTATATTATAGTGTATTAAATAAAATCTTTACATCGTACATGCAGAGTAAAATACGTTTTTTTATTGATTATATATCTTACATATTTATAAAAAACATCACAATATCTTATTTCTGTAATTTCAGGTCAACTGTTAATTGTTAACTTCGCTCAGTAGCAGAATCATTGCGCATACATACCATGTTGGTCAATCCATATGCAGTGGACACGCAACTGGACAATCACAAAATGGAGAATTTTTTTAAAAATAGTTTTGCAATAATGTACCAGGAGATGTGTCTCCTTGTATTTCTCGATACTTAGCCTTATATTTCCTTGATTGTATCATCGTTATCATCATAATTATCATAATCTCTTAATCATTGGTGTCATAGCCGTTATCAGCAAAACAACGAAACGATGCTGATGTGATATGTTTTTATATATTTTATATATGAAATTGCAAACTGAATAACACCAGGATGTGTGTTAGTGTGGAGATGCAGATGTTGACACCGTCCTGTTGAGAAGGCGGGTCAGATGTTGACGGAACCTGCAGCTGAACATACCCGGAAACACCCATCTTTCATAAGTGGCCCGGACGTCAGCGAGTGCCACTGTTTGTTTTCCTACCGACCGCCGTGGTGTCATCTATGACAGGCTGGATTGATGGACAAACACGGAAGTCAGCCGAAGACAGCTTGGCACGCGACACTTGGAACCTCCCGGGGAGGGGCCGCTGCCAATTTGTACGCCGTAATGTGCATTCCGTCGACGACCATCGGAGTGTCTTATTCATCCCGGCTCCCGATGACGTTACGTTTAAGTGACACTCACGAGGCAAGCTGTGACAGACGAGGATGATTAGTGACCCGACGTCGGGCGGGTGACAATACAACAGGCCGGGGGAAGCGGACTTGTGACGGACATGACTTTTGTGTTTCTTTTCGTCACTCGCGGACTTCTTCTGTCGCGGCAAGGGGTTGGGACGGCTAGGGAAGCACGGGAGAATGACAAGACTCTTTTTTCTTCTCTCTGTCAGTCTTGTCGTCTCTTTTCTTCTTCGCCCTGTTTCACCAGTGTTCCCCATTCTCCATGGTTACACCCCATTACCCCCCCACCTTTGCTGACAATGTTCTACACGAGTACCACCATCGATTAATTGACCCTGTCCACACCCGTCTTAATAAACTATGTATAGTTTCACATTGTTTGCTACTGTTCTTATACTGAAACCATCTCCCTTACAAACAATACACCTGCGTGTGGAAATACAAGATTGCATATATCCACATACACAAGCTTCCGTGTCTCTTGTTGAAAATGTTTATATTTTCACATCGAACTGTTATCAACTCGCGCCACCGACCCCAGGAATCGCAATGTTTATGCGTAAACATTTGTGATTTTCAACTTATTCGTGACTGTCACGAAGTCTCGATGTCATTAATAAAAATCGCTGTAAAAGTGTAACAGTCGTTGTCAGAGAAAAAACTGGTCATTGCTGAAATGTTTTCATTGACATGAAATCGCTAATTCATCAGCGCAGAAGGGAGTTTTTCTTATGTTATTTACTCGTAGAACATGTACAGAACAACCGGCGACAGGAGGTCCAATTAAATTGCTTGTTCGTCCAACTTCTTGCTATTTCTATAGCAATTGTAAACTATACACAACAATAAAACTTAATTTGCGAACAGGTCGACGATATCCACATCGCTCATTAGAGGCAGTTGTCACTGATTGTCACCGTGGTGACGGTAGCAGGACATGCTGACCGAATCCGGACGACGGAATACAATAACATAAGCATCCGGTAATTGGTTATTTATGCTGTATCTATCGCTGGGAGGAACCGGTCCGAGCCTCGCCCACGTCTTATCGCGGCATCCGATTTGTGGTCACGCGTTCCTGGCACGTCTCACATAAACGCTGATATCATTCCGCGATTTCAATTGAGATTCCACGTTTCCGGTGCTGAAGTTGGTGGCTTTAAGCGAGTGTCCAGCGACGGACAATTAACAGATACCGGCCACGCAGTGTCCGGGTGAAATGATGCGCGATGAAGTCCGATTTGATCGCATTTAGATTCAATTTAATGTCCCGCTGATAGGCAAGGGGTACGCCCCCGGCTATGCTGACATCGCCGTCTGACAGTTATTGGGCCGAAGTTGACACCGAATGCATCAATCACGCTGCTACCGTGAAGACATCATCGTCTCTGGGTCTGTTCTCGACCCGCGAGTCCTGGCGACGCGTTCTCGCACGTGCGCGCGCGTTCATGTCATCTCTTGAATGTGACAAGAGCATCGGGGGTGATGCGTTCAAAGTTGGTGTATGCCATAGCTGTCAATGCCGTCGAGGTGTGGAATGTCCTTAGTTCAGAATTAAAAGACTAATACTCTTCAGGCGCTCAACAAATCTTACCTGAAAAATGTGTTTGTCTGACGTAGCAGCAATGAAGGCTCCATACCACGATTATTTTAACTAGACTGTGTCAATCAACTTATTAATCTTTTGCACTTTTATGTATCGTTCACTTAACTTTACCTAAGTAGTTTAATTGCTATATATTATCATGCATTTGTTCTCTTACATAATTATTGTGTTTTAGTCTAACACATTTTATTTGTTTATGCATTCATTTATTAACACCACGACCCTTAGGAATATAAAATGTACAGGTTATTGTGGGTAAATATTTAGTCATTATCATCAGTGTGGCAACTTCTTTTTTGCAAACTGCCGATATGTTATTATATACTTACTGTTATCATTGCTATCGTATTTTTCTTATTCTAGACCAAAGAGGAATCCCGTTTACGCTGTGACAGGCAGACCCCAGGCAGAGCTGTTGGAAATGGTTCAAGTTATCAGCATACAAGACCAAGTCAATCCTGAAGTCTTTATCCGTAACAATGAGTAAAATCCGAAGTAATCAGGACAGGAGTCAAAGTAAAGTCTCAAGTATTTATCCACAACAAATGGTCAAGTACTCTTTAGTGTATGTGAACAGTTTCACTTCAATAAAAAGTACTACAGCCGTGCGTGCGCATTTATACAGGTATAGGTATCAACCGGGAGGCTAAGTGTCAGTGCCACTCATAGTCATACTACTGTCTTGCTGTCGGCAAACCGGTGTAACCAGTGTTCGAAATGAGGGGGGGTCTGGGGGTCCAGGACCCCCATAAGGCACAAGGGACCTCCCATAAGAAATAACAATGTAAGCTTGGGGGGGTCCCAAATTTTATCGTTGTACCGGCACGTATATAATATTGTTGCACCTGTTGCTGCGTGTGAGGCTACTCTGGTTCGTCTGTGCTAGAACTCGACGGTTTTCGCAGAACTCGACGGTTTTCACAGGACTCGACTTCATTCTGTTGGTAGTTTAGCCGATTCTTTCAGCTCACTCTATTGTCATTCAGTTATTTTTTTTAAACATCTTAAATCGTTCAACTCATATCATTGATGATAATGTGTTCTGTGGTTAAGGGCGCCATCTGTTGGGTGTCTGAAGTAATGCCACCAATGAGTGTCTATATAGTTGAGGCACATTTTACCATGGCATTTTACTTCTCAGAATTGCAGAGCACTGCGCTTGCAAGAGCATTACCAGTAACAACGATTTAGACCATAATTTAGCCATTTAACAGACGCTGGTATCCGGAGTCACTTACAACAAGTGCATTCAACCTAAGTTGGTAAAATAACTACAGGTTGCTATGACAGCAAGCAAGTCTTTTCACACAAATAGGCGCTAATAGCCTTTACAGTGCCTGAAAAGAAGATTTTTTTTTCGGGGGGGGGGACCAATATTTTAGGGGACCCCCAAGAGTCAGTGGTCATTTCGAACAATGGGTGTAACAGTATATCTCCCCATGGATAACTGGATATCTTCCCCCCAGTTACAAAACTGAGCTCTCGGATGATTGGGCATTGCTGTGCCTGGTGAAGAGAGCTGTGGTTTACTGTTGAGGCGACCGATCCTGATTAACCCAGGAGTCTAAATGTACGGAGTTATTTTAATTAACTAGGATATATATATACAACATATATTATTTGTTTTGAAATATGAACATTTTAAACTGCATTAACTATGTAGTTCATTTCATTTTATATAAGTTATTTATGAGGGATGACATATATCCAGGGTGGGGTAAGATACCCTAGGATATCTCTCCACCAGGAAGATATCTTGGGGTATCTTACATCATAGGGGGAAGTAACAACAGAGTTTCGCTCAGATCTCAGTTACACACACAGTAGGGGCCTATATTAGTTAGATTACGTCCTAGTTCAAGCTTCGGATTGAACTATCGAGTCACTGACTGACAAACGTCCCAAACGTTCAAGTCTTGTAAAAGTACAACTTGAGTCATACTTGAGGACTCGACTCCCTCAGCTCTGCACTGACCGGTGCACTATTTTATTTGCACCGTAGTTATTAATACTGCACACTTTTCGTGGACCGTTTGTATCAAGGAAATGCTTCGTGGACATGAACATTGGTACAGTTGAGATGCGGCACTCACGCTGAGAACTTGCAGGATTGTATTTGCACTATAGTTGGTTTGGTGCTGTTTGAGTGAATCTTCAATTTCCCGAGAAAAAACAACAAACATTTGACAAATTTTTGCATTTCCGATTCTCATAAAAGTACAAGTGTTAATTCGCGCACAGCATTGTGATGCGTCAATATGGTTGCCAGTGGTAAGGTAAACACGCGTCTCTCCACAAATAAACGGTTTCAATTGCGCAACCAGTTGACTGGACGAAGAACGCAGCAACAGCAGCGTGTGAAGTTACGTGTTGCTGTGGTACAATATGAGGCCATCTGGCTTGTCGCTTGTCTGTGATACACACGGCACGTATCTAATATTGTCGATAGAATACACAACAATGCCACCTCTATCTCAATTTACCAACATTTGTTTAATGTGTGAAATACGACAGGAGAACTTGTGATAATCTCGTCACGTTGTACTTTCGTTGTCGTAGCGGAACCTAATATAAATACTATAACGTAATAACCGAGATGGAGATAGTCTTCCGCCAGATAATGGAATACGATTTACGGCCAATCATTTCCCTGAGGAAATATTGGTTATTGGGAACATGACAGCAAAAATTGTGTAATGTCACACATTAGTCTGCATTGTTTCTCTCCGCCTTCCATGACACGCATGCACGCACGCACGCGCGCGCACGCACGCACGCAAGCACGCACGCACGCCGCCACCACCACCACCACACACACACACACACACACACACACACACACACACACACACACACACACACACACACACACACACACACACACACACACACACACACACACACACACACACACACTTCAGGAGAATCTATTAGGATAATTAGCTGCTAATTAACTACCCACTGACCACTGCGATGTCGTTGTTTAATTAGGAAAATAACCATAGGATTTTTTCCAAAGTACTCGACGACGCTAAAGAGCCATTGTCATTCACGCGCAAGTTGCGCTTCTTTCAGACTGCCGTCAGATCAGTCGTCAGCGGACCTATTCAAATATCGTCCATTGTTTTCGTCACAATTAAGTGATTACATCACGGGGCAGTTTGCCGCCACACCTGCATCCAACTATTGGATGGGCGGTGATGGCGCGCGTCGAAACGGGTGTTTAGACTGTGAGGAATACTCAGATCTCTTGATCGTTAGTATTCAGCACAAGATCAAAGAATTCTACCTATGTGTTGTAATTTCAAATTAGTTTCGACTCGGTTGTGTCCGAAAGGCCCTACAATGAAAAAAATTAAGCACAGTTTCGAGTTACCTTCTCCAATTTAAGATTATCTTGAAAATCGATTAAGAAATCATACTGGAACTTTCCACCCAGAACATGCAGGAGTACATTAAAACCATTTTTATATTACACGCCGTATACATGTAAAACCCATCATGAGATCAACATTGGTTAAAAATGATTTAATTTATGTTTGTCCAACCTATTCTTAATGGCGAAATTACTGACGATTTTAGCAGTGATTCGATATAATTATTGAATACTGTGTTTTCAAACATTATTAAAAAACCAGAACTCGTTTCTGTGTTTACAAGCACATGTCAACTGGGAAACAGCTCAACTACTTCGTCGCAAACCGCAATGTCAAACTTAGAATTTTTTTTATAAATGCAGGTATAACATGATGTTCTTTCATGCGACAAATCCGTAAATTCCGTTAGTATTTTGTCACGGACTAAAACAACTACCGGGAAATTGAGGCTAAAGTGGTGCTACCTACCGGCGTAGAGGATTACGAAGCTAAACTGGAGATGTCGGTTCGGTTGCAACAAAACTCTGGTTCAGAGCCGCTTCGTCTCGTTTAGTTTGACTCGTTACACGCGTCGTTCACCCAAAATTAAATAATATTAAATGAAACAATAAATAAATAAAATGCTATATATCACGACGAAGAAATGGTAATTTTGACACTGTTCGAGTGTGTTACGTTTGAAATAATTTTGCACGACATTGTTTGGCCTGAAACATCCAATTTTATGCGGAATCTGCTCAGTTACGGGTAGATGTTAGCAATGTAATTTTTCATTGCATTGAAAGTTTGAAACACAATGCCAAACATAATTATAATCATAACGGAAATATTAGCTGAGTACATTTACACACCATATTGCATTTCGACCAAAACAGCCAGGACTCGTAAATGTATAAATCACCAGAAACACACATGGATATAAAGCAAAGCGTTATCAACATAAGTAATAATTATGTATGTATAAATACCGCAATAGGCGACGTGTCCAAGGAAGCGAAACCGAAAGCAACTGCGGTTTTCTCGGCTGACCCGCGGAATTGACTCCCTTTTGCACTCGCATCTATAGAAATACAGCAAAATAATGGAACCAAATATCTACTGATTGTATAAATTCTGGCAGCGATGGACTCTCGATAAGCCAATGGCTTCCTTGTCCACTTGGTTTCCTTGTCCACTTGGCTTCCTTGTCCACATGGCTTCCTTATCCACTTGCAATTTGGATTTTTTTTTTAATGATAATCTTGCTAAAGAGAGAGAAGTTTATTTTTAGATCAATAATACTTGCCAAGACGTTGCATAATCCAAAGAGGCCTATATATATATATATATATATATATATATATATATATATATATATATATATATATATATATATATATATAGGCCTCTTTGGATTATGCAACGTCTTGGCAAGTATATATATATATATATATATATATATATATATATATATATATATATATATATATATATATATATATATATATATATATATATATATATATATATATATATATATATATATATATATATATATATCTATATCCACCATTTGGAACAAATTGTTTGATTCTTTTGGTTAATTGATAAAAACTGACTGATTGTTTGATTGATATATAGGCTTAAAATGAAGCATATATAGGGCCTATTAATAATTTTTAGAGTGGTGCTTACAGTAAATTCAAAATAAAGTATTAACAATTTTACAAATACAATCATACACAGCTAAGAAATTCCAATTGTAGAGTAAGTATAACACAACATAAAATACTCACACCAAATACATGCTAATTTGTATTGTTAATCTGGTTAAATATTATTTATATTTATATCAAACTGTACATTTCCGAATTGCATGACAAGGCTTTGGGCCGCGTAAGTTCACAAATGTCTCATTTTATATTTATTTCACGCGCCTAATGATTTTTTTAATTTAAATTTTAAATGATAATTTTAATTCTCAGTCGGTTGTCATCCGGTTTTAGAACAATTAAAATGTTCGTCTGCCGTTTTGTAGGCGACTACTGCGTCAAGTAGTAAACAATAGTTCCGTCGTCAACGCAGGCGCCGTTTTGTACGCGATGACCGCATCATATAACGTAGGCAAATAATTCCGTCGTAATCGCATGCCAGTTCGTTTGTGTAAAATCATGAGTGCACCACTATATTGGATAGATTGTGTGTAATAAAACGTATTAACGTACATTGCGGACACCATAATGATGCGGATGCAGACGACTGGAACCCGACCTAAATCGCCCATCCGGTCTCGTGTGCTGCAGCGAACTGTTACGTAAGGCCGACGTAATGAAGAGCTATATTAGTTTATAGCGCTTATCGTGTAATATGCGCTCGCTCTGCAATGCTTCTATATGCAGCGAAATCGATATCCTCGTTTGTTGTAGTGATGTATAAGCATCTGTCATTATAAAATAAAACTAATAAATCGGTAGATGCAATAACAATATACCGTCTTCAGACTGCATCTTATGATCGTTGCATTTCTACTTACATTTTAAATATACATTTATTGTTACAAATATTGTCATAAATAAATATTATGTATTTTCTTTTATTATGGCGAGTACCCGCGAAGCCATAAACGCCCATCGCTAAACGCTTGTTATAATTACTAAATTGAATCGGGATATATAGGGTGTATAAATATTAGTGGTAGCAATGTAACTTGATAATGTTAAGCTGGACATTTCCGTTACGTTATATAGGACCCAGCCAGTTGTGCACGTCTGTGGGAGTGAAGCATAACAATTGAATGCGCTGTCAGCTCATAGTCTAGTTTGACATATGCGCTGCATTTACTGCAGGTGAAACTTCAAAACTCGTTACTATAAAACAACCATCTGGAGACTGGTGCGTCTGTATTACCGCACCAGACAAACAAATATAATACGTGCCCAAAGAGTTAAACCACATTTACAAAGCCGACCGATTTGATGAAATAAACAGCGTGGATTCGATGGCAAGTGATGAAGCGGGATTGGATCAGACAACTGAATTGCGTTTAGCCGAAGTAAACAAAACAGGTACGACGGCGCATTCACTGGAGTCGCTAATTGGCGACACCATCCTGGCCGCTGTGGTCTTTCATCGATTCCTTGCCACGTCCACGCGACAGGCCTCTCCGGTCCTAATGGTCCACTTTTGTTTCGGTCTCGCGTGCGAAAGTGCTTTGTTGGTCGAGCGGTCATCGCAACAGCGCCTGGACAATGGCCACAGCGGGCGGACGTCGGCGGCGACGGTGGGCCGACGTATTAGGAAGTAATTAACTCGGCGTAACGAAGGCGTCTTTCGATACGCCACTGCGTCTCTTTAATGCCTTACGTCGGCGTCAAAGTTTAATTACCCCCGTGACCGGCCCGACCCGCGAACGCAATACCCACGGGTGTTACCCGCAACACGTACGCTAATCGAACGTATTGTGAAATCGGGCGCGGTTCTGTTTAATCAAATCAAACTGCATTTTACACACATTTCTTATTTGTTCCAATGTAGCGGGCTTCGCGTGAACCACATGTCTACGGTTAAACCTATCTGAACTGTCTTTATGTTATATGCCCTATACTGCACTAAGGCAACAGTCTCGTTTTGCGAGCAACGATTACAGCACAGTAAATGTTATTAAGTGTAATAAAAAAATAACCCCGCTAATAAGGGCGCATAAGGAAACGCTAGCGTGTTTTGGTCAAAATACATCGTCAACAATGTTTTAAAATCACACTATTACTATTGCTGTTTCAAGACACCAACTGTGTTAATTTATTATTCAATTAAACACTTCTGTGTTAGTGGTGTAGTAATGGTCTTTTTTCGAAACAAATATATAGTTTTTAGTACAGCTATTTAACAATGAACAATAACACACAATCATCATAATATGTTATATTAATAAAATAATATATTGTATCACGATGAAATCGCCGCAGACAGTGTGTCGCTGATCCGTGTCGACCACGGTTAAGTTCCATTCCATTTCACCATTACGTATAAAACAATTACTATCAATTAGAATAAAAGCTAGGCCTACAACCATAGTTTGCATATACTGGACAACAGCAGCAATTTCACGAAACAAATACATACATACGCGCACAAAATTCGTTAATATATAAATGTGTAACCAGTCACGGTTTGGACGTTGTCTTAAGGTTTAGTGGAAGTAAGAAATAAAGCCACGTGAAAAAAGCAAAATGTGTTACTTTCTTTCCAATTGACCCCTGATGTCGCGGCGACTAGAGGATTCAGACTCGATCGTTGCTCTTCCTTCGTTGGCAAACATAATTTCTGTGCTATGTAAACCTGCTGCTCTCTGCCAAACGCGATGAAAGAGACCAATGGGGCAAGCATGTTTCTAAAGAAAATAATAAATAAATAATAAACTTAAATTGCATGGGTACTGGTACCTTAATATCTTAATATCAATGTCAACTGCTGATCGGATTAATGTTTTCCGGCGCTTCGTGTTCTTGACGAACTTATTAACAAGAAGAGAACTGATTTAAACAAGCACATCGAACGAAGAGTCGCGCGTACATAGATAGTCCAGACAACGTCTGCAGGCTGCGAGTGGGAACGGGAGAGGGTCGAGGAGTGACCAAGGAGCGTCTCGCTGGGAGTGTATTGTGTAGTTGGGCGGAGAGGGAGAAGATGAAAGGACACCGCTAACGCGCGTGCTGTCCACTCGATGTCCACTCGCACGGACAGATGGTCAGTAAGTGGCCTCAAATTACAACGGTAAACACAAGGCTACATTAATAAGCATTCTGACCATTAAACGAATCGCAATTGTTGCGGCCAGTCGCGATGAAAGAGAGTTTATTCGAGGCGATGGTACGCAACGCCACCTACTGTTACAGAAGAACTAAATCGGTTCTTAATGAACTGATATACATCGGTCAATATCGACAATCGGTCACTTATAAACCCATCTGTTCCTTATGACATAATGAGCTTAAATAACCAACACATGAAAATAACCACCGTTTAACCCACAATAACCGATAACCACTGTTTCAACAACATAATAATTATGGTCTTTCACATGGAATTATATATATATATATATATATATATCAAGAAATTGCGCTGAATAGTTTTTTGAAAGCATTATGCCATGTGTCTTCATAAAGCACGGGCTTAATTTGTAAAAGAAAAACTACATCGTGAAAACATACGCATTGATAAATAATTGTTGTACTTGAATATCCGATCCATTTAAACAGGGTTTCATCATTTCGGAATTTCCAATTACGTCATTGCGACATTTCCCCCTGTTCCACAGGGGTATTAACTTTTAAATATAATACATCAATTATAATTTAATCAACCTCCGTTGGTTATGTCGGGATATAAATGAGTAGCACAGTTACCAATTAACCCATATATATATCTGTATGTATGTATGTATGTATGCATGTATGCATGTATGCATGCATGCATGCATGCATGCATGCATGCATGTATGTACCTATATGTTACCTATATGTTATCTTTCTCCACATCTTCCCATTAACGGAACACATACACAAATTATTGGCCCCATAGGTCCACTTGGTTGCAAGTTGCCAGCCCCAAAAGTTTATTTTAAACGGAGATTTGCAGAAGCCATGATTAGCCTTCATCTTATCACCCTACCAGATGACGTTCCATTGTCTAGGCCTTCCCTCCAATTCACATGTGCCTGAATGACCAGCCCACCGCAGTTGGTACAGTGTCTGTGCGCTCTGTGATGTTCTCCCTCCTATTTACGCATTCCTGAACCTTCAGCGGCCAGCCTGATTCCCTCAGGCTAGTGACTGGAATAGTGACTGCATGCCTTCTGGAAACACATGGATGACATGACAGTGAACTATCCAGTAATATCAACTGTTAAATGAGCACTTAGCTGAGAGTTAATTGGGAATTTGTTAATTAAATTAAATCTGGAAAAGTTCATTTATTAAATTAAATTAACTTAATTGAGTTAATTTAATTAACAAATTAACAATTATTATATATATATATATATATATATATATAATATATATATATAATTATGTGCCTGCTTATATATATATATATATATATATATATATATATATTATACACATATATATATATATAATTATGTGCATGCGTATACATATATATATATATTATATATTATATTATATATATATATATAATTATGTGCATGCGTATACATATATATATATATATTATACATATATATATATATATTATATATATATAATTATGTGTATGCGTATATATATATACATATATTTATATATATATATATATATATATATATATATATATATATATATATATACATATATATATATATATATATATATATATATATACATATATATACATATATATATATATATATATATATATATATATATATATATATATATATATATATATATATATATATATATATATATATATATATATATACATATATAGACATGTTTTATTTACTGATACATTCAGTGTGGCAATGTTCCGCAAAACAATCGTTATCCAGTAAAATTCCATCTAAATTCTAATTCATCTCCAGAATTGTATACGGTTGCCATTTCGTTTGACGGACGACGCAATCAATGGCTCACTGTCTGACCCGCTCGATAGCTTTGATGCCCTAACGAGCGCAAGACAGCGACGCGAGCGATTGCTTCTGTTTCGTACCGTAGATGCTGATCGCGTTATAATGACGACAATCTAGCATCACACGACGTGTGCGTGATCCTTACCGCGGTCACTGGATTATTAACCCTTAAATTAATCACTTCACAGACGGGCTACCGTGCTGGCGAATCAGTGGGACTCACACTACACAAAGACTGGCTCAAGCAAAGTGGAAAGTCATTGTTCCACGGCCGATGTCATTGTTGACTTCACCGAGCCATTTCAGCGCCTCGTCACGTAAACAGATTACGTCATCAGCGAGTTGTCAGTTTCCTACAATTTTTTATGAATGAAGATAATACTGGTAAAACAAATGAAGACAATACCGTGCAACATATTGAAGACAATACTGGGAAACAAACTTAAGACAATACCGGGCAACAGAAAGAAGACCGGGCAACAGAGCGTTGGACTTTTCAGTCGAAGGGACCTGGGTTCAAAACCACCTCCGCCGTTTCGAAGCTTGGGCAACTTCGTTCACCCCACTTTGCCTGTGTCTTTCGGAAGAGATCCCTTCTACCCGGTGCCTATGTGCCAGTGGATGTAAAAGACCCCGCGGGGAGAATAGCTGCTGTGGACTCACTAATTCAAGAGAAGGAAAACTCTGAAAATAAACCACTCCTATATGCTAGCTCAAGACAGGGTTGTTTGTAGTTAAATGTCATAAGTCATAAGACAATACTGGGCAACAGAATGAAGACAATACTGCATGGGCAACAGAATGAAGACAATACTGGGCAATATAATGAAAGCAATACCGAACAATATAATGAAGACAATACTGGGCAACAGAATGAAGACAATACTGGGCAATATAATGAAAGCAATACCGAACAATATAATGAAGACAATACTGGGCAACAGAATGAAAGCAATACCGAACTATATAATGAAGACAATACTGGGCAATATAACGAAAGCAATACCGAAAATATAATGAAGACAATACTGGGCAACAGAATGAAAGCAATACTGAACAATATAATGAAGACAATACTGGGCAACAGAATGAAAGCAATACCGAACAATATAATGAAGACAATGCTGTGCAACGGAATGAAGACAATACTGGGCAACAGAATGAAAGCAATACCGAACAATATATTGAAGACAATACTGGGCAATATAATGAAAGCAATACCGAACAATATAATGAAGACAATACTGGGCAACAGAATGAAGAGAATACTGAGCAACAGAATGAAAGCAATACCGAACAATATAATGAAGACAATACTGGGCAATATAATGAAAGCAATACTGGGCAACAGAATGAAGACAATACTGGGCAACAGAATGAAGAGAATACTGAGCAACAGAATGAAAGCAATACCGAACAATATAATGAAGACAATACTGGGCAACATAATGAAAGCAATACTGGGCAACAGAATGGAGACAATACTGGGCAACAGAATGAAAGCAATACCGAACAATATAATGAAGACAATACTGAACAATATAATTAAGACAATACAGGGCAACATAATGAAGCTAATACTGACCAATATGAAAACTGGGCGACAGGACGAAGACAAGTGCACTAACAAGTGAAATTAAAAAGATAATTTTGAGATACTTAGAAGACGCCCTACCATAAGAGAGTTCATATCAACAGGAAATGTCACTGTCACGTGAAAGTGACTTACGCAGTTCAGTAATTTCTTAAGTACTCGACATCACACTGTACAAGACACGGTGACAGTCCTAACCTTGCTAGAACACTAATTCTTATATTTCGTTATGTGCACTTATTATTGGAATGCATATGACATTGTATTATCACTCCTAATGTCAATGGAAAATTATCAAATGAATTAAGTTATACTGGCAGCAACGTAGACAAAACGAAATCCAGTGAATGTCAACATTGCGAAAATTAATTTTTAATGAAATACCAAGCCCAAAATAACGCGAGTTTTAAGGAACTTATTTAAGGGCTACATTTTAAGTTGAAATTCCATTGTTTAGTGTTTCCAAAAATGAGTCCTGATTACATATACATCAAATCAGATGTAATAATGATAATTAATTAGACATCATAAACCTACAATACATTATATACATGCCAAGACATGGAATACCAACAAAGTCGTATTTCCTATTCCGTAAATAAACCCGATATTTCAAGTTTTAACTTGTTTACAACACTATTATCATTGCATCATAATTACTGTCGTTCGACCTTTATTCCACAAATTTAACAACGCATGAAGCAGGATATCGGGGACATTTCTTGGATGTCTAAGATGTTTTGATCAAGTTAGCTATACCATTCCAATTTTAATACTGACATTGGTTTTATAAATGAATTTTAACAAGGTTTGACATCTTACCTAAAAACATGCGAATTCTGAAAAGTCTGTCGTCTCGTATACTTTGCTTAATTATACGTTATTTAAAAAAATACTTGGTCAGTAATTAACCAGGTGCGCCGACAGATTTTGTTGCCAATGGAAAATATTAATCCGTTCCCAGATTAACAGATGTGAATCTTCGTAGCAGAAATTGATATCGGCCCGCTTCTGTGATTAGGGCTGACAACGAACTGTTGGAGTTCGGAGATTTGTTTCAGACAAGATTTAACAAGATTTAACAAGATTTACCATCCAAGCCAAAGGCCCAGATGGCAAGTGGACAAGGAAGCCATTGGCTTATCGAGAGTCCAACAATGTTCATCTACTTATAGCCTGCCCTCCTGAGATATGTGTCAACCTTGTTTTTAAACATATTCACGCTGCTAGCAGTTACACAATCTGTAGACAATTTGTTCCATTCATTTATTGTCCTCTGTGAGAACGAGTGCTTCCTGATGTCCAATCTACATTGATCCTTTACTAATTTTACCTCATGTCCTCTAGTTCTGCTATCCTTCTTGAGTGAGAAAAAAACATTTCTATCAATATTTTCATACCCATTCAATATCTTAAAAACTTCAATCTGATCTCCTCTTAACCTCCTTGTCTCTAGAGTTGTTAAACCACATTCTTTCAAGCGTTCTTCATAACTAAGGTCTCTCAGTTCTGGAATCATTTTAGTTGCTCTCCTTTGTATGCGTTCAAGCGTATCTATATCCTTCTTACGATATGGTCTCCATGCTTGTATACAGTATTCTAAATGAGGTCTAACTATTGCTTTATAAAGAGGTATAATTAACTTTTTTCCCTTGTATGTTATGTTTCTTCTAATCAATCCAAGAATTTGATTACCCTTTGAAGCTGCAATACCACACTGCTCTGAAACTTTCATATCAGCGCTTATTGTAACTCCTAAGTCCTTTTCTTTTACAGTAGTACCCAGAACAGTATCTCCCATTTTATAGTTTACATTCAAGTTCCTATGTCCTGTATGTAGGCATTTACATTTCCCAAAATTGAACAACATCTGCCATTTCTCAGACCATTTCACTAATCTGTCTAGATCGTTTTGTAAATGTTGTTTATCACCATCAGTATTAACCTTTCTAAACAGTTTTGTGTCATCCGCAAATTTCAGTACGTTACTTGTTATACTGTCGTCCAAGTCATTGATATAAATTAAGAATAATATAGGTCATAATACTGATCCTTGAGGTACCCCACTCAAAACCGATTTCCAATTTGAAACTTCTCCATCTACTACAACTCGTTGTCTTCTGTCAGTCAGCCATTGTTCTATCCAGTCAGTTATGCTATCCCTGATACCATGGGCTTTTAATTTAAGTAGTAATCTTTGATGTGGCACTTTGTCAAAAGCTTTCTGAAAATCTAAGTAGATAATATCTACTGGCGATCCCACGTCTATCCACTTAGTGATTTCTTCCAAAAAACATAACATATTTTTTAAGCATGGCCTCGCTTTAAGGAATCCATGTTGAGATGAATTTAATAATTTATGCTTAACGAGGAATTCCACCATATGGTCTTTAATTAACCTTTCTAATAATTTACAAATCACTGACGTTAAACTCACTGGTCTGTAATTCTCTGACTTATTTCTCGAACCCTTTTTAAATAATGGTATGATGTTTGCTTCTTTCCATTCAAATGGAACAACTCCCTCTTTTAATGACAAGTTGAATACTCTTGCAAGTGGTATACTGATTTGTTCTACTGTTTCCATTAGTAATTTTGGAGGAATCCCATCCACTCCCGGTGATTTGTTATCCTTCATTGCCTTTATTTTCTTAGCTACCAATTCTGGAGTTACAACTAACGGACCTAAACAGTCAGATTTAGCCCCCTGAAATTTAGCATCAGCAACTGGTAATGAACTAATATCTTCTTTGGTAAACACTGAACTGAAGTAACCATTTAGGTCTTCCGCCATTAAAAACCCAGACAGACAAGGAATGCCCAGAATATCGTTGAAACTGGGGTGCTGTTGACGCGCTGTGTTCAGTTGTGATGCCAGGTTTAGAACAAAAACAACATTGACCAACCACCGTAACTATCCGATGAACTGTGTTGAAATATAGGGTATACCTCAACACAATCCATTATGTCACGAAGGCGCAGAAAGATCAGTATAGAAATAAGGAGGAGAAGATGGAACTGGATCGGACACGTCCTAAGAAGGAAGAAGACAACCACTGTACGGCGACTCGAAAGCCCGACATACACGTCACGACGCGACTGGGTTTTAGTGTCTTCGACGCGTCTACGACGATTTGTCGAGACGTGTATGCCCCCTTGTGACGCGACGCCTGTCTCGAGGGCAGTATTTATCCAGTCTTTATTGCGTCGTAAAATACCAAACATGTTTGATATTAAAGACAAATCGTCGCAAATAAATAATCGCGTCGTGACGTGTATGCTGGTAAAGACAAATCGTCGCAGGCAAATAGTCGCCGGCGAGTCGCGTCGTGACGTGTATGCTGGTACGACCCCCGTCTGCCACGCGTCGGCGACGTATTTTTTGCATACCGAAACGTTTGAGGCACTTGCCAGTCAGGAGCTTCTTAGAGTCACGGGACTGTCCATAAAAACATGAAGAAATTGTCGCAGGTGGCAAATACTGCGTAGAATATAGAATTAGAAGAGAAGTTATTAGATCTCTGGCAGGTGAGGCCGAGTTTGTTCGACGCCACTTCCAAAGAGTATAACATATTAGATCTCTGGCAGGTGAGGCCGAGTTTGTTCGACGCCACTTCCAAAGAGTATAACATATTAGATCTCTGGCAGGTGAGGCCGAGTTTGTTCGACGCCACTTCCAAAGAGTATAATATATTAGATCTCTGGCAGGTGAGGCCGAGTTTGTTCGACGCCACTTCCAAAGAGTATAACATATTAGATCTCTGGCAGGTGAGGCCGAGTTTGTTCGACGCCACTTCCAAAGAATATAACATATTAGATCTCTGGCAGGTGAGGCCGAGTTTGTTCGACGCCACTTCCAAAGAGTATAACATATTAGATCTCTGGCAGGTGAGGCTGAGTTTGTTCGACGCCACTTCCAAAGAGTATAGCAATCGTTCGGCTGGCGGTATGCTCGCCCGCATCGACGTATTCTGCTTCAAGGTGGCAGGACGTAGGCCTACCAGGTCCACTACGTAGTGAAATACTTCCACGTCCATCCTGAGTAGCTCACGAAACGAAACGAAACGAAACCAAACGTCGTCGTTCATGGTGAACTCTCGCACTAGATTATTAAATTCGTCATGCCTTAACAACCAGTACTTAGTCCAGCATGAACGACGACGTTCTTTTCTCTGCCGTCGCCGGTACAGCCCAAAGCCAGAGCTCGCCGCTGATGAGCAGACAAGTGAGACAAACCCGCCATTTTCGAATAGTTCCACAGGATTCCGCTGGGCAGTGGCGATAGTTCCAGCCGCTACCAACATGCATCAACCTGTCGCGGCTGTCAGTCGCGTCGTGGTCGCGTCGTGACCCCCTAGCTTTAGTTGTCCGCGACAAATCGTCGCAAAGAAATAATCGGCGACAAATCGTGGCGTCGTGGCGTGTCTGTCGGGCTTCACTTTGACAAAATGGCGAAAACCTGTAGAAAATTAAAAACAAGAACTGGGTTGGAATTCGTGGAACGTAGCCAACCAGATGACTCGAGAGAGTGCACTGCAACACATATGAACTGCGTAGATCTGACCATTGACAATAAGAAGATCGGTGAGGTGAGAACGCAGACGCGAAGGACAAACACGAGAAAGGAACAGTCAGAGTTTAAAAGCTAGAACTTTACGCTGTTTTACGTCGCATCACTCGCTAGGCGTGCCTGTGTTGTACAACACGCCCAGTTCCCAGCGGGAGCAATCAAATAGTCATTTAGTGTTGACTGCTGATTAGAAACCGGGCCGCGGTACACTGCCTCACCAACTCCCACTGGTTGTTTAAGTTGGACCACACCGGGTGGCGCTTCAAAGTGGTCGCTACTGCGAACGCTTGCTCGTCATTACTTCACTGAAAAGAACAATTAATAAGTTAGATATCAAACGTCCTCGTCGCGCACCGGCTAATCTGAGCAATCGATCACATTTCACGCGACAAGGCTAATCAGACCCGCGGGTAGCTACGGTCCGCTGAACACCCAATGGACGGTGACCAATGACCACTGGTGGAGGGTGGTCGAAGAAAACATGCACATTACACATGCAGAAGTGAGTATGTGCGTTCGTGAGTAGGAGTGAGCGCGCGCACACATACTTACATACATATGCGCACGCACACACGCACGCATGTTTGTATGTATTAGGGGTGTATATAACTGTGTATTTATATGTGTGTGTGTGTGTGTGTGTGTGTGTGTGTGTGTGTGTGTGTGTGTGTGTTGTGTGTGTGTGTGTGTGTGTGTGTGTGTGTGTGTGTGTGTGTGTGTGTGTGTGTGTGTGTGTGCGCGCACGTGTGTGTATGTATGTGTGTACTCCTACATACATATACACGCACGCACGCACGCACGCACGCACGCACGCACGCACGCACGCACGCACGCACGCATACGTGTGTTTGTGTGTATTTGGTGTGTGTGTGTCGTGTGTGTGTGTGTGTGTGTGTGCGTGCGTGCGTGCGTGCGTGCGTGCGTGCGTGCGTGCGTGCGTGCGTGCGTGCGTGCGCGTGTGTGTGTTGTTGTTATTGTTGTCGCGTTCGTTCGTACGTTCGTGCATGCGTTCGTGCGCGCATGTTTTTCACATACGTCTAACAGTTAGATATAAATTCTCAAAAACGATACATATACTTGCAATTAGTGCACCAACCCTCCGTATGTATGAAATTGTACCAACAAGCACAGACAGTCTTCTGTCATGAATAAAGGTAGGTGTTTTGATACACAAATTATGTGATGACTTATTCTACAACATAAACGAAATATTATCTCAGACGGAAACAGGATGCTCCACGCTGCACTTGATTTCAAAACGTTAGTACCGATTATGTATACGGTCCCCAAACTGCATGGGTTTCTTGCCTTTGGCGCTCACACAAGTCCCTTGCACTTACCAGTCCCAAATTCATAAAACATGCCTGCAGCTTTGTCAGCGCATCAGATAAGGAAGAAGATGCCATTTAAACCACATCAACGTTGATCATGTGAGACCTCGTTGATGGTACTACACCACTTGACTTGGTCTCCAGCTATCTATGCTGTAATGATCCGTGCACACGATAGATATGCCCGTCACTTATCTTCCTCTGGCAATCGATCTGATCACTAGTCTTCCTCGTCATTGACAAACAGAATCATAAATGTTTCCACGGCGTGACACCGACTTAGGGACTATACTTGACGGAACCGTGCGGCAAAGAAGTCGTCTATCTCCTTCAGGGCCACGCACCTACGCTACAACTTTTGGTTTTTGGAATAATTAATTGTTTTAGAAATTATATAAAGGCTCATGAGCATTTTATCAAGGTAAATCAGGGCATATATCGTGATTGCTGATGATTTTGTTCATGCATTACATCTTATAAAAATTACCACTGCTTAAAGCATTTTTGGTAAGTTTAAGCAGTGAGCTTTTGTACAAATATTTTGGTATGTAGCAACTTACATATGAATAGTTATGCTTTTTAAAATAAAATTATTATTGTTTTATCTCACTGTATGACTCCTATAGCTCCATTTTTGCTACCAGACAAACACATATTGCGATATGACTACAATGCATAACTTAATGCAGTTTTCGTTTTGTCGTAGCATTTAACTATGTGACACTCCTTATCGTTCTTAGCATATCTGTGTTGTTTCATTCACACATCCGCGGGTCAAGTGATGGGAAATTGAGCTTAAATGTTTCCAGTCAGGCCGTTTTTTTTTATCTATACGGCATGCATAGCATAGCGTTTTATTATTGGATTCATATGCAGTTCTGATAAATATGTGGTTTAAAATGCACCTTCTTGCTTATTTGATGCGCTCACCGAGCTACAGAACGTGTAGGCAAGAAGCTCGCATTTTCAGTTAATGAAAGGTGAGGATTTACACCACCGAAAACTATCTATCTTGGAATATTATAAAATGCAAGAAACACATATTTTATGTACGTAATTACTTATTATACGGATATCACAAAAGTCACTTGACAATAACTATGCATAACTATACAATTATGACGTTTTGTGATGAAAACCGTGTCACCACGTGACGTGTGCGCATTCATTTCGGAAAATATTGTCAACTGTTAGACGATAAACTTACTCATAATAAATTATTTGGAGTCTCATTCTTGACGCCAATGTGCAGTTGGTTTGTCACGGAATACACTTGCAAAACGTTTAGTGCGTTTCAGTCGAACATCTTAAGTTATTATTTCAGTAACATAATTATGGTGTCGCAAGTGCGTAATACACCAGTTAATTTTGACCTCATGGAATTACGCGACTGGGACGTTTGACTATGCCTACAAAACGTGCTGCTAAACGTGACGCGTGTAATACGTGTATCCGGTAGTTTCGAAGCCTAGTACCTGTCACTCTTGTCTCTGTGCAATAGAGTTCAAGGAAACTGTTTATCAACCGCCGATAGACACTTCATTGTCACCATGATGTGGTGTTCGCACAACACTATTCAAATACGTGTTGAATTGGCGAAACAAATGACGCCTCCTCGAACAATGATGTTTTCATTGAGCCCGAGCGGGGGCAGCACGTTGCGACAAACAAAGCCTTCGCGCTAATGACACTTGAAAGACGCCCAGCGTGCGACTGCCTACTCTTCGCCACAAACAACCGCCAGGTGACGCCCTTTGATCGTCGCCGACTGGTGGAGATATTATTAAATTTCCAGTGCGCTTCGAGCGATAACAGTCGCGCGCCGCGTTCAACACGAAGGAGCCCTTTGATGCGACGCGAAGAGGTTTCTTCAGCCCGTCTCATTTTGCCAATAAGGCGTGCACGCTATCTCCATAAAGTGTCCAGCCAAAAGGATCACATTTATCTGGTTTCTTTGTCGTCACGTAGAAGGGCTTCAAGTTTGGCGCAAAGCTGTTCTTCGTCTAGTCACACGTGTCGGTTAACTAGTGCATACATCCAAGTCGTAATCCTATATTACGTGAGGGGTCGGATGGGCTCTACAACACTGAATCCAGGGACTGGTAACGATTTAGTTTCCATTTGTGACAACATTATAGCTTTTCAGTGGTGTATTCGCAACATTTAGATGTTGTAGCGTTCTTAAATAAAATACCTTATATGTAATGGTTATTAGTAAATTTATCAAAATGGGCTAGTCTCAAAATCACTGTCTGTCTTAATTGAACGCGGAAGTAAAATAGTGGTCCGACCCCGGGGACCTGCCAGGAGGGTATTTAATGGAAATGTTCGCATTTCTAAATTGGCGTAATTAATGGAACCATTGATCACTTAAGTTTACCGAAAGAGTAAACACATTACACAAATTGTCTAAAAAGGAAGATGTTGTTCAAGTTACTGAAATGGAAAGGCTTGCTCATACACAATAGGAACATAGAAAAAGATTTTTTTTTAAATGTATAGCATATATTGTCGGCCTACTGTACTTGGACGAAGAAAAGACGTCGGTATAACACTTAATGCTGCTATGACAGCTTCATGGAAATATGGGAATGCATGCAGCTTATAATTGTAAGCAATTACGAGAAAACATAACACACAAGGAAAACATTAACTGTGCATATGTATAAGGCAACGGTTAGGCCTCATTCAGGATATTGCCTTTGTATGAATTGAGGCTATATTGTGAGAAAGACAAAGGAAACAAACAAACATACATAACTTAGTTTCGAAAAATATATATAACAACGTCGACAACATTACTGACCAGGAGATTAATTAATAATAGGTGACCAAATCGATTTTTTTACTTTGAATGACCACGAAGAAATGTATGGCATTATTACATACAACATTGACACATTGTTAAGCGACTTTACCCGTATTCTGCGTCCAAATTATCTTACTCAATTTCAATATTAAATCATTGCGCCATAAAACATGGCCGCCACAGAAAACAAACCCAATGCACATGAAAGGTACATAGCCATTTCGATATTTATATGAAATCAAATGTTTTTCATATCTGTAAAACAGTCTTCAGTTATGGGTACAGGTACTGGAATAAATTCACGAATACAGAATGTATGTTTATATGTCTCATAGTGCACTCGCCCCAAACAAATTTAATTTCACATACCTGGACCCGGTAGTACATTTGCAAACAACTCTACGTGAAGTTAAGAGTCAATCTGTCGTCTGAAGGCAGTGTTGCTCACCGGCAGAACATTCAGCAAGTTTGCCGTTACCTATAGGTAAGCAGGCCAGTCCTCAGTGTTTTGAAAATGGGGATTCAAGCATACACAATTAGCCAGGGATTTATTGGACGATTCTGACAATGTTAACAGTTAAACAAAATTCGTTCGAAGTCGAAGTACAAATGTAGGCATGATGAAGTTCAGCATTTATTAACACTTCTCGCACCAATGGAATGAAATGTATTGAAACTCTAGTGTCACCAGTGATACCGATTCACTGACTCAGTCTCAGACTCAGTGTCAGTGACACTGTCAGTGCTTGCACAAAATGTTGCACAAGCCAGACGTACAACGTCAACATCGGCGACGTTTCTCGGGCCCGCAACTTCCAAGGCGCTTTTTCTGCTTAAAATTGCTCATGCATTATTAATGCTGGATCTGTCATAAGCTTACATACATTGAACGATCGCTGTTTGTCAATAGTTGCGTTGCAATCGTTGCGCGTTTACATCTTTCACAAAAATACCTCTACTGTTGACCAATAACGCCATCTGGCTAATGGCTTTGCTTTTTAAATTATCCAACAGATGGCGGTATTTGTTATTTATAACCAATGCAAAATTATTATCTTGTTACTGCGTTTTTAATCTCGGCCTAATTAAATTTCTCTAATAGTAGCCTCGGCTACATATGGTCCTAATGTTTCGACTAGCCAATAATAATCATCGTTACAAAATATTCTCGAACTATGAAGAATCAGGTAAATACAATAGAGCGCTAAAACAGTACTTTTGTCACCCATCGTACGCAAGAAACTGTCTGCAAGCTTGTTACATAAAACATTACGAAATTAACGAATGTTATAGTAAATTAATTGTAAGCTCCTTACCTAGCAAAAAAATAACTAAGATGCATAACTGAAATGTGGCTTCAATATGGCAGACTTTCATCAAGCTGAATTCTATCAAAACTGACTGAAACGTGAGTGTATCCCGTCTTATCGTCTAGGTTTTGTACGGCATAGGCATGGATGGCTATGGGATTATTAGCTTGCATTGCCACAGGCATAGCCATAGCCCTAAAAGGTCAATTATCATTGCCGTTTTCACAAGAAATGAAGAAACGTATGGTATTGAATCGATATTATAAATCATTAACAAGTATTTTATCGATTCAGTGCAAACAAATTGTTAGAAAAGTTTTTTTTTTGTGTGAAATATAGTCACCTGCAACTGCGTCAAATTTGAGCCATTCCTAAATTCGACCCATTTTGAGATTTTCACTGCATATCGCATTACAGACGTCAGTAGTCGGATATATCGCCCATTATCGGTCCTTGGGAGTGTAAACAAAGTTAGTTGGTGACGTCGGTTTTCGGACGAAGATGTACGCAACTATTCGAAATAATCACCGCAGGAAAGTTAATGAACGGACCAGTTGTGGTTGTATATTTAATGCGTTGTATTTAGCTCGAACTTAAGCGGGAGCTTCGTTTCGCTGTCAGCGTTCGATTATCGCACGTATTTAATTGAAAACAACTTTTCTAACAATTAATAATTAATTGATGAAGTAACTGTTATAGTGTTAGTGCATTGGTATATCAATCTCTTGCGCAAAAAGGTTCTTCAGAATTTTGTGAAAAACGGCATATTCTACTAAGTAGCTCCAAGTTGACGACGATTCTTACGATAATTGACGACGAAAAGCCGCCACTGCACTGGCATTGCCCGAGGCTGCCATGGCAGTGGCACTGGCACTGGCACTCAACAACATCGGTACACGAATTATGGGAAGTCGTATACTGGTCGGGTATTTCTGCTCTATATGGAATATGCCGGTCCAACAATTAAATCTGATGAAACTTTTGCGCGAGAAATCTATTGACCGACTAATTAAAAAGAAACAAAAGTCATGGTTTTGGGGCTATGCACCTAAGAGATAATAAAAACTAACCACGTGCAACTAGAATCAAAACTATCACGCCAGTGGTTTATTCAGAATGTGTTCTAAAAGTTGGAGAAACCGGTTATTTCTCCGAGTGACCGAGGGCTGACATGTTAACCAGCGAGACCGATAAGCGTATGCGCAGTTCTGTAAAATTGGGGTGACCTAGACTGAAATGACGTATTATGGGAGGCCGGCATACACAGAACCAATGCAAAGTCTCAAATAAACGTGTTATTTTGCCAGAAAGAGGAGTAGGTTAGTAAACAAATGCCAAAATATATTACATAAGTTCAGTTTGGATGCAAATAGCATGGCCATATCCTATTGGCAAAAATAGGAATAGGTGTATACGAATATATTTTCATTTGGCGAGTGAATACTGCTAGAATACGGCACTCGTGACGTAGTGTTATCTAACAGTATGGCGCGGCCCAGGAAATTAAAATGTTTGTTCAACAAGGTTTTCCCAGTAAACTACTGGCATGATATTCTTAATTGTAGTTACAAATGGTTACGTTTTAGTAACTCTTATAGATGCATAGGCCGAAAACCATTACTTTTGTTTCGCTTTAATAATTTTGTTGGTATGTACTTCGTTGTCACATTGGAAATATTTCCAATTGCCTTTTGGTAATCGTAGCCATGTAGCCCATAGACACTAACTTCATTTACCTTAGCACTATTTCAGGGTTTCATAAACAGAAATATGAATATTTAATATATATATATATATATATATATATATATATATATATATATATATATATATATATATATATATATATATATATATATATATGAATATCCAGTATTTGTTTTTGTTGCATTGTGATAGTCTGATACATTTATTTAGTGGATGCTGTATATTCTTCTTTGTGTACTTCCAGATGTAACTACAAAAAAGCAGATGTTATAAAGGAAAGCTGCACTGCATGCTAAGATAAAACACGGCTGCAGGAGTACTGTCATCTAAAAGTGCGAAAGAATCAACAGAGAAAGAAATCGAGCAAGAAAAGGAATCTTGCACTAAAACAGCAGTTTCTGATCGATAAGTTATCTTTTGGTCCTGCTCTGAATTTTATTTCAACTCAAATTCGGGTGGCGTGAAGGAAACCAAGAGGAGCATGCCTGGTGGACTGCATTTAACGAAGGAAGAAAAACAATGGTTCTTTTCAGAGCCAATCAACACTTCCAAAAGAGATTGCTGCTACGCGCATGTTATATGAATTCCAGTTACACACCAATTACATATTCAATCTAAACAATACAAATTCCAACATACTAATTCCATATAGAAATAACAGCGTTAAAACAGAGCAATCATAGACATATTCAACTAAAAAATAACATATTTTAGGGCAGTTGCATTTAATTTCTGGTACATAATGGCAAACAAATGTGATATACACAGCATTATATTTTAGTGATTATTTGTATCAAATAATTTGAATTAAAAAACTACATGATGTAACTGAAAAGTAATACCAAATACATTTTTACAAATTCCAATTACTTTTAAGACCAAATAAATTCTGGAATTGTCTTTTTCAGTATCAAGCTCGGTCATGTCGGATATCAGTCCCGTCCTCGGGGTTTTGAAAAAGGGGTTCGGACGTATACAATCAGCCGGGGATCTCCTGGGTGATTTCTTAAGTTTGTTTACTGTTAAAGAAATTCTCTCAAAAGGAGGGTTCGTTCGAACCCCACCCCCGAGGACTGACATGGTAAGTTTTATTTCCATAGCGTCCATGGTCATTATACTTTTTTGGCGGGAAGTAGGCCTAGACTATTGTTTTGCAATTAATTTTCTAAGACAAATGACGATTTGTCTAGTGACACTTTTATGTGATATTCGGCGATATAGAACCTTTTTAAAACATACGGTACTGCACCCTACAATAAGTTATACTAAAACAATTTGTGTTTGTTTCTGCGTGATATTGTGAATAAAAATATACTTAGCATGTATCCCCAGTGTACATGCTCATCGTAAACTTGTTTTGCAACGATCAAGTTGTGCCACCTAGCGAACATAAAAGTTGCTTCTTTAATCTATCTTGTGGTGACATCTGGTGGAAGCCAGTTGTCCCACCAATAACAATTTCATTCGCTAATTATGGATCCGCATATGTTTATTTCCATACTTATGACAATTTTATAATCATTCTTTAATACTAGGTTTCTATTGATTTATTTAATACCATGGCATAACAGCCATTCTATTTGGCTAGTGTCCTTCAAATATCCAGCGGCAGCTCATATCGTTTTGTTTATATATGCTAAAACAAAGGCTAAGACCAACTTGAGCTTGCTTTGTAGCTGCGCCCACATTTTTTTAATAAATTTATTGCTTTTCCACCATAAATCTTCGGCAGTACCTCATTCTGGTGGAAGTGGTGGTAACGGGCCCGTTGCGACGAAGAATATAACAAATGAGATCGTCAAATGCGTACCGATTGTCAATATATACGCCTGTTGCGCGAGGGATTGATCTGCGCAGTCGCATGCGCAGTTAACCGAACTTCCTTTCAGACAGTTTACATTCGAGACGTTTGATTTCGGTGTAGATTTTTATTCGGGAAAGGAATTAATAAAATCTAATAGTTGGATTTTATTTTCCAATTGGTAGATGTATTGAAGTGGACGTTTCTTAAAACACACGCAAGTTTTAGCGACACTGGCGGCGATTATACATAAGAAAACGTGATCATAAAGGTAAGCTAACTTTCCCAAGTTTAATTTTACTTGGCAACAGCGTAGAGCACTGCATCAGTATGTCAGGTCTCATTACATTAGTCATAGCTTGTTGTTGTTTACCAATGTAAATTCCGAATGTGGATATCTGCCATTGTATACACATATATAAGATGTGCTATGGGTACTGCATGTTTATTTTTCTGAGTTTTGTTGTTACCATCGATGTATGTTTAAATGTTTATCAAGTTGCAAGTAGTAATTCGTCTAGAAATCATGAAATTAGTACTTCCCACCAAGCCCCGGAAAAATCAGCGTGTCATCAAAAAGTATTCAGATTTAATAATCTTTGTCGGTCTTTTGTTTCTTGTTGTTTCTCATTTGTTGACATACATTGTCATTGATCATTCACCTGGACCAAAATGTTACATGACAGATTCATAAACATGTTAAAATATACAAACATACATGGTCCCATGGCATAGGCATAGCCGAGCATCAGAACTGGGTTTATTGCTGATGAAGGCCCAAAAAGTATATATGCATTTGCCAATTCTCACATTAAACCCAACACTAATTTTTCACTAGCTTGACAGTGTTACTGTGTCTCTCTATGACTATGGCCTAATGTAATGGATTGTGTGTTTTACTTTGTATAACAAGGTTCCAGGTTTTAGTCTATTCAAATCCCAATCATTTTCTCTCTTGTTCATTATTTTGTATTTATTACCATATTTTTAATATTTATAACCATATTTTTCGGAAGGTTATAGTCTCTGTGCATGTATGACCATGTGCCTCCCTGGAGACTTGTTATTGCCATGATGGGTACCATGACTAAGACTGATTAGGGATCAGTTATAGATGAGGAGTTGTTATAGCCGTGACTGAATGGTGTTTATGACTTATGAAATATGTTCTGGTGTAAATTTAGTTTCAGTGTTATCAAGATGATGTATATTTGACATGCATGATTCATAGTTGTATTATAATTGAAGACATATTATCGTTCGTCTGATTTATTTTTTTAAAGGAACAAAATCTCTCTTACCAAAGGTGGATTGTTATTGACATCAGTCAACATGTGCACAGTGATTGTAACTGTGGGTGAAAATTGTGACATCATTTTAAATACTCGATCCATTCATAGTACCTAATACTCTTCATACGTACAGTAATGTTTCAATAACATTTTGATTGGGGCAGTGTACATTGAATGTAAAAAAACTTATATGTTTATTCACTCCAAGCAAACACAGCCATGGGTGGACGTGGATATGTACTCAAGCATTGTTGGTAACATTTTCAATATCCATTGTCCACTTCCAGGGATTTATGTGAATTAAACTATGACAGGACTATGTCCATTGTACTAATATACAATTGCCTGTTGTGGCGATGTATAAATTTACTGTGGATGATTATGATGATAAGAATTATACATCTTATTCACCTCACAAGAAACTTAGTTGAATTGTCCAAATAGTATCCATCCATTCATGGAATAATAATGTGATTGTTATGGACAGGGAATGATGTTAATTTACTTAATTATAATATTAGCCCATTTGTTTTGACAAGTAATATGTACAGATTGACTGGCTGCCTCTGTAACATCTTGCCTGGCACATCCATTATGCGCCAAACTGGATCAACATGGCACCAGATCAATCAAATGTAGTGTCAGGTGTTACCGAAATATGGACACTTTTCCGTATCATTGTTAAATTATCATTATCAGATTTGAACTAGCTCGCATTGCAGAAACTAGAAACAGTACTAGTTACCTCTGCACTAGTTACCTCTGCATTAGATCATTAATAAATCATCAGCATTCATGATCTCATGTTAGTAGCTGTGCTGCCAATGCCTGTCATGTGTAGAGACGTTGAGACTTGTACACTTTGTAAGACTAGGCAACTACTGGCCCACGCATTTGGCAATTATGGCAGGCTTAATGATACAGGTAGTGTGAGCAATAATTACAATGTAGAACTGCATTCATTCACCCACTGCACCTCTATGTACAACACAGTATGTTTTGCATTGTATGCCCAAATACTTGGTTCACTGGATTTATGAAATGCATCTGGATTACAGCTCTACGTGGTACACTGCATACTTGACTAAAGAGGCACTGTTTTGATAGTGTTTCACATCAATCAGTTTAGATAAGTGCATACCGTATTCCAGTCCTAATGAGTGTACATGCTCTAATAAGCGGTAATCCCCATTTTTGCGAATTCATGTTGCATGGTTGCGCGTCCCAACTTCATGCATCAGTCAATTCCATGGCAACATAGCATCATACAAAACTGAGGCATTTATTTAACCTTGCATATGCAAATCACTCAGAAAAATCCCACTTGTGTCTAATTGACAAAATGAAGTTCTGCAAATATGTTATCAATACTAATAAACATACTGTCACAGTGCCACTCGCCTCTCTGACTGAACAATTACATCGATCGGCGAGTGGGAAGGCCGATCGAGTGGGAGACTTTGTGGTGATGCAGCATTTTCGAATTCCCATTTTATATAATTTCTGATAGTAAATATACTACATAAATAAAGATTAAATAATTTTAATAATACTATTACAATGTCAATCTGGATGTACTTTGAAATCGGAAGTTCCGAGAATCAAGGCAAGTTTAATTATATGGAAATGCCAACGTGTATAAGTTAACCACTGAAACACATTGTATGTGTCATTTAAAATAAGTACTGGTCCCCAGGAAATTGTGTTACACTACTTCACCAGATGACGCTGAGGATTGCCAACTTCCAACTTAGATCTATACAACACAATAAAAAACTTTTGCTGCGTTAAAATCTTCAGCAAACCCAAGCTAAGCAGCACACTAAAACAAGGGGGTTAGACAGTTCTGGTTGTGTTAACAATTCCAATTGTAAACAGTTTGATCTGTACTCTGATGAGCTATGTACTATAAGCAAGTTTAAACAGGACGGTTTTTAGTTGACTGTGAAATGTTACTATATTTTTGGTCGACTTAATGCTAATACTATTAGTGTTAAGTCGACCGAAAATATAGTAACACGCTTCCATTACTATCAAATAATAATGGGAAGTGTGTTCCACAAATTTAGTCTATGTGATTGCGAGATTTATGACGTTGCAAAATGTGAATTATGTTGTGGATTTAGTTTCATCAGTAATTAGTTCTACGTCGTCATCGTCAAGTGGCATTAGCCAGCTGGACGTCCTGGGCTGCACATCATCCGAGTGAGTCGTAGACATCGTCTTGGTCTACAAACTTAGGTGTACGCTTATTAAAACGAATTTCATGAACATTAAAACATATAAACTGTGCGCTTATTTGGACGAATACATTATATGCAGTGCTTCAGGGTTGGGGTAAAGTACAGTTGATCAAGTACTCAAGTACATCAAGTACCCAAAATAAATATCAAGTACAAGTACAGTTCAACTACTCACTTATGTACAAAGTACTTAAGTACATCGAGTACTGACATATCAAGTACAAATACAAGTACTCAAATATAAATGGGCCTATTTTAATGGTTGTAATATTTTTCGATATTTTGCCATGTTTATTTTGCAACACAAATTTATGTGACTTTGATATGAGCAAAACTGAGCATCACATTTTATTATCATTTGGTTGTGAAGATCAAGCAGAAAAGTAAAAAAAAAATTCTAAGTACTTGCTATTTACCAAGTACTGTAGTTTAAGTACAAGTACTTTGCATTTTCACACATCAAGTACTAACAAATATGTACTTAAGTACAAGTACTGGTACTTGACCCCAACCCTGCAGTACTTATACAATACTTGGCACCACAACAGTTACTGCTACTTCCATGTGTTAGGCCCATGTTTGTTAAAAACCACTATACAAATTTATTAGTTAACATGTCATAAGGTCTGGATATGACGGCATTGCTATATAAGAACTTTTTGAGGCTGTTACAATTATAGTTAAACTGAACTCTGTCTCTAGATACAGGCACATTGTAAATTCTCTGTCAAAGTCAGTTAGTAGAACCACAGACTTAATGTCCCGTATTTAAATTGAAGTATTTGAGATACAAAACTTTAATAAGATCATACAAATAGATCAAATATATGTAGTTGTAGATGATTTATAGGCATGCTTAGTAACAAGCATTGGGAACATTTAGCATTTTTGTATTATAACTTTATCTTTACTTAATTTACACATTTGTCTAAAATTAATATTGCATATAAAAATGGTTTATATACCCTTGTCGATATCTACTGGTAAATATATCTACTATGATCAATATAGATGGCTTTATTTAGATTAATGTGTCAAACAGTTTAGAGCCTGATGTCAACCTGAACCTGGGTATATTGTAATTGGCAGGTGTGCTATGTAGTAATTGTATAATGTATATTTTGGTATGTAAAGAACATTGAACCACCCAAATAAAGTACTTGTAATTTTGCTTAATATTATAGCCACAGGCTCTGTCACAGCGCACGAATTGGTGTAAAGCAATTTAGATTGACACCGACAAATACTGTCATTGACTGAGTGTACGTGTTCATATAAAAGCCACCCAAATGGCTCTAAGAATAGTTTTAAATCTGCCCAGGCATGTCTTTTAGCATGAAAAATTTGTTGTGTCACTAGTGTATGTGGGATTAGAAGCACCAACGTGGTGGGTTATGCAAACCTATATTGTTGAGGAAGAAGTTTATGTAACCCATGATTCCATGTAGGCAGGACATTTTTCTCCAAACAACTTCTTTAAAAAACACTGTATGCAAACACATGTAAGCCACAGTATTGTTATTATTATCATTGTTGTTTTTTCAATCACTTAAAGGTGCTTAATCAATTCAATGTTTTTTGCTAGTCTCATTTCAGATTAATTTTGCAAAAAAAACAAACCTACCTAGCAGCATGCTGGCTCATTTGTGCAACTTTTGTATGTAGTTGTTGTGAAATCATCAGATAAACTATTAAATTAGTTAATACTTGTACAAGCATTAACTGAAGTGAAAATCGAAATGCTGAAAAATCACGATTTTCTTCCTTGGTGAAATTTCGTAACTTTGTCATGTGAATTTATGATCTGCATTGACCCTTACAGTGTTTACCATTTTGGATATCCACTATTTTGGATATCCACTATTTTGGATATCCACTATTTTGGATATCCACTATTTTGGATATCCACTATTTTGGATATCCACTATTTTGGATATCCACTATTTTGATCCTGGTCAGATCTAACAACTGAAGTAAGTTCTTTTGATGATTTGAACAAAAATACATATTTTTTTATTAAATTGACTGCGGATGTTACATAAACTATTCACACACTACATATTTGGACACCGGTGAACTGGATTTGCAATAGACGTTTAGTGTCATTATGCTGTCTGTCATTAAAGCTCCCTCTTCAGTTAATTTACCACATCGCAAGTCAGGTTCATTGCTTATCAAATATGTAGTATGTGAGTAAAAGTAACATGTGCAGTCAGTTTATTAATAGTGCATACTTTTGCTAAAAAATCTTTGAAATAATTGACTTTGATAATTGAATTGGGTAACTTGCAAAACAATTTGAATAGCCGGATAATATAGCTGAATAAATCTGGACAATTTTGTCCCTTTTCACTGCATTTAAATAATTACTAGCCAAAAACTAAATAAAAATTATACAGTTGAGCTATCACGTCGTACTGGATACTATGCAGGTTTGATGTTTAATGAAATGATTCTAAAACGAGATGAGCGAAAAAATTAATTGGTGAAGGATCTTCAAAGCTTGCTTCAGAGAGTGAGTCAAGATTGCGTGAGTCGAGTCATCACTGACTCATCCAGGAATTGGTCCAGGTGCATGTGTTGACCTTCTGCCTGGCTCAAATGCGAAATCTGTGAACCAAACAAGCACTCCTGGGCATAAATCATGCATCTTTAATGCTCGTGTTAAATTTAACCAGGGCAGGCAGGTCGGTTGCGCAAACATTCTCGCCGTGAAACTGGCAATTATACACCGTGAAACGGTTGTTTATATAAATCAATGCAAAATATCTAATCCCTTGTTTGTTCTGCTGTATTAATGTTTGTGTTGGGCTACTCTCTGTACTGTTTGTCCACGCTATATTCTGACCATAGTAGCCTAGATGCTCTTGACCCATATCTGTGTATACTGTAGTGCTATGTCCACCCATTAACTGCCCTTATAGATGTGTGAATTTGTTCTCTGGTATGGCCAACAGTACATTTTTACGAGTTCAGCCACTTATGTATAGCGGCTTCTGTTTGTTGCTATGGAGCAATGCCCTGACGCTTGTGTCATCGATCCTGGTTATTGACAAGCGTTTCACCCCAGTATCGCTTTAATTCATACCAAGGTTTTGTCAGCATCCCAATTCAGGACAGTTTTATGACTGCGGCCTTTGTTACTATGGTTACTGTACTATTTGTGCTGTACGTGAATCATTAGTAATATTAGTATAATTATGCTGTGTGCTTCTAAGCTCAAAGATAATGTCTTTAAACACTGTGAAATAGACTGTCTTCAAGTTCAAGAGCAGATGATTAACAGATGATCCACACCAGCATTTCAGACTTGATGTCATAAATTTGATGCGGCATACTATGTTAGTTAACATATTTTTTATTCTAGTCATCAATTTGATATTACTGATGACATTAAAGGCATCTATTAACAAAACTTCAAGGCTGTTCAAATAATGTCAGAGACAAACAAAACACAAAAGTTTTGTGAACTAAGCAGCTGAATAAGTTGGATTGTGGGACACCAACCGGTGCTGTTTCTGCATGTTTATGTACATAAAGCTTGATGTTGCATAAGTTATGCTCTGAATCATGTTGCAAAGTTTGTATAAAATTGTTGGTTATGTAGTTGAATGACCACAGAGTATATGTATTGATTTATAATGAAGGCAAGAATGCCAAGAGTTGTTTTCCTAATAGCAAGAGTCGCTTTCCTGATAATCATCTTTCATGGTTGATGTTTGAACAAACAAAAGATAATTTGTTATGGCCCTTAGCTATGATCGGCTGCTCAAAGCTTGGCATCAAGGCGTCATATAATATTACTTTAATTAAATACAGGGTGTGTAGCATTTTAAAGATAAACAGAAGCATGCATGGATGAAGTAAACTAACGGCACACCTGTGAAACTTGATCTGGCTCTGTTTGCCGTGTGTAATGGATTAAATCAAGTATGTTTCAAAATGTACATTATTCATGGCTTCTCATGCTCATGCCTGCTCGAGGTATTAGATTCGCATGTTCCCTGTCACATACCACCACGTAGTCATGACTTGTAACATCAGTATGGCGAGACTTAAAAACCCCTGGAGTAACAACATTGTTACAGCAACCAGCATCAAGCTTTTTAAGAGCCTAATAGTGGCCTACGGATGTGAAAGCTAGCCTTGAACTTTGTACTGGACTCTGTGAAATGAGGAAGACAAAGGGAAATGTGGCTTGAAAACACAAAAGAATGGACAGATTCGCTGCTCAAAGATCTACCCAGGGCAGGGTGGTGAGTGACAGGATTATGTGTAGTGGAGGCTAGAATGTTTCCATATGCACGAGTTATGCAGCCTTGCACAATCACATGTTGCTCAAGTCTAAATTATTCACATAATCCTGTTGCATCACTGGTTGCCTGGATGTGAAGATACATAGATGATTTGGGTCTCATTAATTGCAATAACATGTTTGAATGCAACCATATGAAGTGATACTGACAGCTTTTGGACGCTGCATAGTGCCAGTATTGTGTGCCATCATTTACTTTATATTTCCAGCACAGTCATAATTCACCAATTAAATGTAACTCAAATTCACGGCTTAGATTGGGAGAACTTTGATTGCAGATCTGTTAATTATCAAAACTCAAGACTATGGCAAGATTTACTACCTGATAATTAAAAATGGCTTATCCATGGACATTCATAGCTACAGTTATAATGCTCTCATCGGCCAAGATGAGTTGTGGATATTATTGATTTGTGATTTATTCAATTTCTGACGAGCACTGGTGAACAATGTATATGGGGAAATATAATCTTCAGACTTTAGATAATTCCCTAATAAGTCCGATTGCACAAAATCAATTACATTTACACTGCCAATGTCTTAAAATCAGTTACGATTACACCATTTCGATTACAATTATATATGCGATATGCAGGACCAGTTGGTTATTCCCAAAGTGTGTTCAGTATTTCTTATTTATATGGGAATACGTTGCTTAATTTGGACCATTTGTGCCATTTACGAACAGCACTTTTTATAGATATGTTCATGTTAAGTTTGTGATAATTGTGAAAAATACTATCATTAATTATAATTTATGTAATTGTTTGCAGTTACATGAAATAAATCAATTACAATTATGGCATAATTTAAAAAAACAGAACTGGTTGCAAATACTGTATTTGTTTATAATCAGTTACATCATATTGGCCCAGCCCTGTCTCTAATTTTCAGTGAAGGTAGTCTTTATGTAGCTGTTATATTTGTGATTTCCCAAGGGCATAAACAATAATTTCTTCTCAGAAATGTACCATTAATTTTGATGTCGGAGAATATAGATGTTGTTTAGATGAAATAAAAATGGTGCTTTTCTGGGTACTGAAAAACCAGAGCTAATTCTTTGAGAATCTTGATAACTGCAGGAGCATTGACAACTATGGAAATTTATATGTTTATGGTCTACCTACTATGGTATAGGCAGGCAGGAATGTTTATCCAGATTAGTCTCACCACCTGTCTTTGCATTGTACAAATGTGTGTCTGTTCATGTAATCCACACCATGGAATTGTCATCTGAATATTGACATTGCCTGTAACTGTTTATCGGCGTGAAACTGTTATTGTAAATTATACAACCGAGACATCTGACGTGGGTGGTGTTTACCTGTGTTGATCATCTCCATGGAGGGCCGGATTTAAAACATAACATTGTGAAGTCTTTCTCATGAATGTCAGCTGCCACTAGCTTTCAGTGAGGTTGTTATTATTAATGGATGGTTAGTTCACACTCAAGGCTATTCCATTCAGGCTTGCACATAATGAATAGTTACACTGTGATAATATATAGTCACATAACATATCTTCATATATCTTCCAAAACTGACATTTTCCAGTCATTCAGGGATATGACAGGAACTATATTATGACATAGCAAACATTTTTAATAACATGTGATTAGTTTCATGTAAAAACTTGCCAGATGTTAATCATTTTAACATCGTCTTCCATGTTTTTTTCTGGTGGAAATATGTTTAGATTAAACTGTATGATCAAAAACCTCAGACATTTATCTTATTAAAGGTTTTTTTCCATCCTGAGTCCTGGGGATAATCTTCTTAGGATTATAATCTGTCCAATTGTTTTCACACATGTTTAATTAATACTTTATGAAGTTTATGATTGTAAACATTGTACTGTGTAATAATGGAACAATTTGGCAACTGACATATCATGTCTAACTACTGTAGTACTAATGAGACTATAATAGGTATTTGACTGGAAAACTGCCAGCCTTTGTTGAAAAGCATACACTACTGCTTGCTACACTACTACTTGCAATTCATGTGATACCACTGACAACTAAGTGCTATTTACAAACACATCCGCTCATCGTCTTGTTCTATGAACAAATGATTTGACTGGTCAGAGCCGAAACTTCATACTCTTTGATTATACAATCAATACCCACACCTATCTGACCTCCTTAATTGATCATTACCTAGGAATTTATTTAAACTGACCGCATGCACAATATTTCAGTGTCTGCAGGTGCCATGGGAATGGATTATGTCAGGAAACCAGAAACCAAACTATACTCGAAGCAAGTAGTAGTACTACTTGCTTCGTAGTATTCGTAGTATTAGTAGTATTGTGCATAGTAGTACTACTTGCTTCGAGTATAGTTTGGTTTCTGGTTTCCTGACATAATCCATTCCCATGGCACCTGCAGACACTGAAATATTGTGCATGTGGTCAGTTTAAATAAATTCCTAGGTAATGATCAATTAAGGAGGTCAGATAGGTGTGGGTATTGATTGTATAATCAAAGAGTATGAAGTTTCGGCTCTGACCAGTCAAATCATTTGTTCATAGAACACGACGATGAGCGGATGTGTTTGTAAATAGCACTTAGTTGTCAGTGGTATCACATGAATTGCATGTCTGTTGTTTTATCATTAATTGTGAATGTCTTTCATCTTTCTGTTGTTGGACATGGTTTTTAGATTGGTTGTTCGTCATCTGTCAGTAGAGCGGAGTTGACTTTGATCGTTAAATCGGGTAACTTCCAAAAGTGGGAATTATTTCATAGTACACATTATGTAGAGCCTGACCAACTTTGCCTTTTTTCGCTGAATATTAACCATTCATTTGTCAATGTCAATAATTTCAATGATTTTTAGGAGGTAATGTAAATTTTTAGTTGATTGTATAAATTAATGTATTAATAGCCTTCATCGGGAACTGAATTCTTGGACAACTAGTTTTTCTTCTGCTCGCCAGTTGGCGTGGCAAGCAGGCTGAGTTGGTATCCCCTTGTCTTGATTCATGATAGGAGTCGTCTTTCTGTCCCATATGGCCTCTTTAATCCATCTTGCTTTCTGTTGCTTTCTCTGTCTATCACCTTTTCTCCCTCCCAGTCTATGATGCAATTGCTTCCGTCTGCATGGTCTGTTCCCGGGTAAGTCGTCTGGTGGCCATGTTCTCAACCTCCTTGTGCTCCTCGAGTCTTCCTCCAAATGTTCTTCCTGTTTCCCCAATGTAGGTGTGACAAATGTAGATGTTGGCAAAACAGGAAGACCATTCAACTTATAAGGTGGCTCCTCGAGAGCGACTACGATTGTCTTAAGTGGTGAACACACCTGTTCACTTCCGTCGCCTGCCGCCATTGCCCATTGCTTTAACATAGACAAACTGAAATATTATCCGCTTCTGCACAAATCGTCCCCAGACCAACATGTGCAGAAGTGGAAAACATTGCGGCACATCTCACCTGATGACGGGTGCGGATGACAGAACCTGACAGGTGTGTTCGCCGCTTTAGACGAACCTTCTGACCCTGTTTTGTTAAATACCTTGCTATGTACCATGTTATTTTATTTTTATATGTATAAATTATCATTTATCATGGATGTATATATTATTAGATAGGGCCAAATAAAACCGTCTTCTCGTCTAATTATTTGCAATTCATGATCAACTGTGCATTCGTGAAGCGATTGTGGTATAACTAAGATAATTGAAATGTATAACTTCTTAATATAGTTGATGAGACACTCCTCTGTTGACATGGGAGTACACTAGCACGCAGACAATACCACGTAGCGCAAGTCTGTACACAGCAGTCTACTCCTGGTTCACGTTGCACATGCCTGCTGCATGTGGCAAGCGTGGGCTCGCACCTTTAATGCATCCATACATATATCATAGACCGATGAAAGCTTTTGTGCTGGTGCTAGGTGCATTCAGCCATTGTTGCTGGTCTCCTTGTCTTGTTCTATGTACAGGTTTACTGTGTCCTACAATTACACCAGAAGCATGGACTCGACTGTGGTTGGCGAATCAGAAATGCACCGTAGATTCACAGCAGCTGAGTCTGAACTGTCATCCACTTTGTGTGGATACGTACCCTTTGTCTAATGCAAACTTTGTATTGATTTTATTTTATTCTTTCTTCTGGCATCCTGTCTGTCTGGCCTACCAGCAGTTCCCGCTCGGTGTTAACAGAATGGTGTATTTAAAGGACTTTGGTTTCCCCCATATGCATATTCAACACTATATCCCAACAACAAAATAAGAAAATAAATACTTATATTTCACATATGGAATATAGTTAGTAGCTGGGGTAGAATTCACATCATTGTTAAGAGTGTTAAGGATGTGAAACCAGTTTATTGTTAGCCAATGAATGCTTGGCTGTGAAATTATAATATAAACTTGTATGCTGTAAAATTATTACTAGGGTAATTATAGAGTCTGGTTTTTGCTTGGGACAGATATACAAATATCTTGGTAACTGGAGCTCGACAAAAACGGAAGATTCAGAAATACAAATACCTTGGTAATTGGAGCTAAAAATATAGAAGCTGCAAAAATACAAATATCTTGATACACTATGACTGGAGCTCAAAAGATGGAATATGTAGACATACAAATATCTTGGTAACTGAAACTCAAAAAGATGGAAGGTGTGGAAATACAAATAGCTTGGTAACTGGAGTTCAAAAGATGGAAGTGCGGAATACAAATATCTTGTTAATTGGAGGATCAGGTACCTTTTCTACCTTAAATTATTTTGTGACTCAGTGGCAACTATGATTAGACCTGCGTGCTGATATTTCCTGAGAGAATTCAAACCCAACAGTAGACAATGTTTCTGTACATGTTAATTATTTACATCCATTCCATGCAATGGCCGCTGGTCTAAAACAAGGACAGCTTAGGCTGTTTTATTATTTCGCAGTTTTGCCAGATCTAAAAACAAAACAAATAATATATGATTATAGTGCACTAAAACTAAGATGAAAGCATTATGCCTTGATGAATTTGAATAGCTAAATGATAATAATGTTGTCCTAGCACTACTATGCGGAAGGTAGATCACGAATCATGATGCAAATATTTACAATGAAATAATCTTGTCTATGAAGTATAGTAAAGTACTGCCAGAGAACTTATATTTACTGAATGATTTTCTGAAAGATTATGCTTGTTTTGCATGGTTTTCATGCCGTGAAGTGCATTTAAGTGCACACAATTCTAAACAAATGCATTTGTTTTGTGTTATAGTACCTTTCTTTTGATAATGGTGATGTATGAAAGTAATTATTGGTCACCCAAACAGTTAAATCCCACTGATTACATAGTTAGTGCTTAAATATAATATATATATATATATATTATCATTGTTGTTACAACCATTTGTGATAAATAATACCATGTTGGGTGTAGATTATATTTACCATTACCACATATCCAGGTACTGTTCAATGGTTTGGTCATTTGTTTAACTATTTTTTACTGTAGACAAAACATGTCCAATATGTCTCATCAGCAACATAGATTATATTAAAATAATTATGACAGCCATTGTTAATGTCATTAACTAATAACTATGATTATTATCCAAGACGTCAGCAGGAGGAATTTCTCCTCAAAAGTGGCCACACCTGTGGCTGAAGCTATATGCAGGAGGCATAACAGGAGGGTACTACAACTTACAAGCTCTATGGCTTTTGGTGCAGTTTGTGTAAGTCAAGGTGTGAAGTGTAAAGCGCTTTGAGCAGTCCTAGTGATTGGTTGCCATGCTATTCAAGAACTTACCTGTACCTTTTGGAACAAATTGTCTACAGATTGTGTAACTGCTAGCAGCGTGAATATGTTTAAAAACAAGGTTGACACATATCTCAGGAGGGCGGGTTATAAGTAGATGAACATTGTTGGACTCTCGATAAGCCAATGGCTTCCTTGTCCACTTGCCATCTGGGCCTTTGGCTTGGATGGCTAATCTTGTTAAATCTTGTTAAATCTTTTACATATGTGCAGGTGCGGATGTCAGAGTTGACAATGGCATCATATTCTGGATGTCGCCAGTCTCCCGTGCCACACACCCGCATTGAAGATGAGGTCCAGATGGAGGAGGTGTACATCATAGGGAAGAAACTGGGAGAGGGAAACTTTGGCATTGTGCGGAAAGTTGTACACAAGGAAACAAATGTACCTTGGGCGTGTAAAGTCGTTAACAAGGAGAAGGTATGTGATTGTATTTCAGCATTTTGCAAGATTCGCACTCAGTGTCTGGATCCAGATCTATTACTTTTGTTTGTTTTAATTTTGTTTGACTGAAATATTTATTTTTAGCATGCGTGCAGTTATAAGTATTATCCACAGTAAGTCATTCTGTTCTATATTAATCCCATCGTAGGCTATAAATAAAACTCGCTCTAATTACATGGAAATTAATTTTGAAATGGATATATTGACAACAGCGGTCTCATGGTTAAAGTATAGCAGCCAATGTTAGTAATAGTATTCATGAAATAGTCCTGGGTGTAATTTCACTGGTAGTGTACAGTTTCATTTTGCATATAAATCTCCTAACTGTTATTATTGTTGGTGCAAATGGTTGCTCTCGCTTTCACGTAATTGTAATTCTCTGTAGGCTGGGAGTTCAAAGATCAGGTTACTCGAGCGGGAGGTGGACATATTGAAGAAGGTTCACCATGAACACATCATCAGGTTAAAAGAAGTTTTAGAAACGCCAAAGGTGAGTTGTCGTTTGCTTCATATAATGCTAGGCTTTCATTGCAAAACTTTTGTTGTGAGTCTGCGCATTTGTGCAATTTGGTCACTACTGCACTGAAAAAAATTAACGTGTGATTCAAGTTTTGTTGAGTTGAGAGGATCAGCGTACGTTATAAGAATGATCCATTTTTAGTGTGTCTTTTGGAAGAACATTAAAAGCCACAGGTCCCTTCTGCATGGTGTCTATGCCAAAGGAAGTAAAAGATCCCACACAGGCAGCACTTGGTTAACTGGGGTACACTCGTACCAGGCCATCCACAAAAATATCTTATCGTTTTTTTTGGTGTTGATCAAGAGAAATCTCAGGGATGCTTCCCCCAAGGTGGAGATATTCCTTCGCATATACCTGGCTTATATGATTCGTAACTGTAGCGGAGAGAGGTCTTTTTCCATGTTGAAACTGGTCAAGGATGAGCATCGACCCACAATGAGCCAGAACAGACTGGATCATCTGGCTATGCTATGTACTGAATGAGACATCGTGTGTCGGATTAATCTTGACAAGATTTTGTCGGACTTCAGTACTGCCAAAACGGGCAAATAATCCATTAATGTTTGAGAAAGTTGAACAGATGAAGAACCAGATCGGGGTGTTTACATGATCACGTCTCACATGGATGTCACTTTTTGTTTGCTCAGGAGAACTTGTATGGTTTCTATTTATGCTGTATTTTCTTGCATTATTTTCTGGTATGTCATTGTATGCTGTCATTCTTGTTTGTTACTGTATGCTACATTTTCTTGTTTTTTAGCATGCACTGTATTTTCTTGTATCAATGTCTGTATGCCATTGTCGACAACTGTGAATGTCTATGCTCAAACATAGTTGAATAAATGTTAAGGTATAAGGTTACCTCCATACTCAATCTTTGTTAAACCAGGCTAAATGTGTAACCTGTCGTGGACTTGCAGCGCGTGCTCTCTATCTCTGACCCACCAACGGTGCGAATTAGTTATATAACTGTGGATATAAGAGTGTGTCAGATTGTAATGACCCATTGAAAATCATTAGATAAATATGACATGGCTTCCATCGTGAAATAAAGAATCTCCCTCACCGCTCTGAAACAGTAATGTCCATCATGCATTAATTTAAAGTCAAAGAGTTAAACATAACATAATTACTGTTATAGTTCATATGGGACATGATATACCACATAAAACATAATGAACCATTTCTTCCCAAAGTAATCAAGTAGAAAGGAGCTGGCCTATCCCCAGCATTGCCAGGAAAATACCAAAATAGGGCTTTGTCTTCCATTCAGAGCTTTTATTTCTGCTAAATAAAAAGTATGTACATTATAATCTTATCTCAGCTATCAAAAAAACGTCTTGATTTTATGATAGTTATCCATTTTTATTAGGCCTTTTTATTTTCCAGTTATCAAGTTAACCCAGTACCAAAAAGTGGCTCACATATACACAATATACTTTAGTGTAAACAATTGTACATTTAAAAAAATATATAATTGCGAAATTAGAATTTGTTCTTAATTTGTAAGATATAAAATAATAAAAAAAATGTAAAGACACAAATTAGTTTGAAAAAGAAAAAGTTGTCAGAAGTGGGATTCGAACCCACGCCTGGAGAACCAGACTGCGACCTGAACGCAGCGCCTTAGACCGCTCGGCCATCCTGACATATAGAATTTGCACCTTGTAATACGCAGTAACGTCGTGCCTGTATCGTTGATGGACTGTTGTACTATATAGTTTTTAGTTATTTTGTATATATATATATATATATATTTAATGATTAGATCGTAAATTTATCTAATTATGTTTAATTACGTTAGAGCAGCATTCATGCTGAACTTTTAAAAAAGGACTTATCTTATATTGTGCTGCCACCTAGCGACTACCTCGAACGAATAACAGCATTACGCCCTCTGGCGGTACAAAGTTGACATACTTTTGTTTATTTATGAAGATTGCCATCCCAAACAACAAGTTCCAGATGGCAAGTGGACAAGGAAGCCATTGGCTTATCGAGAGTCCAACAATTTTCTCATCTATGTGTAGCCCACCCTTATCAAATATCTGTCAATTCTATTTTTAAACATATTCACACTACTAGCATTAACACAATCATTTGGCAGTTTGTTCCATTCATTTATCACCCTCTGTGAGAAAGAGTACTTTCTCATGTCCAACCTACACTGCTCCTTAACTAATGCTGCTTTGTGTCCTCTTGTTCTACTGCCTTCTTTAAGTTTGAAGAACATATTCCTATCAACATCCTCATAACCGTTCACTATTTAAAATACTTCTATTTGGTCTCCTCTTAGTCTCCTGGTCTCTGGTGTTGTCAAACCACATTGTAATAAGCGACTTTCGTAACTAAGGTCTCTCAATTCTGGAATCATTTTGGTTGTTCTTCGTTGTATTCTTTCTAGCTTATTGCTTGCTCTTCGTTGTATTCTTTCTAGCTTGTCTATGTCCTTTTTACGATACAATTACAGCCTCCATGCTTGAATACAATATTCCAAATGTGGTCTAACTATTGCTTTGTACAGGGGTACAATTAGCTGTTTCTCCTTATACATGATAGTTCTCCTAATTAGCCCTAGAATTTGAATTCCTTTCGAAGCAGCAATCCCACATTGCTCTGAAACTTTCATGTCGGCACTAAATGTTACTCCTAAGTCCTTTTCTTGTGTGGTTCTACCTAGTACAGCATCCACCATTGTATATTCTTCGTCCATGTTTCCATGTCCTATGTGTATACATTTGCACTTCCCAAAATTTAGTAACATTTGCCTTTTTTTTACCATTTAACTATATTAATCCTGTAAACTTTGTTTATCTGTATCATTTGTAACCTATCTGAATACTTTTGTGTCATCTGCAAATTTGAGTACTTTGCTAGATACGTCATCTTCTAGATCATTTATATATATATTAAAAACAGTATAGGGCCTAATACTGATCCCTGTGGTACCCCACTCAAAACCAATTTCCAGTTTGAAATCTCACCGTCTACTATTACTCTCTGTCTTCTGTGTGTAAGCCACTTTTCTATCCAGTTGATTACATCATTACCTATACCATGGGCTTTTAGTTTAAGCATCAATCTTTGATGTGGCACTTTATCGAAAGCTTTCTGAAAATCTAAGTAGACAACATCCACTGGTGACCCGTCATCTACCCACTTTGTAATTTCTTAAAAAAAACAATAAGAGATGGGTTAGACATGACCTTGCTTTTAGGAACCCATGTCGAGATGTATTTATTAAATTATGTTTTACAAGGAATTCTCTAATTAATGTTTCGAGTAATTTACATACAACTGATGTTAAACTCACTGGTCTGTAATTTTCTGGCTTGTTCCTCGATCCCTTCTTAAATAGTGGCGTAATGTTTGCTTCTTTCCATTCTGAAGGCACTATTCCTTCTTCTAGTGACAAGTTAAACAATTTTGCAAGTAGTGTACTAATTTGCTCAACAATTTCCATAAGCAGTTTTGGTGATATCACATCAACTCCAGGTGATTTATTATCTTTCATCTTCTTAATTTTATTTGCTATCATTACAGGAGTTACAAATAACTGCCCTAAATGTTCTGATTTATTTCCCTCAAATTTAGTAAATGGAACTGGAAGTGAGCTGATATCTTCTGTGGTAAATACTGAGCTGAAATACTCATTCAGGACCTCTGCCATTTGAAACCCCTCTGAAATTATGTTTCCCCTGTTGTTTTACAGTGGTCCGACCTTATCTCGAACTTTCTGTTTACTCCTTACATAAGTATAGAAACTCTTGCTGTCATTTTTTATATTACCTGCCAATTTTTTTTCAAAGGTTCTTTTAGATTTTCTAATTTCAGTTGTAGCTAGGTTAAATGCCTCTTTGTAATTTGCATAGTCTTCATCCTTTCTGGTATGCCTATAAACCCTCCACATAGTTTGCTTAAAAACAATTTTTCTAATAGCTTCTTTTGACAAGTGTTTCTTTCTAGACCGTTTTCCTTGTTTTTTCAAGGGAACAAATTTATCGATGGTACTCTCAATTTCATATTTTAGAATATTCCAACATTCAATTGCGGTCTTATTCATCAGCATGTTATTCCAATCTAGCTTTGCTAAGTATTTTCTCATATCTTTATAGTTACCTTTGTGGAAGTTTCTCTTGTACGTTTTTATATTTTTACTTTCTGATTTTACATTGATGTCAAAATGTATTTGATTGTGGTCACTGTTACCCAATGGTTCATGTATTTTTACATTGTCGACTAATTCTTTTTGTGATGATAAAACTATATCTAATACATTTTCTCTCCTGGTTGGTTCTAGCGCGTCCTGAGTAAAGAAGCTTTCCTGAATTAAAAATAAAAATTGTTGGTCCTCACCCCCTGTACTCTCTAGAGATTTCCATTGTATGTGTCCATGGTTAAAATCTCCCATTATGATACATTCCCCTTTATAGCATTTTGTATTTTTGTGTTATCCTCTTTGTTTATGTTTGGACTTCGGTAAACTAATCCAATAGTTAATTTTGAATTTCCTGAAACTATTTTGCACCAAACAGCTTCATCATAATCTGCTTCGCTTTCTAATTTTATTTCATAAGCCTGAATAGATTCTTTAACATATAAAATAACTCCCCCTCCCCTTCTTCCTATTCAATCTCTCCTAAACATTACGTATCCTGTCAATCCTAATTCAGCATCTGTAATGTCTGTGTTGGCCCATGATTTGGTTATACCAATTATGTGAGGGTCAATATCTTCTACCATAATGTTTAATTCGTTTTTCTTATTTACTATACTCCTAGCATTTAAACACACGCATCTATAATGTTTTTCGGACATTTTGTTATTGGTTTATCTGTACTAGTGGCCTCTTGTCCTGCCTGAGGCATCTCTAAGTAACCCCACTGCGCTTCTAGTTTAAATAGTGTTGACTACCAAAAATATTCGTTATGCTACCCATGCCACTGTCTACTGCTGCTGCAAGTCCATCCGCAAATACTGCTGCCCCCTTTCCACTTAGATGCAGCCCGTCCTTCATGTACATATCAGCCCTTCCAACTAAACTTCCCCACAAATCCACAAAACCCACTTCCTCTTATAACTTCAACTGATCGACGGATTGTTACTTGCGCTTTAGACCCTTGGCTTTTGCAGCTTGTTAGGTATTTTTATTTACGGGTGTGATTTCATAATAGTGGGTTTTTCAGTGGTACCACAACATATCTTCTATTTAAGTAAACTTACTAATGTTATGCGAATTTTAAGCATTGTGGGTTTCTGCTAATGCAGACTTTTCATGACATGACACTTCTGCTATCAAAATAATTTTAAGTTGAGCATTTTAGCACAATGAATCCACTCTTTGCTGTTTCTTGTTACATGTGAATGTAAATTAACCCATGCAACAAAATTCATGCAGGATATCAATGCATCAAAAATTTTACAAGAATTTTCTTCTTCCCCTAGCTCCCTTGCGGGGTGGGGTCCAAGTCACTTGATTGCTTCTTCCACTTTCATTGTTAATGTTCTCCATTTCCCTCTGTCTTCTGCGGTGGTCTTCCACTCTTGGCCGTTCGTACCTGCCCTTTCAAGATCACGTTTGACACAGTCTTTCCATCACAGCTGTGGTTTTCCTCTTCTTCTTCTGCTGCCTTCTTCTGCTTTCCATGCTCTTTACAAGAATGTAAAACAATATTTATAGTAAGCATATTGTAAAAAAGCCTGCTATGCATGGATTTTGTGTAGTTGTAATTGTCGTGTATTTATACATATATTATCAACAGAACATTATCAAAATAAAGGTGAGTTGCAAACAGCATCGATAGGTATCTAAGCATTAAATATACAGTAATACTATCATACTATCAGATTCATAGTGCATATATGTGGAGATTATAACATCATAATGTGATTAATGTTCGTAACGTAGCATGTTCATATGATTGCTAATTAATGTCTTATATATTCCTATATGATGAGGTCTATTTTTTCACCACTGACTTATCACCCCTACAAGCAACATTTTATTGATATCCCTCAATGCTCCTAGCAATTACTAAGGTGCACCAATTTGTGGGAGAAAACATTGATAATTACAGTTTGTTACTGTTTTATGATAGCTTCTGTTAAACTTGATTTTATTATCATGTTATCTAATTTAAATTGCAAGGAAGTTTTCCTGTTACATGATGTAAAAAAAATTCTTCTTGTAGAAAATGTACCTGATTATGGAATACTGCAATGGCGGAGAACTGGCTGACGTGCTCAAGGCCAAGAAGCGGTTTTCTGAGATTGAAGCGAAGACGATCATCGAGAGGCTAGCAAGTGCAATAGGATACCTTCATAAAAAGGGTAACTGAATTATAAATAATTCAGCATTAAAATTCAACATGTATTATTGCTGCAACAGTTGACATCTTTAGCATAATAATAAAAAGTTAGATAAAATTTATACTGATAAATCATTCTTGTCTAATACAGCCCTGATTGAGGTTGTCTGACTGTTTTAGTGTAGCAAATGTTAACAGTGTGTGTATATCATTATACCTGTCCCAGCAGAAGAAGGGTTCTTAGTAGGAGACTCAATACATCAAACCAGCTTTCCACTTTTATGGTTTTATGAACTAGAAATTATTTGTCACATGATGTGACCATCAGAACATATGCATGCACACACACATGCTGTGATTGTGGAACAGTGGGATTGTTGAATGTTTGACCATTTATTTATATCATCTTAATTTAGATCAATTGCAATTAAATATGTCTACATAATTAGTGTTTTACTATAATATTTTGTACTTAGTGTGAAACGGCATAGTCATTTGTTATTCTGATTAAGTTATAAATCTGATTAAGTTATAAATCTGATTGCAAACATGTTTCAATAATGTTTCACTACATTATTTTCTAAATGTTGAAAATGCCTCCAAACCAAAAACAGTTTCTTTCCAAATCTTGTACGAAGAAACAACAATTTAGATTTATTTTATAATAATACCTGGCTGAGTTACCCTGCCTTGCTCGAGGGGGGAGAGAAAAGGCAGCCATAAGTCTTTTCTAGTTACATCTATGGATAACTACAATGTTGCTTTTATGTAGCTACTAGCTAGTGTATGTATGTTGTGCTATTCCTCCTGAACACTTTCTAGTTACAAACACCTCTGTTGGGTAATAACTGTAATAAATTAAAAAGTATTCAAAAGTGCTGCATACAACCGGCAACAAATGTGTACGCATCATTAGTTTACAATGACATAGAAAACAAATCCATTGCAATTAACGTTAGAGCTTTTTTGAAATTTTTAACCCACCTCCCAGGAATTAAAATTTTTTACATATGCAAAACTGACAGAGATATCGGGTAACATACGTACGTACATACGTATGTACGTATGTACATACATACACACAGCCACAAAATATTTTATATTTATATTTTATATAAGATAATGAAACTTGTATAGCAGCTAAATTATCAGGAACCTGAACTTAGAGGTGTCATAGAGGCGTTTAGTCTCTCCAAATAATTGTGACAACGGGGTAGTACTAATATAAAGAAGAACTAACAGATAAAACTTCACTGTATTAACCAACCTAAATCTTTATTATAATAGTCAAACAATCAATATTAAACCCTGGCAGTCTACCAGTTCCAGCCAAGCTTATGATACCGATCAACAGCTAACCAGTGTACCCAGCCCTTGGCTCAGAGGGAAACCATCCTCAGTCTACACCAGTTTTTCTCCAGTCTACAACATTATATAACATCTAACCCTGGCTGACCAAGCAATAGTCCCTGGGTAATTAATTAAAACATAATACTTATCAATCTGGTGATACGGGACCTTAGCTCGTATCTAACATCCCAGAACTGACACCTCAGCACTGACACTGGCAGGATACTTATATCAAACTGAGTAACACATATCAAATTGATAACATAACAATTATATTATAAAAATTATGTGTTAACAATTATTTTATAATGTGCCCTACCACAGAGGCAAAAAAAGAGGATTGTTAGGTATGATACCATGAAAAAATATAGCATTCTGTCAAGATGACATTACAAAATTGGTCAAAACGGTTGTCATTGGCAACAGTTTTAATGGTGAGTGGCTCATCTACAATGTCTCACATGTTTACATTACAGGTATGGTCCACAGAGATCTGAAGCTAGAAAACATTCTCATGGCGCAGAACCCCAAAGACAAAAACGACAAGCTGTATATAAAGGTAAGCTGCTAATTTAGGTGATGATCATCACTGTTGGTCAGCTGCTATGCAGTTGACCACCAGTCTACACCACATATGGTGGCACTCAGGTAGTGCTTTTATTTTTAAAGTCTTATGTCTTTAATGGTGAAATCATGTTATGTAGTAATGTTTCTAATTACATTGATGCCTAGTGCTGTGTACAATAGTAATATTGAGGAAAGTCTGTAACTTTTGCAGGGTATCAGAGAATTGCACACAAATCAGAGTATTTCACATCTTCACCATTCATGAAAATTGCCGCCAGATCAGCTTTAGTTCCAAATACATTGCACATGTACTATTAAATGGCACACTTGCATGTTAATACACATTTTGGCAGTAGACAAACTCTTTGTGGACTAATAAAATAACATGGTTACAATTAGGGCCTGAACGGTACACTACTTCACGTTACAATACGTATCACGATACAGACTACACTGACTAGAATGATACAACAACAGTAAAACACACATTTATTTATTACGTGGACAAGGCAACGCTACAGCAGACGTCACGTCATCACTGACATGAGGTCCAAACTGAATGTGTACATTAAACAAAAATAATAGTGTAAAGATTTTACATAGATTATAGTTAGATATACATGTGGGAAATGTACGACATGTTATATTTCACTATTTTATCGATACACCGACAGGTGTAGTTTGCGTTGAATGTTTATTGCTTCACAAAGGTGATGCAAATAATGGTTTACCTACCGCTATCGCATATCATAGTGTACCCCGATATGGATATTATGTATCGTGTACCATACCATGCGGTTTGTATCACGATACACTGGTGCACCGGTGTATCGTTCCAGCCCAAGTTACAATACTTTGAGGCGACGGTTTTTATTTTTTCCGGTTTACGGATCTGCCGACCACATTTCGGTGATTAAAAAAAACGTTTTATTGGTTTTTTATGTTCCGCCGACATTCTCACGTGACTTTTTTTTACAAATAATTTATTATAATAATAATGTATAAAAAACAAATATAATGTCTGAAAAACGAAATGTTATAAAAAATGTAATACAGAGAAGCATTGCGACACCGAAAATATATTCACAATGCCGGGGAACGCCTTTCACGGTAGTGTTATACCGCATTACTACACAGACAACTCATTGTTCTCCGACTGTTCATGCAAAATACAAATGATCAGTCTCGTGCAAAATTGGTGTGAATAATGTTCTGTAAGAGAAATGATTTTCATGGTCATGAAAGTTTCAAAACAAAATATAGACGGGCTATTTCCAGGCGTAGCCGTAGGCCCCGGGCTGTGGTCAAGCTGTAACGTGTTGCCAATATGTTGCTATGATGTTCGAACCAGCTATATTCGTTCACCGTGAAAGCGGAACGTATCGTCTGGTTACTGTGATTCAAGTACACATCAGTATTGTATCTATCTAACTAAATCATGTCCTTAAACCAGCAAATATCAGCGCAAAGGTAGTTTATTGTGCCTTTGATGCTAATGGAAATGACAATGTATATGTGACCTGGTGACCTCGCCGGATTGCGACGGCAAATTAAGGGTATGTGTCAGTATTACAAATGGCCACGTTTTGTCAATAATACATAAAACGCCAATGAAAAACTGTAAATTTCGACACAAAAACAAACATTTGTTGAGATTGCGTTTTCATTAATAACCAGGAAATGATGCTTAATTTCTTATTTTAGAAAAACTACAATACTTACGACGTTGCAGTTTGGCATACGAACGCATCTCTTACATGTAGGCAACATAATATGGTATTGAATTATGATTGGTGAAGGGTTTGTATCAAAAATACACTGCCACTTTAAGCTGTCATTCAGCTTGCTGAATTCATTCACGTTGGTGTAGCAGACGTAATTCGTTTATGTTAACCAAAATATATCTTAAAGTTATCAGTGACACTGTCATACTCAGGGCTGGGTCCAATTACACAAAAGCAAATCAATTACAATTACAATTACTTTAAATTTTTCAGTTCAATTACAATTACATTTGTATTATGGAGAGCCATTTGTTAATTAATTTATGTAGCGTGTGTGTTGCTGATTGTGTATACGAATAGTATGATTGATAAACAAATATAATGAACTTGGTGATGTTTGTAGATTTTGTTGAACCGTGACTTCATGATTTCATATACAGTTAGCTAGATAAATATTATTGTTCTTTATAAATACAATGTAATGTTTGCTTGGTTCATTAATTAATGTTTAATTACACGGAGTACAGTACAACTATAAACAAAGGCCACAACCATTTGAAATCCGAATGAGTCTCTCCGATCTACTAAGCCATTTCAAAGCAAATGTAACCACAAATAATTCATACCAGTACATTAGCAATGTATACATCAAGATACGTCCCAAGGGGTTTTGTGTATACTCTTTGGTGTACACCCATTTCGACTACTGTGTTATACCCAGATTGGTTTACTTGGCAGTTGTGTTTTGAGGTTGTACCCTAGTTTGCCTACCATGAGTCTCTTGGCTTCAAGTCCAGTTAGTATTCTTACCTAATAAACCTGTGGGCTGTAGCTCAATCTCAATTGAGCTTATTTACTGACTTGGGCAGTGTTAATTACATCTAAGTACTGTATCAACAGAAACCACCACCTGGCCCTTCACTGATAGAAGATTACGGAATCAAAGAAAAATGGTGATGCCTTTTGGCATATTTGGAACTCTTTGGAAGCCAGGTGTGAACTGTCTTCTGGCAGATTGCAATTAAACATTGCTTAGGAAGGCCAGATCAAGGTATTCTATTGGTGCACTTGTTATATCTGAATATTCCTTTGATTATATGAGCAGGTCCTGCAGGTGTTATAATTAAGATCTTGATTTTCAATTTGTGTGAGAGAGTATTTATATTTTTGTAGAGTTTTTTCTGGTAGTTTGTTATACAAAAAATACTGTAATTGATTGTAATTGATGAAATTACACAACATATTTCAATTACAATTACAGCAGAATTTCAAAACCGAAGTCAATTACAATTACAGCATTTTGCTGTAATCGATTACAATTGCAATTACATAATTGGACCCAGCCCTGGTCATACTTATATGTGTGTCGTTCATTTATTTGGGGATTTTCTCAAAACGAAATAAATTTGCATTTTGGGGCTATTTTTTACATTTACAAAAATGTAAAAAAAAATCTTGTAACATAACCAAATAATTGAAAAACTGCAAATGTTATTAATCTGGAATATTATGTAGTATTTAATCTGCAATCTGTAAAGAAATTGTTAATTTATCTTAAAAACTTCTGAAACTAATCAATTCAAGACAAGCATATAATATCCGCCCCAGCTACCTTAAACACTATTGTAATAATCCATACAAAAAGTTAAACAAAAACTGGCCTTGATTAACCCTTTCCCCTTCATCTCTCTTGTCTCTTTTTTACCCGTCCTGTGTTTGACATGACAGTGAAACAATTTTTATTCTTTCCCCTCCTCCGATGTTAGCCATGAGTGTAAAAACCTGTAAACCTAAAAATAAAAAACTGTGGCCTGATGGTCTAGCTTGTTTTCAGCTCCTGAAATATATTACAGTATGACAAATATCCCCTACCTGACCCTTACCTTGGGTGATGGAGGCAGTTTTTGATGAAAATTCCTAATGTTCTCCGATTGGGACAATTAGCAAATATATATGAATTAAATAAAACTTGTATGTAATGGAGATGTATTTATGGGCATTACTTGAATTTGATATGCCTGTGTGGGCGATAACAGGGGACCGTTCGCCTAACGGGTATACATAACTTCAACAACATGCAAAGCACAAGGATACCGTTGAGCTAAGTCTCCCTTGTCCACTCTGCACAAGACTTGATTGAAATAATCCCTGCCGGGTGTGAGTAAATGGAGGGATAGACGATCTTTTGTTAGGCCGCACAAAAAAGATTTTTCTCCCGTCCAGGAGAACGGGAGATTTGATACATATATGGGGTTCTCCAGGAGACTTAACATGTATGGGGCTTGTGTATTCAACCAGGTGTGCGTGAGGATTGTTATTGAAGTCTGATTAAAATTTGACTTGCTGTCTAATAGGTGACAGACTTTGGCCTGTCTGTGATGAAAGGAGTTGGGCATGACAGTATGATGATGGACTTCTGTGGCACGCCAATGTATATGGGTACGGTGTCAGACGTTTCAAAGGGAATATACAATAATGATTTTCATTGGTTAAAAATAACATCCTTACAAAACGTGTTGCTTTTGTGATCTTTCCCCTGTTCATATTTTTTTAAATATACTATTTTGTAATAAATTAAAATATGCTAAATTATTACATATATTGAGACTCTTTACTGCAATTAAAGATACACCAATAAATACCTTTTTTTACCAGATGCTTCATTGGTATGTTCAAATCTTGTTTTAAATACAATTTATGATGGTAACTATACTATAGCAATAAAGATTTAAACATGAGGTGTAACATCATTAATTTAGATGTACTTAGAGATCGAAAAATTCTAGGAATTTTGACATTTTATTTACACAAAACCCCAACTAGCTGACCATCAATCAACCAATGAAAATCATTGTACATTCTCTTTAACACAAAAAAGAAATCACATCACAAGCAGATATGTACCAGCTAACTTTAATTCGTCTTGGGTGATTGTAATTTACATGTTCAAGTCGTGCTTCTCTGTAGTTTGTACTACAAATTTATGTTGAAATGTTGGGCTATTGAAAAACTGTTGAAAAACAACTGAAGCAAATGATTGATTCTTCAATGCCAGTGTTCATGTGCTGCTAATTTATTCTTCTGAATAATTCAACTGCGATAATGCATTGGCTGTCAAAGCTTCATGTTTGTCAATATTCGAGCCACTCAACTTGTTACATACTGATTGGAGTTAATCGTATGATTTTGCATACCAAAGGAAATTGCTTTATTCTGACAGAATAACAAAGACAGCCTTAGTGGTAATCATTAGTAGTGGCAGTTTTATGTGTGGCAGGAAAATATTTTGTTCATTTTGTCATGACCATTTATTGTTTCTGTTTCATGTGTAGCACCAGAGATCATTGACAACAAGACGTACAGTGAAATGTGTGATATCTGGGCAATGGGAGTAATCACATACATGCTGTAAGTAGGGGGAAAAAAACATGCTCTGTAACATCCCATAGCTTAATTATAGTATACGACTGGAATATCCAAGGTATGGTGACATAACTGGCTTTATCCTTTTGTTTTTAATTTATTAAAATACATAGGAAACATCCAACTTTGGTTCTTGTAATCATTTTACAAACTATATGCCTCTGAATTTGCAGGCTTTAATGAGAAATCGTATTGTACGTATGTAGGTATTTTATGGATTTCACTTATACAATACAGATTTTGGGAGGAATATGGTCATATCCCATTGCAAAATGGATTTGTTTCAAATGGAAAAATCGTGATAAAGTACATATGTTCTTGTGTTTATCAGACAAGTATACTCGATCAGGATAAAAATGCTCAAGGCATATTATGTGATATGAATTTATCCTACAATTTCAAGTCAAAAATACACATTTCAACGAGTTTGAAGTAGTGTTTTTATTATTATATGATGAACATGAATAGTCAATCAATAGTACTCGCTACTTATGCTGAAAAAACACCCCACTCATTTTCACAATTTATTTGGTAGGGTAACTTTGTTGGCTTACATTGCCACCAACTGGCACAATTAATTCTAGCATTAGGTAGCCTATAAGAAATCCACATATTTCAGAATGGTCAAATGCACACATACACACCCACACACGCATGCATACACACCCACACACGCACACTCAGATTCTTTGGTTCCCAGATCAGTTAAATATAAATTCTGATCATCCACATGTAACTAAAAAGGGGTTGAAAAACAAACATATATACCAGAAGGTTCAAAAAAGGTAAAGTTGTGCTTAGCAAACACCACAGTTGTGCTGAATAAACTGTAAAACAGGCTTTTTCCTGTACATTATAATATTTCAACAGGACCTCTATTACTGGAGGCCTGTTGGGACAAGTGACTGCCCCACCTTTGCTATTTTTAATTTGTCATTTACTATTTGTGTTTATCGATGACCATGTGTTAGCGGTGGGATAAATGACTGCCCCCACCTTTGCTATTTTTAACTTATTTACTATTTGTGTTTTTCGATGACCATATGTTAGCGGTTAAGCTATGTCATCGATATAAATCTATTATTCTATGTTGGTACAGTAAAGTAAATGACCTTTACCAATAATTACTCTTTGTGTTTTTATTTAGCAAACAAGCTCTGGGTTCTGCCGTTGAGACTCAGCATGATATAAAGGCTTAATATCAGGCCCATGTTATAGGGTTTGAAAACATTTAGTAAGAAAACATGGGTCATGATTTAAAAAAACCAGAATTATTCCATGAGAAACAAGGTAGAAGCAATAAACAGATTGATAGGAAACAGATGTCTTGACACTAGAATGGTTGTGATCATGCATATCTGTGTTTGTATATTGCATGCATGCATGTGTGCATGTGTAAAAATGCAAAACTGATTAAATACTGCGATACTGAAATGCTGCCTCTTCTTTCAGATTAAGTGGTGTGCCGCCATTTTATAGTAGGAAAGAAGGAAAACTTTATGACATGATCAAGACGGTGGACGTTAAGAGCAGATTAAACGTGGCCGTCCCTTGGTCGAATATAAGCCCAGAAGGTAGTACGTTTAACTTAACACTTAACTATGTAATATTTTGCTTCGTACCTTTCAGATTATGTGGTGAGCCTCCTTTTTCTGCCTCTGACGCTGAGGTCCTTTCTGGTGTTATAAGGGATTCAGACATCGAATCATTAGTTCGCAAGAGCAAGTTGTTGGAAAATGTTAGCAGCGAAGGTAATCTTGTTCAAGTGGTGTTTATGCGAGTCGAAAACATAACCCTACTAAGTGTTTGAACACAGTTGTTACGCTTGATTAGCTAACACTTAACTTACGCCTTTTGTATGTTTGTGACACTTTGTATACTGTGATGGTAGTTTACCACCTGGGTACATGTTTTCATGCAATTGTGGATTCACTATTTCTTTGGCTGAGTTTGCTATGCAGAGTGTTTGACCACATGGTTTTTGGATTACTTTACTAATTTGTGTTGAATCTAAGAGTTATTTAACAGGAAAGATGTTCGTTTTCAAATTTGGATATACAAAAAAATTAATTTCAGAGATAACGATTTTGGATATACCAAAAAAACTTATATTTCAGACAGATAATTTACAAAGATAATTTACAAAGATAACTTACAAAGATAATTTACAAAGCAACATCAAATAACTTTCTAAAGGCTAAAATGGACCAACTGAAAGCCTGATTTTATTGTTACAGCTGAGAAGAAAATTATACAGTATTCTTTCTCTTGTGTTGTCTTGGTCAACTTAGCTAGACGTTCCTATCGATATGTAATGCAAAAACCCCAGATATATCAGAGGGGTAGAATCACTGATTGGTTGAAAATTAAATCTGATTTAGTTGACACTGACACAGCATAGTTCCAGTTTCTTCAAAGCTGTTGCAATTCTTTGCTGCTGTATATAATTTCAACGCTGCAAGAGCACACAAGAACTAAATATGACCAAGCTCCAAATAAATGTAAGTGCACACTGTATGTTCTGTTCTGTAAATAACCCACTTATTGCAGTTATGGTATAAATATCAACAGCTCTGCACCTTTCGCATGCTTTCCTTTGAAGCTAGATGAGTGACATAGATTTGATAGCAAAGGATTAAATAAGCATGACAGTCCAGAGTTTAGTATGTTGACATGCTGACTGCTGTTGTGTGTAATGTATATGAAGTGCTAGAAAAAAAACTATTCTCCCATGAAAAGTTTTATTGCTTTTATCTTAAAATCATGTGCTATAGTATAGACTGTCATTATTTATTTTATCATCTTGATTGCCCAAATGTGTTTTTTTGAACCACATTTAAACATATTTTTTTATTATTATCTGTTTGAAAGCTTCATGGTGAATATAATGTTTACATTGCATGTGGAGGGGAACATCATTTTACAGGTGTTAAGTATATGCTTATCACATGATCCCGTGAATGCCTTGTCCACGTGTTGGAAATTGTCAAGAGCTGTTCACGGATGTAGTGAACAGCAAGGTTGATATTCGTGAACAGATAATGGTAAAATGAATTGTCGTTCATTAAAACAAATTTGGGCAGTCACGATGGTAGAATAGATGTAGTTTATAATCAAGTTTATTGATGTTCAAATCTGCATTGCATGAATAGTAATGTGCGCAGTCAGTTTAATAAAACAGTGCGTACTTTTTATCAAGATCATCTAGAGAATTAGCTTTGATTTTTAGATCGGGTAACTCACGAAAGCATGAAAAGCCTTATATCATATTATTTACAACCTGTCCACTTTTGTCCTTTCTTCAAAATAATTTAATAGTTTGTCTGATGATGTCATCAAGATTAAATAATTGATTTGTACAGATGAGCTAACATGTCACAATGGATACTAGATGTTTGATGATTTTTTACGAAATGATTCTAAAATGAGACAAGTAAAAAAAATGTTGACTTGAAGAACCTTTATGGATTTGTTTGAACATACCTCCTTTGATAAGATATTTATTTATGATAGCTTTATCTAAGTTCAGGAAGGAAAGAAAACTGTTGAAGGAAGAGTATCTCGCTGCTGAAGAACACTTGCTGGAGATCACATCAGTTCTTGCCAGTAGTGTCTCTGCTTGCTGACTACTGGTACTATCCTGCTGCAATAGCAGTTATATTGTTTATTTTCTGTACAACCTGGTAACGTTTGTTGCAGCCAAAGATTGCATCATTAGAATGATGCATCCCAACCCTGCACATCGAATGTCAGCACATGAAGTCCTCGACTGTGCCTGGATCTCAGTAAGCAGAAATATTTTACTGGCTGTGCTACAACTAGAAATAGTATAGTAGTTGTAATGATTATCACAATTATAGGTGACAAAACGAAAATATGTCTAATGAATGTATGTGTTGTGTTACAAAATGTTGGTCCTGTTGATGCATAGCAACGTTTTAATTAAGGAGGCTACTAACACTTCAGAAAATAATTCAGGTAAATATTTTATGTACGTTGATGATTTGTGGTCTCCATTATAGACCGTATTTGTTCCATTTATGCTGATACTTTAGGTTTATTTCTGACAGGGTAGCAACCACACTCGGCCTCCCAACGTCCTACAGTTGATGAAAGAGTGGGGGAAGAATGACCAGTCTGCCTTGACCGATGATGAAAATGAAGTGGAAGATAATATTGCGGAGTTGGCTGATGTAGAGGCAACAGATAACATCAGCCATGACACAGTGCAGGCTTGTGGAATGAAAACCTTTGCCTCAACTCAAGAAACATCCAGCGATTGTAGCGAAGACTTCAAATTGAAGGTATGTTAATGGGATAATTTTATTATTGTTATGAGGGTTTCATACAATTAAAATGCCTCAATTCTATGAAATTTTCGATCTCATGGTACATTGAAATTTACAGTGTTACGCTTCATGTTTGAATCTTTATTGCTGTAGTCTATTTACTCTCATCAATTCTATAAAACAGAAATTTATTGCACCGATAAAACATCTGATCAATTACACTATATTCTACTTTTAGAGGTGAAGATTTATTTGTATTTTCATGCCATGGAGTGATCTCTATAGATGTTAAACTGGCATGTTTAATTTCATTGTCAAATCGTGTATTTTGAAAAGTAGGATGAAATTAAAAATCTGGATTGTAACATGTTTTATGTGGATATGTTATTAATTTTAGTTATTAAATAGCTTTACTTTTTATAATCATTTGTATTATTGCATTTGTTTTTACATTTTTACTATACCTTTCTTTTACTGTACATCACCATAGAATACCACTGTATAGGTATGGTGCTATAGAAATGAATAAACATTTACATTTATCAATACTAGTAAACTGTAAATATATCAGCTTTGCAATGTCCCGTCAAACAGTTGTTCAGGTCACCAATGAAAATCGTCGTACATTCCCGTTAATGAAAGAATGTTCAAGTGTCACTGCATGATATTGGTTGTCACTGTTGATCCACAGACCCAATGTTGTTAAATTCCAGGATAGCGACAACGGTGAAGCACCGAGTGTTACTTCAGTACTGCAGTCAGGGTCGAAGAAAAACTCTCCATCAATTGGTCGCAATCTTGTCAGTTCCATTTCCTCCAAACCTTCATTTTCAACTTCACGTCCCTCGAGGGGTCCAATCAACCGAACAACAGGATTAGACTCATCAAAAGTGAAAAAAAAAGGTGTTAGATGAAGACAACTGTAGCTATGGAATAGTATATAAACAATTGTACACAGTAGATATTTATGTTGAATGGTCTATTTCTGTAAGGCAGTATAACCTTTGCAATATTGTCTTTGTGAAACGCTGGAAACTGTTTGTTTAGGTGTAAGCTGTGTGATTTTAAGGAGTCTACTTTAATTTTATGTACAATGTGATGATTAAATGTTCTTAAACTGAGATTTTACAGAAAATCATATATTTTGCTGTAAAAACTGTAAACAGCACGACAAATTTTGTAATACATTAAACAAATTTAGTTGTCAAAAAAATGTATATTTAAATGCTTGCAAACTGCTGATTGAACAACCTTTTCAAAGTTAAGTGTAGCTGCATATTTTAGAGTATTCTGGTTTGTAAATTCACATTAAGATGTTTTAATATGTGTACAGTATGTGTTTTGTATGAGGTAGATGCACTTTCTTGTACTTAATGTAGAATGTAGAATAATATTTGATGTTTGGTACATCATTCAGCATTTCCCTTGAATACTGAGCAACCACTTGAATACTGAACAAACCATACTAAGGAACTGTTTACAACTATCATTTTCTGTTAGCATAGGATGTTTCAGTGGTGAATATAAAAATAATTGTCTGACCGTTATTATTATCTCATATTAACACAACTTGTGGTAGTTGTGTCATGTGTTGTACCAGCTTCGATTCACAGTCATTCATCATAAAACATGGTCTAACTAGGCAAAAGCAGCTGTTGTAATGCGTAATTGTGTACCACATATTATCATGTATTTGTTATTATATTGTGATTAATATGTGTCAATTGTTATTTAAGTGATACCAGGATTGTGTTTTGTTTTGTTTTGGATCGTCGTCCTGGAGGATATAAATAATACACAAAAGCCTCTCTGAAGAAATTACTAACATCTTTATAATTTTTTAATCTCACAAGGCCAGAAGGATAGTATTAGGCATTGTTCCAGAAGCTCTTTATATCATGTATGGGGTTTATTTGTTTCATAAGTGGTTACTTTACGTTAATGTCTTGCCTACATGTGTTTTACTTTTGGTCAGATACTGCACAAGGTGTTCTTGTTTATCTGACTAGTCTTGTTGAACCTTCCGTCCAAACAACGTTACAAGTCATTTGTTGCCAGCATACTTTTTATATAAATACACTACAGAAGAAACCTAATTTTCAATGCGATTTTTACTTATCCAGCAGGCAACATGTGTTCCACCTGCTGTTGTTTTCGAATTCATCTGCTGTTAATGTTGAAGCGCCGTCCTGAATTCTGGCTTGTTGAACTTTTGATATTTCATATCGTTGCAAATGTTGATAGTCATTGGATTCTACTGTCTTCACGTTTTTGATGATATCTATTTGAATGTATTGAATCTTTGTTGTTCACCGTGTAACGTAATCTGAGATGGTTGCAGTCTTAATCTAGGCTATTACAGATACGGTAACCGAAACGTATATTCCATTGCATGAAGAAGATAAAGCCTTGAACCATGAAAATATATAGGTAAATTTCACTGTGTCATCAAGTTTCAAGTTTCTGTAATTGTTGTTTTTGTTAAACACAATTCACCATAATTTGTAGTAATTATGTCAAAATACAGTAGTTTTCCACGTATCTTGACATACCACCACTGTTGTGTGAGAAAAACCGGATTTAGCGTATATTATTAAGTCTCGTGACATCGGCTAAAACACTAGAAACGGTAAATTACTGGTTAAGAGGTTCCTGCAACATTGGTTGCGTGAATCCAGTGCGCATATAGCATGTATTAGAACGTGAGGTCTCCGTGGAGAAGTGTTACTTTATTGATATTTGTATAAGCAGAATTGTGATGAGTTGTTGCTGCTGTTCCTGTAGTATCTACGTTACATTGAAGTAGGCATTTGCCGCGAGTGCGGCCTTTGACAACATACCAACCTCAAACGTATCTACTCATGCCACCGTAGAGCGTAGTTGCTGAGGATGATGTACACAATTCGGTGTGATGTGTTGTTGCACTGTAGTAGCCAACTACACTGGAGACAGCAACACGACTTGGCGTTGCTTCCTCAGCTCTTGTAGTTAGATGACAAAGCGGCACGTGTGAATCGTTAATTATCCTCATGGTTTGTATGTGAAACTGGCTACAAAACAAGCACCTGTATTATGTAATGTGTTGGTTGGTGTCATCTTTAAAACTTTTGTTATCTCAAGTGTCATAATTTGTTTTATGTGTTGTCAGAGATTGTCAATTCGTGTTGATTTGTCTTTACTAACGCAGTTTTCCGTAATTATGAGGACATTTGCTGTTCTAACTTTTGTACACAAATGACACGATACACATTCATCTGGTTTGTTTGTTTGCTTTATTGTATTGCCCGGGATAACCAGCCTATTTGTGTAATACATGTACAGTTATACGTGGTGTCCTAGAAGTGTGTGTCCGTGGTTGTTCTCGTCGATGAACATCAAAGGAACCAAGTGCGTTGGTTCCGTTGTGAACGTGCGTTTGATGACGTATGCACATCAAGCTGTTTATGTGCGTATTCGAAACCGATGTAATATATCTTCCTGTTGCATGTTGACGATTTGGTTGCTATTTCTTTTTACTATGGAACCTGTATAAATCAGATTTTATAAAATAAAGTAACTCCAGCAACACATAGTTTTCACGTTTTATTCAACGACTGTATCTGGCACTTATGGGAATGACCATCACAGGTACCGTCGTGTTTAGTCACGAGATAATGTGTCCGTATTTCGCAAATGTATTTATCTATCCTAACATTTCGTATGCTACTGCAGAAATGGTCCCGAACAGTTGGTATAATTCCTACACAATAACCAGGTACTTTTCATAACACATCCAGCGTGGATACGGTTAAAGAAGCTTACAGTATAGTCATTCCGAGCTAAAACAAATATTATAAACCCATACTTCCTGTTGCGCGCGCAAGCATGTTCGTTGGTTAATTAATGATTATTTATATTTCACCTGTACGTTTAGTTTATCCTTGTTGCCTCCATACGTTGTTAAAAATGTAAATATGTCAAACGTGAACAGCTGAGTGGACACAGTATTACATTATTTTTTTTACAAACCAAACAAACCATAGTTTTACAACAGCAACATATCACAATATTGTCGTCCACAAAATCTAAAAGAAAGGAAACTACAATTGTTGGCATGTGCAATAGTACTAATGGCCAGCATAAGTATGAGTACTAATGGCCAGCATAAGTATGTTCGTCTCAGAGTAGACATGAATAGTCGTGTTAGTTGTCAAGGTATTTTAACGGCACAAGACCTGGTGGGAAATTATTTCTCTTGCACAGGATTAGTACAAACATCAGGAAGATTTGCATTCGCGAACAACTTTTTCGCAAGACATGCATCAGTAGGTGTGCACACCTTAACTCACCCAAGAAATCAGCAAATAGGTACTACCTTCGTTGAACAAATTGCGAATTGCAATCGGCGCAAGCAACACTGCATTCATTCAAGGATTTCACATATTCGGGTACACTGTTACATCTGACAGCATTATTGATGTTGGAATCATCAGCCGCGTTCTGACTAGAGCAAGCGCTCACTCTACTACTATGTCTAGTAGTATATAGTAATTAACCAAATCTACGTTTTCACCAAGTGCAACAAAAACCAAGCAATTTTACCAGATTCAGCTTCTTATTAGACGAAAGCCCACCGCGTTTAACGCAGCCACATCGTGATTGGCCGGAAGTCGTGCTTTGAGAACTTGGGCATTGAATTGAGTTTATCAGTGAATGTTGAGAAATACGACGCACACATTATTGAGATATCACGTTTACCTTCAGAGGTAATTGGGCTTATTAGCTGCTATGCACACTATTAAGCCTAATTTAATTGCTTTCGTCATCAACATACTTGCGTGACATTAGGAAGCAAATGTTATGATCGTACACAACTTCACTGCAATAAGCATTTACAACACACAGACGCACACACTACAAGTGTTTTGTGCGCTTAATGGCTGTCGTGATATTAATTTCCCTGGTCTTACGTTAGGATCGCGTGAACTCCAAACAGTAGATATATAATATATAATGTTAATAAACACACAATAATAAATACATTCAATTAATTTCTTTTGCATAATTGATCGTAATGGTTTCCCCGGTGGGGTGTAAGCTATGACGTCTATCGCTATAAATCTGCCCATCTGCTATTCTCCAACGGCCGACGAATTCGTCCTTGTTCTGGCTGTTTCTGCTTAGCCGTTCTTGCGTTGGCCCTACGTCCTTCTATGTCCAAGCAGGCCCTGAAACCAAGGGCATATTGAGTTAATGAAATCACGCGAAGGTCACTAAGGTGCGCCCAAGCGCGTACGCATACGTACGTAAACATAATCATAATCGTACGTACGTAAACATAATCACGTACGCACATATGTATTCTGTGGGGAATGTTGTTTCGATGGCAATCACCCTTTGTTAATTCCGTATCTCAAAACTGAATCGATTCGTAGAACCTGCATAACTGCATTAATTTCTGATAAATATCACAACATATCGCTACAAAATCCAGTGAGCTACGACCTACGTTAAAATGGAGACTGGTGAAAAATGTAGGCCTACAATTTCTCAGCACGTTTCACTTATAAATAATTAGCTTATCTTGCGGAAAATCCAAGATATAAGCACAACGCATTTCATTATAATACAAATATAATGTTCGGTGCCACGAACGAACATAATAAACGCACTTTACTCGCACGCACGCACGCACGCACGCACGCACGCACGCACGCACGCACGCACGCACGCACGCACGCACGCACGCACGCACGCACGCACGCAGACACGCAGTAGAGCACCTCTTAGGGGGAATTATCGTGAAAATGCCTTATGTATTGCTATATGACAAAGTTCCACGACAACCCACCGGTGTGTTTCGTTGGCGTCGATTTGTACCGATGAAGTCGCCCCAACGAGTGACGCCCGGCAGCACCAACAACTGTTCTGCTTTGTCCAACTCAGCCGACATTCGTTCCTTCTTAAGCGCTCGTAGCAACTCATCCCCTCCGTCCTGCTTCTCAACTCTCGTCGCCAACGCTTTCTCCTTCTTCAGCCAGATCCGCAACAGCTGCATGTTCTTGGCCTTCGAATCGCCGTCTCCTCTCTTTGGCTTTAGCAACGATAGCATCACCAGGTCCCTGCCTTTGTGGTGGTCCGTAGAGTCGCGAGACTTCGCCAACAACTTGTGCGTTATCCAGAAACCTAACATTTTTCTCGACTTGTCCCGCCCATTTGTGGCCCGAGCCTCGTCGGTGTTCCCGAAGATCTTCTGCATCATCCCCAAAGTCGACAATAGATTGGGTCTATTCCCGACGTCAGACCGCTTCACGTTCCCTGACAACAACGGCACAAGTAATGGTTAATCATTTATGGACTCGACATTTCTTCCAAACTTGTAGCATCAAACGCAACAACTCCCAACACACAGAATAGGGAACACTGCCATTTGCGTATTTTATGCAGGACACTGCCCCCTATGGTAGTATACATATATATATATATATATGTATGTATGTATGTATGTATGTATGTATGTATGTATGTATATATATATATATATATATATATATATATATATATATATATATATATATATATATATATATATAATATATATATATATATATGTATATACATATACATATATATATATATTTTATTATACTGTTTTTAGTATTACGATTGGTGATATTTAATGTTTAGTGCGTGTGTTATTGGGTGCATGAGTGTATGCCACAATACTACAAATTACTTGTACTTGCTACTTGGTAATAAAACGTATCTTATCTTATATATATATATATATATATATATATATATATATATACATACATACATACATACATACATACATACATACATACATACATACATACATACATACATACATACATACATATATATATATACCAATTTACAAACGATAAGCGAACAATCTTTTGCTAAAATGTTATGTTGAAGCCAAACACATTACCGCTTTAAATGTCAACCGATAATAGTAAAAAGTAAATGTGATGAACTGGTTATCGTGTTTTGCGTTGTTAATGTAAGTACTGCTGCGTGTACGGAGTAAATAAAGAGGACCGGGATTTGAGTCCATGGGTTGCCATTTCGAAACTCAGCAATTTCGTTCACTCCATTGTATCTGTGTCTTTCGGAAGAGACACTAAAAGCCGTTGAACCCATATACCTGCCACGGGAAGCAAAATATCCAACACATGGGGTAAGTGTGTAACCCGCTGTGAAGTGCGGCTCTCAACCACATGAGACCCGGCAGAAGCGCCCACGGAGCGGCTCATTCGATTTTGCTAAGTACTTCACGCGAGGACACGATTCGATGAATGAACAACACGTAAGACTAATAACGAATTAGGAGGAAGGAGGTTCTCATGCCGTATATGGGATAAAGGAAGGATTGTATTGTGTGTGCCGAGGGAGAGAATGTTAGATGGGGTATTCCATAGTACGGTTTTTAAAGTGGGCAATTTTTATGTATTATGTGGGCACTATGTTATAGTAAATGAAACAATGGCAAGGATTGCTTAACAGAGGAGCAGATTTTTGACAACATTGGCAACAAAGAAAGATATATTGTTCCCAAAACAGGAGACTTAGCATATGTGGTGACACTAGGCCCATTACAAGTCTACAATCATTTAGACAGGATACGAGAAAGGAGACTGAAATTAGACTGGCCCTGCTACAGACCCAGTGAAGGACAAGCCAAGGGAGACCAGCCTTCACATTTATCGACTGTCTGATGGAAGATGTTGAGTTGGACCCCGGAGAGCTAAAACGGCTGAGGGATATGCATGGAGATAGATGGTTTGAACCAGAAAAGTGCGGTGTCAATGGCCTACGTGAGTGAGAGAGGGAGTCATTTTGTACAGACTCCTGCAGGTCGTTCGCTGCACCACCAGTCAATATTATGATATGTGTGAATGGCACCGAGGTTTTACAGACTGGCACCGAGGTTTTACAGACATAATCTGTCTTCTAACCACGCGTGTGATGTATATATTTGCCACACCACGTTCGTTCTCTGATTAATTTGTTCTCTGTCTGAAGGAGTTGTGAATAATTCACATTAATCAATGCATGATATCGGGGGAAATCAAATTACTAAACGCGTGACGTTCGCACTCCACTTGTTAACAGCAGTAGTTGATGTCATTCCGAATCGCTTCGGTTAATAAACTATTTGTTTTGCTAGTGTTGGATTGATATAGATGGGCTAAGGCCTATTCAACAAAAAATTTAAGTACTCCCGTTTTGCAGCGTAAATCACAGTTAAATGTAACAGGAAACGAAAATACAATTTATGTGTGTTAGGCCTATATTAAAATGCATGGAATACAAAAATAAAACAAAACATTTTTCCTTGTACGCAATATGTTTTATTATTATGAGGATCCTGGATGGGAGGATTCGAAAGAGAGTAGAGCAAGAATTTGGTGAAGAACAAAAGGGATTCAGAAAGGGCAGAGGAACGACTGATGGGATGTTTATATTAAGACAGCTGGTAGAGAAGAGGATGGAGATGAAATAGAGAATGGCATTGGGATTTGTGGACCTGGAGAAGGCCTATGACAAAGTCCCAAGAGAGAGAGATGGTGACGGTAACAGTAAGATGGATGGGAGTGCCAGAAGCAGAAGCCAGAAGGTGGAAGTGATGTATGAGAGAACGAAAGGGTCTGGTTGTCGGAAGAGTTTCCAGTTAACATCAGTTTGAGGCAAGGAAGTGCCTTTAGACCTTAAATGTTTATCATGGTGATGGAACTAATCAGCAGAAAGATCAGCACGAAGGATGTTCTCAGGAAGATGATGTATGCAGACGATCTAGCCATAATAGCAGAGAGCAAACAATAACTGCAGGAAGTGTTGGAGGAATGGAAGGGAGTGTTTAAAAAAAACATGGACTGAGAATGAGCCTGGAGAAGACAGAAGTGATTCGTTGGGCGGTAAGGAGATCAAGCAAGTAAATGACTTTGTGTACTTTGGAGGAATGGTTACGGAGGATGGGCATTCAGAAGTCGAAGTGCGACATCGGACACAAGCGGGAGCAAATGCCTGGAGAAAGGTAGAGTGCGTCATATTGGACAGACAAATTTCGAAAAAGCTGAAAGGGAAAGTCCTGAGAGCGTTTTGTATTACTTAAAAACTTACGTTAATACCAGCTATCAAAAAGTAACATTACACAATAACGTGAAACGTGTTTTAATGCTGCGTGCGTTTGGTCAGCGTAGTCGCTGTCAGTGCCAACGTTCGTAATTTTTTTATTTGTTTTGATTAGTTTTGACCTTCGGCCCGGCATACTCAGTAAGTGATTACAAGAATAAAGATCATATGCAAATATTCCATAAATCGTGATAAATTATATGATACAAACAGTTGTATTAGTAGTTTGGAATGCATTAACAAATAATGTTATTGTGTACTCTTCAATAAAAGCTAATCATATTAGTGGCAAAGAAGCCCCTAGCGATTAGCATTTCGCTCGGAAATGTCCGTACGGAGTGTGACGTCAGTCTGGCCACGAACATCAATAAACATTGTTATTCCATAACAACGCAGAACATCTGCATATGTTAAAAGCTTATGCTTATATGTTGCAGTGGGACAAAAACAATGAATTTGGGTGTCATATCAGTTTCATTATTTGAAACACTACTAAAACACCGCAACATATATAGATTTTAAATAATAGCTAGGATTTAACATAATTAGTAACAAACATGACTTGCAATACGTTTGTGTTATTTTTGATGTTTTTGATCCCGGGCATTTGTTTACTGCGGCGTGAATCCGAAGGCTTCGGCCAATAAATTAGACCTTGTTTGACACAACTCGCTGTCGCTACTAACTTCGTTTTTGTGACCGTGACCGCGTTGTTGACTCGTACATGTACGGAATGACTTGAACTGATACGTTTATGTCAGTTGCACTGTCAGAATCGCCCTCGCTCGACATTTTGCGTGATCTAAACATTGCTAAAAGCTAAGTGCCTATGAACCGGCGGAGACGAAGTTGGTTTGCTTGGCCAAAATGATGTCACGCGGCCTGACATCACCTGCAAAAATCCACAAACTGGTTTCGGAAAGTGCCTTCGGGAATTTAGGTATATCCCCCGTTTTATGATTAAATTAATGCAACTTTTTTTTTACAATTTCATGACTTAATATGAATAAGGGGATACAGTTATACCCAGAACGATTGAAAACAAGTAAATGTATCCGACTTTAGCATAATGATCTTTAAGTCAACGGTGTCAACAATAGTTCCTCAGTCTTCAACAATCTTTAAGTTAACGGTGTCAGTCTTCAACAATCTTTAAGTTAAGGGTGTCAACAATAGTCTCTCATTCTTCAACAATCTTTAAGTCAACGGTGTTAACAACATTCTCTCAGTCTTCAACAATTAACTGCGGACGATAGCCAATTATCCTGGTAACCCCGTGGTGACGCTGTCGTGTATGTGAGCGATAATAGGTTTCTTTGGCAATTGAATAGGGCGGCTTGATTTAAAGTCAGCTCGCAGAGTGGATCAAAGAGGAAAAAGTTCACCGAATTAATGCATGTTATTCACAACACCTTCGTGAAGCGCAATGACTGGAGTCCAGTCGGAATGGTTCATGTAATCTCACAAGTTTACAAGTAAGTGTTGCACTTCGCGTAGAGTTGCATCTAACAATATACATTAACCTCTCAAGATTTAACAAGATTTAACAAGATTGCCATCCCAAACAACAAGTTCCAGATGGCAAGTGGACAAGGAAGCCATTGGCTTATCGAGAGTCCAACAATTTTATCATCTATGTGTAGCCCGCTCTTATCATATATCTGTCAATTCTATTTTTAAACATATTCACTCTACTAGCATTAACACAATCATTTGGCAGTTTGTTCCATTCATTTATCACCCTCTGTGAGAAAGAGTACTTTCTCATGTCCAACCTACACTGCTCCTTAACTAATGCTGCTTTGTGTCCTCTGGTTCTACTGCCTTCTTAAAGTTTGAAGAACATACTCCTATCAACATCTTCATAACCGTTCACTATTTTAAACACTTCTATTTGGTCTCCTCTTAGTCTCCTGGTCTCTAGTGTTGCCAAACCACATTGTAATAAGCGACTTTCGTAACTAAGGTCTCTCAATTCTGGAATCATTTTAGTTGCTCTTCTTTGTATTCTTTCTAGTTTGTCTATGTCCTTCTTACGATACGGCCTCCATGCTTGTATACAATATTCCAAATGTGGTCTAACTATTGCTTTGTACAGGGGTACAATTAGCTGTTTTTCCTTATATGTGATTGTTCTCCTAATTAGCCATAGAATTTGATTTCCTTTCGAAGCAGCAATCCCACATTGCTCTGAAACTTTCATGTCAGCACTAAATGTTACACCTAAGTCCTTTTCTTGTGTGGTTCTACCTAGTACAGCATCCCCCATTTTATATTCTTCGTCCATGTTTCCATGTCCTATGTGTATGCATTTACACTTCCCAAAACTTAATAACATTTGCCATTTTTCTGACAATTTAAATAATTTATCTAGATCATCCTGTAAACTTTGTTTATCTGTATCATTAGTAACCTTTCTGAATACTTTTGTATCATCTGCAAATTTCAGTACTTTGCTAGATATGTCATCTTCCAAATCATTTATATATATTAAAAACAGTATAGGGCCTAATTCTGATCCCTGTGGTACCCAATTCAGAACAGATTTCCAGTTTGAAATCTCACCATCTACTATTACTCTCTGTCTTCTGTGTGTAAGCCACTTTTCTATCCAGTTGATTACATCATTGCATATACCATGGGCTTTTAGATTAAGTAACAATCTTTGATGTGGCACTTTATCGAAAGCTTTCTGAAAATCTAAATATACAACATCCACTGGTGACCCGTCATCTACCCACTAAGAGATTGGTTAGACATGACCTTTGCATTTAGGAACCCATGTTGAGATGTATTTATTAATTATGTTTTACAAGGAATTCCACCATGTGGTCTATAATTAATGTTTCGAGTAATTTACATACAACTGATGTTAAACTCACTGGTCTGTAATTTTCTGGTTTGTTCCTCGGTCCTTTCTTAAATAGCGGTATAAAGTTTGCTTCTTTCCATTCTGAAGGAACTATTTCTTCTTCTAGCGTCAAGTTAAACACTTTTGCTAGTGGTGTACTAATTTGCTCAACAATTTCTTTAAGCAGTTTTGGTGGTATCCCATCAACTCCAGGTGATTTATTATCTTTCATCTTCTTAATTTTCTTTGCTATAATTTCAGGAGTTACAAATAACTGCCCCAAATGTTCTGATTTATTGCCCTCAAATTTTGTAAATGGATCTGGAAGTGAGCTGATATCTTCTGTGGTAAAAACTGAGCTACTCATTCAGGACCTCTGCCATTTGAAACCCGTCTGAAATTATGTTTCCACTGTTGTTTTCCAGTGGTCCTAATCTCAAACGATTAGAATCGTAATGAAAACTCAGATAAATCTGAAGTAAATAATCTGCGTACAAAATCTCAGCAATATACACAATACATATATCAATCTATAAGTTATAACGTTATCACACCTTAATGTGCTATTTTCGTCATTCACTGATATTCATTTGTGTCATTATGGCATGTGCCATTTTTGTATATGCCTTTTCGCATGTGGCTTTTTGTCAGGAGGTCAGTTGACTGGATCCAGTAACCACCATTTTGTTCACATAACCACCCTTTTGTTCACATAACCACCCTTTTGTTCACATAACCACCCTTTCGTTCGAATAATATCATCCGGCTGAATTCCGTTGCAACAGTTAGATGTCAATGGTCGCAGCAAGGTGGCGTATTGATCCAGCAGCGGATCCAGGGGAGGTCTTAGGGGTCTGAAGACCCCCCTAGGCCATGAAGGGGGGTCTTAGACCGCCCTGTGTCCGTGGCAAATATTACGGTAAAAGAACACGAAGGGGAGACCGGGACTAGTCTCGCCTCGGGGCAAGTCCGCCAACCGGCTTATTGTTTCCGCGCCGTTGTAGAATTTAGTAATTTCGGTCACACGATTAAGTCACATGATCATCAAACTACACGCAGCGCAGTGTTCGAAATGACCACTGACGCTTGGGGGTCCCCGAAACACTTTTTTTCTTAAAAATCTTCTTTTCAGGCACTGTAATGGCTATTAATGCCTATTTTTGTAAAGAAAAAAACTTGCTTGCTATAATAGCTACCTCTAGTTATTTCGACCTGTAGTTATTTTACCAACTTAGGTTGAATGCACTTGTTGTAAGTCGCTCTGAATAAGAGCGTCTGTTAAATGACTAAATTGTAAATTGTGGTCTAAGCCATTGTTACTGGAGTAATGCGCTTGCAGACACAGTGCTCTGTAATTCTGAGAAGTAAAATGCCAAGGTAAAATGTGCCTCAACTAGATATTCATTGGCGGCATTACTGCCGACACCCAACAGAAAATAAAAGACACACTCATCAATGATATGAGTGGAATGATTTCAGATGTTTTTAACAGAGATTAACTGACTGACAATAGAGTGAGCTGAATGAATCAGCCAAACTACCAACATAATGATGTCGGATCCTGCAAAAACCGTCAAGTTCTACGAAAACCGTCGAGTTCTTGCTGCGAGATCGATCGAGTTCTGCGAAAGCCACCGAGTTCTTGTTGCGAGATATATCAAGTTCTGCGAAAACTGTCGAGTTCTGCGAAAACCGTCGAGTTTTAGCACAGACGAACCAGAGTAGCCTCACACGCAGCAACAAGTGCAACAGCGGAAGGGTAATTACATCGGTACAACGATAAAAATGTGAGAACCCAAGCTTACATTTTTCTTTCTTATGTGAGAACCCTCGTGCCTTATGGCAGGACCCCCAGACCCCCCCCCCCTAATTTCGAACACTGATGCAGCGGGAAACTGACGTCCACGAGTTGCTGGCTGGAAAGTTGTGGACTATAATACTATTTTTTTGTGACTGAAAGTAATTTTTTTTATTTTTTTTCGATCAAATTTCAGTACTTATAAGTGGCATTGGTTAGACATTTAGAGTGCTCAGTAAGTCCCTTATATCAGAGCTATTGTTTGAATCTTGCGTTGTTGCTCTATACAGTGTCAATGGTATTTAGTTGCCGCCCACCAAATATGTCTCTGTGTTGGGGAACGTCCGCTTGTGTGCTACGGGACAAGTTCGCCCATAGGATATCTGATGTAAAATGCCCAGGATCACTTGTGAACATAAACACACTAACATGCACTCTAAGAAAGACTTCCAACTGTCCAGTTTAGTGTTATTTTCTAGTAAAAAAGTGACGAAACCAGATTTTATTTCACCATTTTCCTGTTTCAGTTCATTGCTAGTTCAAAGCAACCATTTCTGCCATGTAACATCTGTTTCAGTTCATCGTTTGTTCAAACCAACCAATTACGCCACGTAACATCTGCTTCAGTTAGTCGCTTGGGAAATTGTATTCTAACTGGACTCCCAAGATGATTGAACGCTTTCACACGAATGTGACAATGTTTCGCCAACGCGTCAGAACCGACGCTGCGCCGAAACCGACTCTACGTCAAATAGTATCCGTAAAACATTACTCGGAAAAGAAAAAAGACGACTTTCATAATGGCTACATTAGTCTAATGTGCATGCCCTAGCCATTAGGGAATATGTTTGGCATGTGATAAAATAAGGCGTAATAACAAGTATTAAGATATGTAAAAAACATGTACACATATATCACGTGACGTATACGATGGTCTCTACCGGTATTTACCGTCGGGGATTTAAAATTAAAGTTAAATGTACGATTTAAAGTTAAATGTACGTTCTTATAATTATTGCTCCGTATCCAGTCCTTGGGACCGCTCAAAACGCTCTACATTTCATCCCTGGCAGACCTGTTCATTCCAACACCAACTCGACTTCGCTGGGAAGCTTCAGCCACGCTGTAACGACTGCGCGAAGACTCTTCATCCACATATCCAACACTGTATGTAGCCAGATACTCATGAGTGAAGTGGAGCCACGTGGAGAGGAAGACATTGGCCTAGCTTTGAAACAACAGCAAGAGAATTCGAACCAGAGTTTTCTCGACTCAGAGTCCGATGTTCTGACATCCCGCCCCCCCCCCCCAATAATCACCAGGGTATATCACAGGAAAACTCTGCATCGCCAACCTCACCGTTCACCATCGCCAGTGTTGTCCTCTTTGTTATCATAATACTAAATTAAAGAGAATGTGCAAAGCTTTTCATTGGTTCACTAATACGCAGCTAATTGGGGATTTCGTATAATTAAAATGCTCAAATTTTCTGAATCGTTTACATCTAAATCAGCAATGTTCTACGTTATGTTTTAATGTGTATAATTGGTTTTAATCTTTAACCAATATTAATAATAATTAATCCAGTGTCTATGCCGAAAAACAGTCATTCGGATAACCAATGAAAGTCGTTGTACGTTCCCTTCGAGTGAAATGTAGAAAAGGGTCGACTCACCTCCTCTGCATGCATGAATGGCCCACCCTCCAGAACATTTGCCTGCAACAGAGAAAGCATAACATGTCAGTGGACATTAAGGATTTACGGCACCGAAACGCTGTTACCAAACGAGTCTAGAACTAATGCACTTTTGCATAGGAAGCAATACTATTATTGTTTGAATGGCAACGAAAAGTGAATTGGTTATTTGCTGATGAACAGTCGCCTCACTTCGCGCTGTGATATCCTCGTGGAACGAGTAAGACTAGTTTCACTGGATCTGCCCTATTTTCCCTGCGTAGAACATACATATATTCAACATCATCATTATCATCATCATCATCATCATCATCACCATCATCATCATCACCATCATCATCATCACCATCATGACAAAGACAGTACGGGAAACAAAACAGGGAGAATTAGAAAAGATAGACTGAAATAAAGATGCAGGGACATTGTTGAAAGAGATCTCGAAAGATGAACAACCGAGAGTAGGAGACAATGGCAGAATATCGCGACAGACGGAGAGGACTCGTCGAGAGGAAGGAACAGATCAAACATGGGGAAGATGAATCAACCTATTGTTGTGGTCGTTCGCCCCACATGCCTTTTAGAACGCTGTCTGTTTCATTTAAAACTGCTTCCTCAACTGGTTTAGCCTATCGCAAATCCGGTTCATTTGTGTCCAAATATGTAGTTGAAGTGGATGCTAGGTTTTTTTTTGGATGTTTGTTTTTTTGCAAAATTAATTTGAAATGATACTAGTAAAATTTTTATTGATTAATCACCTTTAAAGTGGAGATGAATGTGCGGAGTGACAGCTCGTTCGTTGAGCAGTGGTCACGAAAGCAAGACGTGCCTACTGCGAACACCAAGACATGCTACCATCAGGTAAAGCACCATTGAAACGGCCTGTCTATTATTAATACGGTGCCGTTTTGTTTCGTTGCACCACGGCTGCCGCGTGGTCAATCCGCATACTCTGTCATGTTGCATACATATTTTATATTGTTTATTCTTTTCCAAAATAACTCGTTTTGCTCTCTGGAACACGCTCGTTATTGTTCGGAATACAATACCATTTACTAGTACTACATCGTACATTT